>JANEHU010001390.1:0-394295 GCA_027563435.1 Nasonovia ribisnigri | reverse complement strand
ATGTAATTAATCAAATAAAGTCCGTTCGGATGATGTTCAAAACTTAATTCGACCTCCTATCACGAACGGCTAAATTTGAATTCACATAGCCGTTCGTGATAGGAAGCCGACCCAGTTATGTCACTGAAGGTTCTTATAAATAATATTGACATTCATCAAGAAGAAGGTATGTGCATAGGTTTTATAATTACTTGTATTGAACTAACAGGAATTTAATATTGTTGTATTCAAGCAGATGCAGTCCAATGTTCCATTAGATCTCTAATCACGGACGGCTAACATTGAATTCTTACAGCCAAGACCTGTTTTTTTCGCTGCAGTTTCCTGAAAATAATTTTTTTATTTATGAATAAAAATATACCAACATAGGTTTATTTATAACTTGTATAGAAGTGAAATGAATTTTAAATTTGTTGCAATTAATCAACCTTGGTCCAAAACTTGAGTGTATCGCCAATCACGGCAACTTCAATAAATGTAAATGAACAACCATAAATTTATATTCGAAATTTAAAAATATTGCTAAAAATTAGATATTTTCCAAAACTTGATGCGACCACCAATCACCGACGGCTAAATTTGACTTCATATAGCCATGACCCGTTTTTGTCGCTGAAGGTCTCTGTAAACAATATTGACCTTTCTTAGTAAAAATATACGTGCATTGGTTTTATAATTAATAGTATAGAAATAAAATTTATTGAAGATTAATGTAATTAATCAAATAAAGTCCGTTCGGATGATGTTCAAAACTTGATTCGACCTCCTATCACGAACGGCTAAATTTGAATTCACATAGCCGTTCGTGATAGGAGGCCGACCCAGTTATGTCACTGAAGGTTCCTGTAAATAATATTGACAATCATCAAGAAGAAGGTATGTGCATAGGTTTTATAATTACTTGTATAGAATAAGAAAAAATAAATTTGCAATCAATCAAATGAAGTCCGTTTGAATGATGTTAAAAACTTGATTCGACCTCCTATCACGAACGGCTAAATTTGAATTCACATAGCCGTTCGTGATAGGAGGCCGACCCAGTTATGTCACTGCAGATTCCTGTAAATAATATTGACATTCATCAAGAAGATTGTATGTGCATAGGTTTTATAATTACTTGTATAGAACTAACAGGAATTTAATATTGTTGTATTCAAGCAGATGCAGTCCAATGTTCCATTAGATCTCTAATCACGGACGGCTAACATTGAATTCTTACAGCCAAGACCTGTTTTTTTCGCTGCAGTTTCCTGAAAATAATTTTTTTATTTATGAATAAAAATATACCAACATAGCTTTATTTATAACTTGTATAGAAGTGAAAAGAATTTTAATTTGTTGCAATTAATCAACCTTGGTCCAAAACTTGAGTGTATCGCCAATCACGGCAACTTCAATAAATGTAAATGAACACCCATAAGTTTATATTCAAAATTTAAAAATATTGCTAAAAATTAGATATTTTCCAAAACTTGATGCGATCACCAATCACTGACGGCTAAATTTGACTTCATATAGCCATGACCCGTGTCTTTCGCTGAAGGTCTCTGTAAACAATATTGACATTTATAAGTAAAAATATAGGTGCATTGGTTTAATAATTACTTGTATAGAATTAGAATAAATAAAAATCATTGCAATCAATCAAATGAAGTCCGTTCGGATGATGTTCAAAACATGATTCGACCTCCTATCACGAACGGCTAAATTTGAATTCACATAGCCGTTCGTGATAGGAGGCCGACCCAGTTATGTCACTGAAGGTTCCTGTAAATAATATTGACATTCATCAAGAAGAAGGTATGTGCATAGGATTTATAATAAATTGTTTAGAACTAACATGATAATAATATTGTTGAATTCAAGCAGATAATGTCGAAAGTTTCATTAGATCTCCCATCACGGCCGGCTAAATTTTAATTCACATAGCCATGACGAGTTTTTTTCGCTGCAGTTTCCTGAAAATAATATTTTTATTTATTAATAATAATAAACCTATATAGGTTTATTTATAACTTGTATAGAAGTTAAATTAATTTTAAATTTGTTGCAATTAATCAACCTTGGTCCAAAACTTGAGTCTATCGCCAATCACAGCAACTTCAATAAATTTAAATAAACACCCATAGTTTTATATTCGAAATTTAAAAATATTGCTAAAAATTAGATATTTTCCAAAACTTGATGCGACCACCAATCACCGACGGCTAAATTTGACTTCATATAGCCATGACCCGTTTTTGTCGCTGAAGGTCTCTGTAAACAATATTGACCTTTATTAGTAAAAATATACGTGCATTGGTTTTATAATTAATAGTATAGAAATTAAATTTATTGAAGATTAATGTAATTAATCAAATGAAGTCCGTTCGGATGATGTTCAAAACTTGATTCGACCTCCTATCACGAACGGCTAAATTTGAATTCACATAGCCGTTCGTGATAGGAGGCCGACCCAGTTATGTCACTGCAGATTCCTGTAAATAATATTGACATTCATCAAGAAGAATGTATGTGCATAGGTTTTATAATTACTTGTATAGAATAAGAAAAAATAAATTTGCAATCAATCAAATGAAGTCCGTTCGGATGATGTTCAAAACTTGATTCGACCTCCTATCACGAACGGCTAAATTTGAATTCACATAGCCGTTCGTGATAGGAGGCCGACCCAGTTATGTCACTGAAGGTTCCTGTAAATAATATTGACATTCATCAAGAAGAAGGTATGTGCATAGGTTTTATAATTACTTGTATAGAACTAACAGGAATTTAATATTGTTGTATTCAAGCTGATGCAGTCCAATGTTCCATTAGATCTCTAATCACGGACGGCTAACTTTGAATTCTTACAGCCAAGACCTGTTTTTTTCGCTGCAGTTTCCTGAAAATAATTTTTTTATTTATGAATAAAAATATACCAACATAGCTTTATTTATAACTTGTATAGAAGTGAAATGAATTTTAAATTTGTTGCAATTAATCAACCTTGGTCCAAAACTTGAGTGTATCGCCAATCACGGCAACTTCAATAAATGTAAATGAACACCCATAAATTTATATTCGAAATTTAAAAATATTGCTAAAAATTAGATATTTTCCAAAACTTGATGCGATCACCAATCACTGACGGCTAAATTTGACTTCATATAGCCATGACCCGTGTCTTTCGCTGAAGGTCTCTGTAAACAATATTGACATTTATAAGTAAAAATATAGGTGCATTGGTTTTATAATTAATAGTATAGAAATAAAATTTATTGAAGATTAATGTAATTAATCAAATAAAGTCCGTTCGGATGATATTCAAAACTTGATTCGACCTCCTATCACGAACGGCTAAATTTGAATTCACACAGCCGTTCGTGATAGGAGGCCGACCCAGTTATGTCACTGAAGGTTCCTGTAAATAATATTGACAATCATCAAGAAGAAGGTATGTGCATAGGTTTTATAATTACTTGTATAGAATAAGAAAAAATAAATTTGCAATCAATCAAATGAAGTCCGTTTGAATGATGTTAAAAACTTGATTCGACCTCCTATCACGAACGGCTAAATTTGAATTCACATAGCCGTTCGTGATAGGAGGCCGACCCAGTTATGTCACTGAAGGTTCCTGTATATAATATTGACATTCATCAAGAAGAAGGTATGTGCATAGGTTTTATAATTACTTGTATAGAACTAACAGGAATTTAATATTGTTGTATTCAAGCAGATGCAGTCCAAAGTTCCATTAGATCTCTAATCACGGACGGCTAACTTTGAATTCTAATAGCCAAGACCTGTTTTTTTCGCTGCAGTTTCCTAAAAATAATTTTTTTATTTATGAATCAAAATATACCAACATAGGTTTATTTATAAATTGTATAGAAGTAAAATGAATTTTAAATTTATTGCAAATAATCAACCTTGGTCCAAAACTTGAGTCTATCGCCAATCACAGCAACTTCAATAAATTTAAATAAACACCCATAGTTTTATATTCGAAATTTAAAAATATTGATAAAAATCATATGTTTTCCAAAACTTAATGCGATCATCAATCACCGACGGCTAAATTTGACTTCATATAGCCATGCCCCTTTTTGTCGCCGAAGGTCTCTGTAAACAATATTGAAATTTATAAGTAAAAATATACGTGCATTGGTTTTATAATTAATAGTATAGAAAAAAAATTTATTGAAGATTAATGTAATTAATCAAATAAAGTCCGTTCGGATGATGTTCAAAACATGATTCGACCTCCTATCACGAACGGCTAAATTTGAATTCACATAGCCGTTCGTGATAGGAGGCCGACCCAGTTATGTCACTGAAGGTTCCTGTATATTATATTGACATTCATCAAGAAGAAGGTATGTGCATAGGTTTTATAATTACTTGTATAGAACTAACAGGAATTTAATATTGTTGTATTCAAGCAGATGCAGTCCAAAGTTCCATTAGATCTCTAATCATGGACGGCTAACTTTGAATTCTAATAGCCAAGACCTGTTTTTTTCGCTGCAGTTTCCTAAAAATAATTTTTTTATTTATGAATCAAAATATACCAACATAGGTTTATTTATAAATTGTATAGAAGTAAAATGAATTTTAAATTTGTTGCAATTAATCAACCTTGGTCCAAAACTTGAGTCTATCGCCAATCACAGCAACTTCAATAAATTTAAATAAACACCCATAGTTTTATATTCGAAATTTAAAAATATTGATAAAAATCATACGTTTTCTAAAACTTAATGCGATCATCAATCACCGACGGCTAAATTTGACTTCATATAGCCATGCCCCTTTTTGTCGCCGAAGGTCTCTGTAAACAATATTGACATATATAAGTAAAAATATACGTGCATTGGTTTTGTAATTAATAGTATAAAAATAATGTTTATTGAAGATTTATGTAATTAATCAAATAAAGTCCGTTCGGATGATGTTCAAAACTTGATTCGACCTCCTATCACGAACGGCTAAATTTGAATTCACATAGCCGTTCGTGATAGGAGGCCGACCCAGTTATGTCACTGAAGGTTCCTGTAAATAATATTGACATTCATCAAGAAGAAGGTATGTGCATAGGTTTTATAATTACTTGTATAGAACTAAAAGGAATTTAATATTGTTGTATTCAAGCAGATGCAGTCGAAAGTTCCATTAGATCTCCCATCACGGCCGGCTAAATTTTAATTCACATAGCCATGACGAGTTTTTTTCGCTGCAGTTTCCTGAAAATAATATTTTTATTTATTAATAATAATATACCTATATAGGTTTATTTATAACTTGTATAGAAGTTAAATTAATTTTAAATTTGTTGCAATTAATCAACCTTGGTCCAAAACTTGAGTCTATCGCCAATCACAGCAACTTCAATAAATTTAAATAAACACCCATAGTTTTATATTCGAAATTTAAAAATATTGCTAAAAATTAGATATTTTCCAAAACTTGATGCGACCACCAATCACCGACGGCTAAATTTGACTTCATATAGCCATGACCCGTTTTTGTCGCTGAAGGTCTCTGTAAACAATATTGACCTTTATTAGTAAAAATATACGTGCATTGGTTTTATAATTAATAGTATAGAAATTAAATTTATTGAAGATTAATGTAATTAATCAAATGAAGTCCGTTCGGATGATGTTCAAAACTTGATTCGACCTCCTATCACGAACGGCTAAATTTGAATTCACATAGCCGTTCGTGATAGGAGGCCGACCCAGTTATGTCACTGAAGGTTCCTGTAAATAATATTGACATTCATCAAGAAGAAGGTATGTGCATAGGTTTTATAATTACTTGTATAGAATAAGAAAAAATAAATTTGCAATCAATCAAATGAAGTCCGTTTGAATGATGTTAAAAACTTGATTCGACCTCCTATCACGAACGGCTAAATTTGAATTCACATAGCCGTTCGTGATAGGAGGCCGACCCAGTTATGTCACTGAAGGTTCCTGGAAATAATATTGACATTCATCAAGAAGAAGGTATGTGCATAGGTTTTATAATTACTTGTATAGAACTAACAGGAATTTAATATTGTTGTATTCAAGCAGATGCAGTCCAATGTTCCATTAGATCTCTAATCACGGACGGCTAACTTTGAATTCTTAACAGCCAAGACCTGTTTTTTTCGCTGCAGTTTCCTGAAAATAATTTTTTTATTTATGAATAAAAATATACCAACATAGGTTTATTTATAACTTGTATAGAAGTGAAATGAATTTTAAATTTGTTGCAATTAATCAACCTTGGTCCAAAACTTGAGTGTATCGCCAATCACGGCAACTTCAATAAATGTAAATGAACACCCATAAATTTATATTCGAAATTTAAAAATATTGCTAAAAATTAGATATTTTCCAAAACTTGATGCGATCACCAATCACTGACGGCTAAATTTGACTTCATATAGCCATGACCCGTGTCTTTCGCTGAAGGTCTCTGTAAACAATATTGACATTTATAAGTAAAAATATAGGTGCATTGGTTTAATAATTACTTGTATAGAATTAGAATAAATAAAAATCATTGCAATCAATCAAATGAAGTCCGTTCGGATGATGTTCAAAACATGATTCGACCTCCTATCACGAACGGCTAAATTTGAATTCACATAGCCGTTCGTGATAGGAGGCCGACCCAGTTATGTCACTGAAGGTCTCTGTAAACAATATTGACATTTATTAGTAAAAATATACGTGCATTGGTTTTATAATTAATAGTATAGAAAAAAAATTTATTGAAGATTAATGTAATTAATCAAATAAAGTCCGTTCGGATGATGTTCAAAACTTGATTCGACCTCCTATCACGAACGGCTAAATTTGAATTCACATAGCCGTTCGTGATAGGAGGCCGACCCAGTTATGTCACTGAAGGTTCCTGTAAATAATATTGACATTCATCAAGAAGAAGGTATGTGCATAGGTTTTATAATTACTTGTATAGAACTAACAGGAATTTAATATTGTTGTATTCAAGCAGATGCAGTCCAATGTTCCATTAGATCTCTAATCACGGACGGCTAACTTTGAATTCTTACAGCCAAGACCTGTTTTTTTCGCTGCAGTTTCCTGAAAATAATTTTTTTATTTATGAATAAAAATATACCAACATAGGTTTATTTATAACTTGTATAGAAGTGAAATGAATTTTAAATTTGTTGCAATTAATCAACCTTGGTCCAAAACTTGAGTGTATCGCCAATCACGGCAACTTCAATAAATGTAAATGAACACCCATAAATTTATATTCGAAATTTAAAAATATTGCTAAAAATTAGATATTTTCCAAAACTTGATGCGATCACCAATCACTGACGGCTAAATTTGACTTCATATAGCCATGACCCGTGTCTTTCGCTGAAGGTCTCTGTAAACAATATTGACATTTATAAGTAAAAATATAGGTGCATTGGTTTAATAATTACTTGTATAGAATTAGAATAAATAAAAATCATTGCAATCAATCAAATGAAGTCCGTTCGGATGATGTTCAAAACTTGATTCGACCTCCTATCACGAACGGCTAAATTTGAATTCACATAGCCGTTCGTGATAGGAGGCCGACCCAGTTATGTCACTGAAGGTTCCTGTAAATAATATTGACATTCATCAAGAAGAATGTATGTGCATAGGTTTTATAATTACTTGTATAGAATAAGAAAAAATAAATTTGCAATCAATCAAATGAAGTCCGTTCGGATGATGTTCAAAACTTGATTCGACCTCCTATCACGAACGGCTAAATTTGAATTCACATAGCCGTTCGTGATAGGAGGCCGACCCAGTTATGTCACTGAAGGTTCCTGTAAATAATATTGACATTCATCAAGAAGAAGGTATGTGCATAGGTTTTATAATTACTTGTATAGAACTAACAGGAATTTAATATTGTTGTATTCAAGCAGATGCAGTCCAATGTTCCATTAGATCTCTAATCACGGACGGCTAACATTGAATTCTTACAGCCAAGACCTGTTTTTTTCGCTGCAGTTTCCTGAAAATAATTTTTTTATTTATGAATAAAAATATACCAACATAGGTTTATTTATAACTTGTATAGAAGTGAAATGAATTTTAAATTTGTTGCAATTAATCAACCTTGGTCCAAAACTTGAGTGTATCGCCAATCACGGCAACTTCAATAAATGTAAATGAACACCCATAAATTTATATTCGAAATTTAAAAATATTGCTAAAAATTAGATATTTTCCAAAACTTGATGCGATCACCAATCACTGACGGCTAAATTTGACTTCATATAGCCATGACCCGTGTCTTTCGCTGAAGGTCTCTGTAAACAATATTGACATTTATAAGTAAAAATATAGGTGCATTGGTTTAATAATTACTTGTATAGAATTAGAATAAATAAAAATCATTGCAATCAATCAAATGAAGTCCGTTCGGATGATGTTCAAAACATGATTCGACCTCCTATCACGAACGGCTAAATTTGAATTCACATAGCCGTTCGTGATAGGAGGCCGACCCAGTTATGTCACTGAAGGTCTCTGTAAACAATATTGACATTTATTAGTAAAAATATACGTGCATTGGTTTTATAATTAATAGTATAGAAAAAAAATTTATTGAAGATTAATGTAATTAATCAAATAAAGTCCGTTCGGATGATGTTCAAAACTTGATTCGACCTCCTATCACGAACGGCTAAATTTGAATTCACATAGCCGTTCGTGATAGGAGGCCGACCCAGTTATGTCACTGAAGGTTCCTGTAAATAATATTGACATTCATCAAGAAGAAGGTATGTGCATAGGTTTTATAATTACTTGTATAGAACTAACAGGAATTTAATATTGTTGTATTCAAGCAGATGCAGTCCAATGTTCCATTAGATCTATAATCACGGACGGCTAACATTGAATTATAACAGCCAAGACCTGTTTTTTTCGCTGAAGTTTCCTGAAAATAATTTTTTTATTTATGAATAAAAATATACCAACATAGGTTTATTTATAACTTGTATAGAAGTGAAATGAATTTTAAATTTGTTGCAATTAATCAACCTTGGTCCAAAACTTGAGTGTATCGCCAATCACGGCAACTTCAATAAATGTAAATGAACACCCATAAATTTATATTCAAAATTTAAAAATATTGCTAAATATTAGATATTTTCCAAAACTTGATGCGATCACCAATCACTGACGGCTAAATTTGACTTCATATAGCCATGACCCGTTTTTTTCGCTGAAGGTCTCTGTAAACAATATTGACATTTATAAGTAAAAATATAGGTGCATTGGTTTAATAATTACTTGTATAGAATTAGAATAAATAAAAATCATTGCAATCAATCAAATGAAGTCCGTTCGGATGATGTTCAAAACATGATTCGACCTCCTATCACGAACGGCTAAATTTGAATTCACATAGCCGTTCGTGATAGGAGGCCGACCCAGTTATGTCACTGAAGGTCTCTGTAAACAATATTGACATTTATTAGTAAAAATATACGTGCATTGGTTTTATAATTAATAGTATAGAAAAAAAATTTATTGAAGATTAATGTAATTAATCAAATAAAGTCCGTTCGGATGATGTTCAAAACTTGATTCGACCTCCTATCACGAACGGCTAAATTTGAATTCACATAGCCGTTCGTGATAGGAGGCCGACCCAGTTATGTCACTGAAGGTTCCTGTAAATAATATTGACATTCATCAAGAAGAAGGTATGTGCATAGGTTTTATAATTACTTGTATAGAACTAACAGGAATTTAATATTGTTGTATTCAAGCAGATGCAGTCCAATGTTCCATTAGATCTCTAATCACGGACGGCTAACATTGAATTCTTACAGCCAAGACCTGTTTTTTTCGCTGCAGTTTCCTGAAAATAATTTTTTTATTTATGAATAAAAATATACCAACATAGGTTTATTTATAACTTGTATAGAAGTGAAATGAATTTTAAATTTGTTGCAATTAATCAACCTTGGTCCAAAACTTGAGTGTATCGCCAATCACGGCAACTTCAATAAATGTAAATGAACACCCATAAATTTATATTCGAAATTTAAAAATATTGCTAAAAATTAGATATTTTCCAAAACTTGATGCGATCACCAATCACTGACGGCTAAATTTGACTTCATATAGCCATGACCGGTTTTTTTCGCTGAAGGTCTCTGTAAACAATATTGACATTTATAAGTAAAAATATAGGTGCATTGGTTTAATAATTACTTGTATAGAATTAGAATAAATAAAAATCATTGCAATCAATCAAATGAAGTCCGTTCGGATGATGTTCAAAACATGATTCGACCTCCTATCACGAACGGCTAAATTTGAATTCACATAGCCGTTCGTGATAGGAGGCCGACCCAGTTATGTCACTGAAGGTCTCTGTAAACAATATTGACATTTATTAGTAAAAATATACGTGCATTGGTTTTATAATTAATAGTATAGAAAAAAAATGTATTGAAGATTAATGTAATTAATCAAATAAAGTCCGTTCGGATGATGTTCAAAACTTGATTCGACCTCCTATCACGAACGGCTAAATTTGAATTCACATAGCCGTTCGTGATAGGAGGCCGACCCAGTTATGTCACTGAAGGTTCCTGTAAATAATATTGACATTCATCAAGAAGAAGGTATGTGCATAGCTTTTATAATTACTTGTATAGAACTAACAGGAATTTAATATTGTTGTATTCAAGCAGATGCAGTCCAATGTTCCATTAGATCTATAATCACGGACGGCTAACATTGAATTATAACAGCTAAGACCTGTTTTTTTCGCTGAAGTTTCCTGAAAATAATTTTTTTATTTATGAATAAAAATATACCAACATAGGTTTATTTATAACTTGTATAGAAGTGAAATGAATTTTAAATTTGTTGCAATTAATCAACCTTGGTCCAAAACTTGAGTTTATCGCCAATCACGGAAACTTCAATAAATGTAAATGAACACCCATAAATTTATATTCGAAATTTAAAAATATTGCTAAAAATTAGATATTTTCCAAAACTTGATGCGATCACCAATCACTGACGGCTAAATTTGACTTCATATAGCCATGACCGGTTTTTTTCGCTGAAGGTCTCTGTAAACAATATTGACATTTATAAGTAAAAATATAGGTGCATTGGTTTAATGATTACTTGTATAGAATTAGAATAAATAAAAATCGTTGCAATCAATCAAATGAAGTCCGTTCGGATGATGTTCAAAACATGATTCGACCTCCTATCACGAATGGCTAAATTTCAATTCACATAGCCGTTCGTGATAGGAGGCCGACCCAGTTATGTCACTGAAGGTCTCTGTAAACAATATTGACATTTATTAGTAAAAATATACGTGCATTGGTTTTATAATTAATATTATAGAAAAAAAATTTATTGAAGATTAATGTAATTAATCAAATAAAGTCCGTTCGGATGATGTTCAAAACTTGATTCGACCTCCTATCACGAACGGCTAAATTTGAATTCACATGGCCGTTCGTGATAGGAGGCCGACCCAGTTATGTCACTGAAGGTTCCTGTAAATAATATTGACATTCATCAAGAAGAAGGTATGTGCATAGGTTTTATAATTACTTGTATAGAACTAACAGGAATTTAATATTGTTGTATTCAAGCAGATGCAGTCCAATGTTCCATTAGATCTATAATCACGGACGGCTAACATTGAATTCTTACAGCCAAGACCTGTTTTTTTCGCTGCAGTTTCCTGAAAATAATTTTTTTATTTATGAATAAAAATATACCAACATAGGTTTATTTATAACTTGTATAGAAGTGAAATGAATTTTAAATTTGTTGCAATTAATCAACCTTGGTCCAAAACTTGAGTGTATCGCCAATCACGGCAACTTCAATAAATGTAAATGAACACCCATAAATTTATATTCAAAATTTAAAAATATTGCTAAAAATTAGATATTTTCCAAAACTTGATGCGATCACCAATCACTGACGGCTAAATTTGACTTCATATAGCCATGACCGGTTTTTTTCGCTGAAGGCCTCTGTAAACAATATTGACATTTATAAGTAAAAATATAGGTGCATTGGTTTAATAATTACTTGTATAGAATTAGAATAAATAAAAATCGTTGCAATCAATCAAATGAAGTCCGTTCGGATGATGTTCAAAACATGATTCGACCTCCTATCACGAACGGCTAAATTTGAATTCACATAGCCGTTCGTGATAGGAGGCCGACCCAGTTATGTCACTGAAGGTCTCTGTAAACAATATTGACATTTATTAGTAAAAATATACGTGCATTGGTTTTATAATTAATAGTATAGAAAAAAAATTTATTGAAGATTAATGTAATTAATCAAATAAAGTCCGTTCGGATGATGTTCAAAACTTGATTCGACCTCCTATCACGAACGGCTAAATTTGAATTCACATAGCCGTTCGTGATAGGAGGCCGACCCAGTTATGTCACTGAAGGTTCCTGTAAATAATATTGACATTCATCAAGAAGAAGGTATGTGCATAGGTTTTATAATAACTTGTATAGAACTAACAGGAATTTAATATTGTTGTATTCAAGCAGATGCAGTCCAATGTTCCATTAGATCTATAATCACGGACGGCTAACATTGAATTCTTACAGCCAAGACCTGTTTTTTTCGCTGCAGTTTCCCGAAAATAATTTTTTTATTTATGAATACAAATATACCAACATAGGTTTATTTATAACTTGTATAGAAGTGAAATGAATTTTAAATTTGTTGCAATTAATCAACCTTGGTCCAAAACTTGAGTGTATCGCCAATCACGGCAACTTCAATAAATGTAAATGAACACCCATAAATTTAGATTCGAAATTTAAAAATATTGCTAAAAATTAGATATTTTCCAAAACTTGATGCGAGCACCAATCACTGACGGCTAAATTTGACTTCATATAGCCATGACCGGTTTTTTTCGCTGAAGGTCTCTGTAAACAATATTGACATTTATAAGTAAAAATATAGGTGCATTGGTTTAATAATTACTTGTATAGAATTAGAATAAATAAAAATCGTTGCAATCAATCAAATGAAGTCCGTTCGGATGATGTTCAAAACATGATTCGACCTCCTATCACGAACGGCTAAATTTAATTCACATAGCCGTAGTATAGAAAAAATATTTATTGAAGATTAATGTAATTAATCAAATAAAGTCCGTTCGGATGATGTTCAAAACTTGATTCGACCTCCTATCACGAACGGCTAAATTTGAATTCACATAGCCGTTCGTGATAGGAGGCCGACCCAGTTATGTCACTGAAGGTTCCTGTAAATAATATTGACATTCATCAAGAAGAAGGTATGTGCATAGGTTTTATAATTACTTGTATACAACTAACAGGAATTTAATATTGTTGTATTCAAGCAGATGCAGTCCAAAAATCCAAAAGATCTCTAATCACGGACGGCTAACTTTGAATTCTTATAGCCAATACCTGTTTTTATCGCTGCAGTTTCCTGAAAATAATTTTTTTATTTATGAATAAAAATATACCAACATAGGTTTATTTATAACTTGTATAGAAGTGAAATGAATTTTAAATTTGTTGCAATTAATCAACCTTGGTCCAAAACTTGAGTGTATCGCCAATCACGGCAACATCAATAAATGTAAATGAACACCCATAAATTTATATTCGAAATTTAAGACTATTGTTAAAAATTAGATATTTTCCAAAACTTGATGCGATCACCAATCACTGACGGCTAAATTTGACTTCATATAGCCATGACCGGTTTTTTTCGCTGAAGGTCTCTGTAAACAATATTGACATTTATAAGTAAAAATATAGGTGCATTGGTTTAATAATTACTTGTATAGAATTAGAATAAATAAAAATCGTTGCAATCAATCAAATGAAGTCCGTTCGGATGATGTTCAAAACATGATTCGACCTCCTATCACGAATGGCTAAATTTCAATTCACATAGCCGTTCGTGATAGGAGGCCGACCCAGTTATGTCACTGAAGGTCTCTGTAAACAATATTGACATTTATTAGTAAAAATATACGTGCATTGGTTTTATAATTAATAGTATAGAAAAAAAATTTATTGAAGATTAATGTAATTAATCAAATAAAGTCCGTTCGGATGATGTTCAAAACTTGATTCGACCTCCTATCACGAACGGCTAAATTTGAATTCACATAGCCGTTCGTGATAGGAGGCCGACCCAGTTATGTCACTGAAGGTTCCTGTAAATAATATTGACATTCATCAAGAAGAAGGTATGTGCATAGGTTTTATAATTACTTGTATAGAACGGCAGACAAAACGGTTTGTTATAATCGGGTGGTGACAATTTCAGTGATGTGACTAGCGCGTTTTTTATTGATTTGAACGCGCGTTGCTCTACATCTGTCCACTTCCACCGTACCCCCTGTTTCAATAAATTAGTGAGAGGTGCTATGGTATCCGCGTAATTGTCTACGAATTGATTGTACCAGTTGCATACGCCCAAAAATTTACGCACATCTCTAACCTTTTTTGGAACTGGAAAATTGTCGATGCATACCAATTTGTCCGGTTGTTTTTGTATGCCCTCTGAGTCTACAATGTGCCCCAAAAATGAAATTTCGCGTAAACTGATTTTACATTTTTTTGTGTTGCACGTTAGTCCGAACCTCTTGAGCCGCTCGAGAACTTTGTCTAGGTGGGCCTGGTGTTCGTACTCGTCCCGTGAAAATACTACAATATCATCTAGGTATACTTGTACAAAATCATCCTGGTAACCTCTCATGACCTCGTTCATGAGTCTCACGAACGTCATTGGACTATTTTTTAGACCGAAGGGGAGGACTCTGAACTGAAACAGCCCTCTGCGTGTTCGGAAAGCCGTGTATTTTCGCGCATTTTCATGTAATGGCACTTGCCAGTACCCCGACCTTAGGTCAAAAATGCTGAAAATTTTCGCGCCCCGCATTTGCCTAATCATTTTGTTGAGATCTGGCATAGGGTACGCGTCGGATTCCGTCACGTCGTTGAGCCGCCTGTAGTCGACACAGAGACGAAATGTTCCGTCTTTTTTCTTTGCCAATACTACTGGTGCGGCCCACGGTGAGGTGCTTGGTTCTATGAGCCCCTGGGTTTCCATATCGCGCACCATCTCGTCGATAGCGGTTTGTTTTTGCTGTGGGTACGGGTATGGTTTGAGCGCGATTGGAGATGGGTCTTTTAGCAAAATTTCGTGTTCAATTAATTTGGTACGGCCTACTTTGTCACTGAACACTACCGCGTATTTATTCAATATCTTGGTTAGTTTCGAGCGCGTTTCGGTGTCGTTACCAAATTCTAATTCAAAGACAAGTCTGGCCTAGTGGTGGGTGGTTGTGACTTCCCTTTCCAGCATGCTGACGTATGAATTTGCCTACCCATGTGTATTGTGCACGCGGCGTAATCCCAAGAGACTTCATTGTTGACCAGGAAGTCGTGTCCTAGTAACGCGTCGCAATACAAATTGTCTAGAACAGTTGCTTCGAATTTTATATCGAGTGCCCCTATTCTAGCTTCGAATGAGGTGGTGCCACTGGTTGTCGCAGTGTGACCGTCCGCCATTCGGACTGTGTTTGTTGGTCCGTGGGGAGGTGTTTTGCCGTATTTACGGGCTACTGACGGGTTTACGTATGATTTTTGTGCCTGTGAATCTAGTAGGGCTGTACGAAGCCTGACGGAAATTCGAGTTCCGCGGGGGTCGGAATTTTGTCCGGGCGTGTTCGCGTACCGTTATTAGTCGTATTGCAGTCTGTCGAACGGGGCAACTGGTTCTGAACCGCGACGGAAACTGTTTGGTCGTCGGCGTTTACCGCCAAGACCATACTGTCCCTATCGGTTGCCTCTGTGCTCGGCTGTTGCTCTACGTGTGCAGACTGACCTATTGCGGGGATAAGCGCGGTGTGTGTGCTCGCTTCCCCGTCACCTGTGCTGGTGAACACCCGTGTCTCTGTTGCCTTTGTCCCTACACCTGTGGCTGCCCCATGAGCCGACTGTTGTTGATCACACGTGTCACCGGTGAGGTGAGTGTGATCGGTGGTGGGGTGGTGTAGGTTGGGGGTCTGTGAACGGGTGTCGATAGATGGTGACACGGAAAAAATTTTCGTAGTCGGTTGTTCAATGTGTTGAGCTTCCGTACTGCGCGCTTTTCGATAGCGTTTATTTTTCCCGTGTGTACTACCGAATTTTGGTGATGATGAGTGGGGGGTTGGTGTTGAGTCGATGAGGGGGACTAGTCCTCGTCGACTCCCCCGTCGTTTCCCGGCCTGGTTGGTCGGTGTGGGCATTTGTTGTTCCAATGGAGTTCCCCACAATATCTGCACGGCCCCGGTGGCTGGTCATCGGATGATTTGCCAAAATATTTTTTTTTTACCGGGGGGGCTGTTTGTGGGGTATCCGTACCCTTTTTGGGCTTTGGTGTCCATTGTTTGGGGGTCGGGTCGGTGGTGTCCGTTGCCGGGTCCAAAACGCCTGCGATGCGTCGCAGTTCGCTGAACGTTTGCGGCCGGTGCAGACGGATGTGCGTACGGAAAGTGTCGCGCGTTAGTCCGGCGATAATACCTACCAATTCCGATTCGGATAGGCCGGTGTTTACGCGGCGCGCTAGCTGGTTTTTACTCAGCACAAATTCCGTTAGCTTTTGTGTTGGCTTTTGTCGTGTTGACACTGCAGCCGGGATTGAATTTCGGAATTATTGAAATTTTCGAAAAATTCCACCCTAAATTCTTCCCAGGATAGGTCTAGTACCTTGATAGTTGTGTACCATGTACCTGCCGCTCCTTTCAGCTGCGGTTCGACCGCCCTACACCAACCCGCTGGGTGGATACGTGCTTGCGCAAGTATCGATTCGGTATTATCTATATACCTGACGGGGTCTTCGGCCGTTGTTCCGGAGAACTCGGGTAGCGATGACCTTGCTGTGCGCAAATCGTCGTATGGTATTAGTACCGATCGTTCTTGAGCGCGTGTATCGTATGGCGCGTATTGTGACCCGTGTTGTCGTGTTGAGTGTCGCGCGCGAAAAACGGTCTGTTGTTCGCGGCGGTAACGCGACTGGTGCTCGGCTGAGCGCCGCCGTCGTTGCGCTCGTACGACCTACCCGACTGGTAACTATCGTGTGTACGAGTTGTTATGTGTGCAGGTGACGGGTGGTTGACGTATTGCGGGGCCGCCAAGTCGTGTGGCTGCTGTGTGGCGGTCGAGCGCGGTTCCGTGAAGAACCGCGTCATGATTGCCTCGAGCGCCATTAGACGTGCCTCGAACGACGTTGTGTCGTTCGTTTGTGGCAACGTTAGTTTCAACATATGCAGCTGTTCCGCTGCAGTCTTAAAAATGTCATTGTGTAAGGGTTGTGAGGACTGGACCTCTTGCATGGTCGACTGGAAGCCGCGGAGTTCTGACAGGTTGTCCGTGGGTTCTTGACTTGCCCCGAGGCTTGTCGAATTTCCCCCGGACGGCTGTCTGAAAATCCGACTGGCGTTCGTGCTTTCCAGCGTTAATATTGTTGGTTGTGCGTGTTCAGTACCGTCCTGTAATCCTGTGATTGGGGACTGCACTGTTTCGAACCTTACATTCTCGGGGACTAGTCCACTTTCCCTAATGTTCTCTTCTAACCTGATATACACATCCGCCCTTGACCCAGACGCGCTGAGTCCGCGGCCCGTGCACTCGCTACGCAGCTCTGCCAATGACAACTGTTGTAACGTTTTTCCAGTCATATTGTAGGATTAATTACAAATGTGGTCGTTAAACTGTTGTTTGGTGTGGTTGCTTGTGTTTGGTGTGTGTATGTGTGTTTGGTTTAGAGTTGTTTTTTTTTCAAACGGAATGAAAAGTAAGATTCGCGCGATGTCTACGAAAATTTACGTTTTATCTTTATGATTACGCTAATGGGTCAGCTGTTGACGAAACCGCCGTTGTGTTCCAAGAATAGTAGAACTAGGTCACGTACTCGGCGGCGGCAGCTGACGGCTGCAGCGGCTGAACCGGTTTTGGCCTGCGCGCTGTGCTGTTATCGACAGTATAAGTATAGTGTCGCGGGACGAAAGGTAGGTATTGCGGAGGGGTGGTGGTTGTTATATAACTACTTCCCAATCCGTATCACGGTTATGCACGGCTGCGCGGAATTCCCTGTTACGTGCTCGAAATAAATCTTACGTAATGTCCACTGGGAATCCTAGCTAACCGGCAAACACACTCCTGGCTAAAGGACTTAATGTTAACTTAATATAAGCAATCTACCGAGGTATGTGTCAGCGTGAAAACTCTTACCTTTTTGCTGTCTTGAGGCGATGATTCCTCTGCGGGGAGCCAATTGACGCGGCGACGACGGTGTTTAGGATGACACCGCGGAGGAGCCGGTCTCGATTTCGCGACTGTACGTCGGAAATACGTTTCACGGGAGAATAAAATAAAATAAGCAATTTCACGTAACGTTTCGTCAGTCTTTATTCGGCGAATACCTTTTGGTGTATATATAAAAAAAAAATGTGACGAACAAAAAGAACGGACCGACTGGTGCGGGTGTTTTCGCGACGCGCGGTGAAAACGAAAAGAGAGCGATGCGCCGGCGGCCGGTACTCGTTTTGCCCGACTTGTCTTCCCGTCCCGCCTTGTGCCTTTGCGGCGCGGTGGGAGAGTCGACCGAGTCGCGACGTCGTATCCCGTGGTGGTGGTTGACCAAAGTGTAGACTAGGTCGTGGCGGTGCCTGTACTTTGTACTGGTCGCCGCTACGTACCGTATCAGGTCCCTGTAAACAATATTGACATTTATTAGTAAAAATATACGTGCATTGGTTTTATAATTAATAGTATAGAAAAAAAATGTATTGAAGATTAATGTAATTAATCAAATAAAGTCCGTTCGGATGATGTTCAAAACTTGATTCGACCTCCTATCACGAACGGCTAAATTTGAATTCACATAGCCGTTCGTGATAGGAGGCCGACCCAGTTATGTCACTGCAGATTCCTGTAAATAATATTGACATTCATCAAGAAGAAGGTATGTGCATAGGATTTATAATAAATTGTTTAGAACTAACAGGATAATAATATTGTTGAATTCAATTAGATGAAGTCCAAAGTACCATTAGATCTCTAATCACGGACGGCTAACTTTGAATTCTTATAGCCAAGACCTGTTTTTATCGCTGCAGTTTCCTGAAAATAATTTTTTTATTAATAAATCAAAATATACCGAAATAGGTTTACTTATAAATTGTATAGAAGTAAAATGAATTTTAAATTTGTTGCAATTAATCAACCTTGGTCCAAAACTTGAGTGTATCGCCAATCACGGCAACTTCAATAAATGTAAATGAACACCCATAAATTTATATTCGAAATTTAAAAATATAGCTAAAAATTAGATATTTTCCAAAACTTGATGTGATCACCAATCACTGACGGCTAAATTTGACTTCATATAGCCATGACCCGTTTCTTTCGCTGAAGGTCTCTGTAAACAATATTGACATTTATTAGTAAAAATATACGTGCATTGGTTTTATAATTAATTGTATAAAAGTAAAATTAATTGAAGAATGTTGTAATTAAACAAATGAAGTCCGTTCGGATGATGTTCAAAACTTGATTCGATTCCTATCACGAACAGCTTAATTTGAATTCATATAGCTATGACCCGTTTTTGTCACTGAAGGTCTCTGTAAACAATATTGACATTTATTAGTAAAAATATACGTGCATTGGTTTTATAATTAATTGTATAAAAGTAAAATCAATTGAAGAATGTTGTAATTAAACAAATGAAGTCCGTTCGGATGATGTTCAAAACTTGATTCGATTCCTATCACGAACGGCTAAATTTGACTTCATATAGCCATGCCCCTTTTTGTCGCCGAAGGTCTCTGTAAACAATATTGACATTTATAAGTAAAAATATACGTGCATTGGTTTTGTAATTAATAGTATAGAAATAAAATTTATTGAAGATTAATGTAATTAATCAAATAAAGTCCGTTCGGATAATGTTCAAAACTTGATTCGACCTCCTATCACGAACGGCTAAATTTGAATTCACATAGCCGTTCGTGATGGAGGCCGACCCAGTTATGTTACTGAAGGTTCCCGTAAATAATATTGACATTCATCAATAAGAATGTATGTGCATAGGATTTATAATTACTTGTATACAACTAACAGGAATTAAATATTGTTGTATTCAAGCAGATGCAGTCCAAAGTTCCATTAGATCTCTAATCACGGACGGCTAACTTTGAATTCTTATAGCAAAGACCTGTTTTTATCGCTGCAGTTTCCTGAAAATAATTTTTTTATTTATGAATAAAAATATACCAACATAGGTTTATTTATAACTTGTATAGAAGTAAAATAAATTTTAAATTTGTTGCAATTAATCAACCTTGGTCCAAAACTTGAGTGTCCATCGCCAATCACGGCAACTTCAATAAATTTAAATGAACACCCATAGTTCTATATTCGAAATTTAAAAATATTGCTAAAAATCAGATATTTTCCAAAACTTGATGCGATCACCAATCACCGACGGCTAAATTTGACTTCATATAGCCATGACCCGTTTTTGTCGCTGAAGGTCTCTGTAAACAATATTGACATTTATTAGTAAAAATATACGTGCAGTGGTTTTATAATTAATTGTATAGAAGTAAAATTAATTGAAGAATTTTGTAATTAAACAAATGAAGTCCTAACCTTCGGATGATGTTCAAAACTTTATTCGAGCTCCTATTGTTGTATACCTTGTATTTGTTACTAACATCTAATCTTGTTACTAACTTTGCTTAGACTATTGTTATTATTATTATTATTATTATCATTATGATTATCAATTGTATTTATCTTGTTCAGACCATGTGACTCAAATTTATGTTAAATAAATAAAATAGTTGTTAAATAATTAATAATTATGTGCCTAGTGTTGAATTGAATAAATGAAAGTTAAAATATAAAACATGGCGCAGTCTTTGGAGTTATATGTTAAATAACCAACGTCCTACGTGATAATTGTTTAATTGCCTGGATTCAAATCGATAAAAATCAAAATGGAATTCAACAGACCGGCGAACCTTAAATTGATCGGTAATATAAGTGACAATTTTAAAACATTCAAGCAAGAAGTAGTAGTTTATTTCATGGCTACTGAAACATATCAAAAACCTAAAGAAGTACAGGTGGCACGTCTACTGAACCTTTTAGGACCAGATGGTTTGAAATTGTTTAACACATTTAAAATTGAAGATACATCTGTTGAAACAATTTTCAAATGTTTTTAAGAATATTGTGTGCCTAAAAAGAATGTGGTAATGGAGCATTATAAATACTTAAGTTAAAGATGGCGCTAATCCTAAAATCTTCCCACCAAGAAGAGTACCTTATAAAATAGTAAATAAATTAAAAGAAACACTAGATAAAATGTGTGAATTAAAAATTGTAGAAAAATGTAAAGTACCAAGCGAATGGCAGAGTCCTATAATAATAATTGAAAAACCAGACAAAAGTTTGAGAGTTTGTTTAGATCCCAGGGAGCTTAATAAAAATATAGTCAGGGAAATGTACCAAATACCAACACTAGAAGAAATTAAATTAAATTTATTAAATAAAAAATACTTTACTTTATTGGACCTTCGTGATGGATTTTATCAATGTGAATTAGATCAGAAATCACAAAACTATTGCTGTTTTAGTACACCTTTTGGAGGATATAAGTACTTAAGATTGCCTTTTGGCATATCATCTGCCCAAGAGTAGTTTCAACAAATGACATCTAAATATTTTGGTAACATTAAAAACGTAAATGTATATTTTGATGATATATTAGTAGCAGGCTCAACGATAGAAGAGCATAATTTAGCGTTGAATGAGGTAATAAAAACTTCGAGAAAATTTAATATTAAGTTTAATTCTGCAAAGTTGCAATATAAAGTGCCTAAGGTAAAATGTTTAGGATTTTTGTTTAGTAGTGAAGGAGTTCAACCTGATGAAGAAAGAATAAGATCAATTAGGGAATTAAATGAACCATGTAACAAAAAAGATTTACAGTCATTTCTAGGAATGATCAATTACCTTCGGGGATTTATTCCTAACCTATCTGAAATATTAACCCCTTTTAGAGAACTATTAAAAAAAGATATTATGTGGTATTGGACTGTAGAGCATAAGCTAGTTTTTGAAAAAAATAAAGGAAATACTCTGTAATTTTCCAGTTTTAAATAACTTTAATTTAATAGGATCATTTGAAATACAAACAGATGCGTCTGAGAAAGCTATAGGATGCTGTATTTTTCAAAATAATAAACCAATACATTACGCATCAAGGTGTTTGAGTGATACTGAAATTAATTTTGCACAAATCGAAAAGGAAATGTTAGCCATAGTTTTTGCCTGCACAAAATTTCACTATCTAATATATGGCCAACAATCTGTCAAAATATACTCAGATCATCAACCGTTAGTCTCGGTTATGAGAAAAGAAATGTACAAAATACCAAATAATAGGCTTATAAGATTAAGAGTCAAATTATTAATATACAATGTGAATGTAGATTATTTACCTGGTAAACTCATGTACGTAGCTGACTTTTTGAGTAGAAATTATATTAAAAGAAATGAGAAAAGCGAAGAGTCGTTTAATGATGTGGTACATACAATGGAAATAGTTGAAATTAAATTTGAAAACAATAAAAAGGAAGATTTTAAGAAAGAGTCGAGGAAAGATGAAGTGTTGAGTCAAATTGTCAATTATTTAAGTACTGACTGGCCAAACAAATGCAATCATGGTGGTGAATTGAAGCATTATTTCAAACTAAGAAATGAATTAATATTAGAAGATGACTTAATATACTTTGGAATGAGGTTAGTAGTACCTAAAATATTAAGAAGTTATGTTATTAAAATGCTACATAGTACACATCTAGGCATGCCAAAAACCTGGCCGATGGCTAAACAGTTATTTTATTGGCCCTGCATGAAAAAAGATATAGAAAGCTTTATAGAATCATGTAATGTTTGTTTAAAATTTAGCTGTTCTAAAGTAAAAGAGCCGATGCTATGTCATGATATTCCTGAACTACCTTATATAAAAATTGGTATGGATATTGCACAGTTCCAAGGAAAAAATTATATAGTAGTTAATGATTACTTTTCTAGATGGCTAGAGGTGGAAGAAATCAGAGGTAAAACTACTAGTGATATTGTTGAAAAACTTAAAAAAATATTTAGTAGGTTTGGTATACCCAAAAATATTGTTGCTGACAATAATCCGTTTAACAGTATAGAATTTATAAATTTTTGTAAACAGTGGGATATACAATTAATTACATCCAGTCCATACTTTCATCAAAGCAATGGCTTGGCTGAAAAATCGGTAAATATAGTTAAGGGCATGTTAAAAAAAATTGGTGAAGAAGGTGGTGATCTGAACATATACTTACTAAATTACAGAAACACACCTATAACAGGTCTAAATTATTCACCTGCTCAGCTGTTGAAAAGTAGAAGATTAAGGTCTTTAGTAAATAACTTTAATGAAGAATGTTTAAAACCAATAGTTGTTGATGCTAGGGAGGAAATAATTAAAAATAAAAATAAACAGATAATGAACTATAATAAAAATGCAGGAAAGAAAGAAAAAGAGTTTTATGTAGGTCAGAAAGTCTACATTCAAAATGCACTTAACAAAAAGTGGTTCCCAGGTATTATTATTAATAAAACAAAGTACCCTAGATCTTATATAGTCAAAGATGTAAATGATAAAATACTGAGGCGCAATTCAAAGTTCATTAAAAGAGTTAAAGATTATGATTTAGTTAATGGTTTTGATGATGAGACTAATATGGGTGAGAAAAAAGATAACATTCAAGCTGAAAAAGAAAAAAATAATATGAATGTGCAAGAAAAAAGAGACAGTAATATTACAAGGTATGGTCGCAAAATTAAAAAAGTTTAGAGATATGATTATAATAAGTTCTAAGAACAAGGCATGATTTAGAATTTTGTAACATGTCAATATATTTAATTATTTATTACTTGTGAATGTCTAGTTAAAAGTCATAGAGTCCATATTATGTACTATTTATTAATATTTAATGTATTACATTGTTAGCATTTAGTTATGTAAGCTTGTTTATATTATATAAGTATTCATTGTTTGTTAAAGTACAACTCATCTCATTATTTGTAAATTCATGTACTCATTTTGAATAATTAATTTGATTTAAAATTATATTATAATTTAAAAAATAAAAAAAGGAGATGTTGTATACCTTGTATTTGTTACTAACATCTAATTTTGTTACTAACTTTGCTTAGACTATTGTTATTATTATTATTATTATTATTATCATTATGATTATCAATTGTATTTATCAGTGTTGCCATCTTGGTTATTAAATGACCAGATCTAGTTTTATTGTACAAGTTAATGTCGGGTAGAAATTTGATCTGGTTATTGGTTTTTTTTTTTGGTTATTTTTAGTGATTCATTAGGTCTTTTTTGGTTAATTTTAAATTACCAAATTATAATTACTTGTATAGAATAAGAATAAATAAAAATCGTTGCAATCAATCAAATGAAGTCCATTTGGATGATGTTCAAAACTTGATGCGATCACCAACCACCGACGGCTAAATTTGACTTCATATAGCCATGACCCGTTTTTGTCGCTGAAGGTCTCTGTAAACAATATTGACATTTATTAGTAAAAATATAGCTGCATTGGTTTAATAATTACTTGTATAGAATTAGAATAAATAAAAATCGTTGCAATCAATCAAATGAAGTCCGTTCGGATGATGTTCAAAACTTGATTCGACCTCCTATCAAGAACGGCTAAATTTGAATTCACATAGCCGTTCGTGATAGGAGGCCGACCCAGTTATGTCACTGAAGGTTCCTGGAAATAATATTGCCATTCATCAAGAAGAAGGTATGTGCATAAGTTTTATAATTACTTGTATAGAATAAGAATAAATAAAAATCGTTTCAATCAATCAAATGAAGTCCGTTTGGATGATGTTAAAAACTTGATTCGACCTCCTATCACGAACGGCTAAATTTGAATTCACATAGCCGTTCGTGATAGGAGGCTGACCCAGTTATGTCACAGAAGGTTCCTGTAAATATTATTCCCATTCATTAATAAGAATGTACGTGCATCGGATGTATTATTACTTGTATAGAACTAACAGGATAATAATATTGTTGAATTCAAGCAGAATACCCATGGTTTTAAAATAATATTTTTATTTATTAATAAAAATATACCTACACAGGTTTATTTATAACTTGTATAGAAGTAAAATAAATTTGAAATTGTTGCAATTAATCAACTTAGGTCCAAAACTTGATTCTATCGCCAATCACGGCAACTTCAATAAATATAAATGAACACCCATAGTTTTATATTCGAAATTTAAAAATATTGCTAAAAATCATAATAACTTGCATAGAATACAATAACTTGCATAGAAGTAAAATTAATTTAACATTGTTACAATTAATCAAATGAAGTCTAAAACTTCACTCAATCTCCTATTGAGGACGCCCAAATTTGAAATAACATGGCCATGACGCGTTTTTTTCGTGGCAGGTTCCTGTAAACAATTTTAACTTCAATATATTTAATTGAGCAGACATAGTTGTATACATAAAATTTAATAATGTTGCTATAAATCAGATGAATTCCAAAACTTGATTCGATCGCCAATCACAGACCTTTAAATTTGAATTCAAATAGCCATGACCCTTTTTTGTTACTGCAGGTTTCTGTAAACAATATTGACATATTATATTAATAAAAATGTACGTGCATAGATTTTATAATAACTTGCATAGAAGTAAAATTAATTAAACATTGTTGCAATCAATCAAATGAAGTCTGTTCGGAGGAAGATCAAAACTTGAATCGATCGCCAATCACAGACCTTTAAATTTGAATTCACATAGCCATGACTAGTGTTTGAAGTATGATAAATATTTCATGAAATATTTCAAATGAAATATTTTATTTTGAAATATTTCACTAAGTTGTGAAATATTTCAATGTTTTGTGAAATATTGGATTTTTATTAATATTTCACTATTTGGCCCTACTGCATTATCAATTTTAATTACACGTTGATTATTAGTAAGAAAACTTTGATCTTTATAAAGTGGTTTAATACAAATCAGGGCTTAAATATTTTTTTTTATATTATTTTTATTATATACCTATAAACTATAATTATAATTTATATTATTTCAAGTTCATTAGCAAGAAAACTATGATCTATATAATATATACCTAACTACCTAAGTACTGGTTTCCTATACAAATAAATGTCATAAAGATTCATGATCAAGAAAACTCTGATCTGATTTTTAACATATTACTATATAAGTAACCACGTACATGGTATATATACAATATACGATACCTACCTATTCCTTATTTATTTTACATTTTTACATCAAATAATAGGTACAGCAAAAAAATACAACATATTATTAATAATTTATTATATATTGAAACTGAGAAAAAAATGTGTGTCAATGACTAATGAGGTATTTAATTTATTTATATTAATTATTTAATATTTTACAAGACAAAACTACAAAAATAATGATAATTGAAATATTTCACACATTTTGAAATATTTCATGAAATATTTCACGAAATATTTCATTTTTTTAAATTTCATGAAATTTTCAAACACTAGCCATGACCCGTTTTTGTCGCTGGAGGCTCTTGTAAACAAAATTTGATATTTATTTTTAAAATGTACGTGCATAAGTGAGAATCAATAAATGTAAAAATGAAAAGCTATGAGTGATATGTTCTCGGAAACTACTGAACCGATCGTTATGATTTTTTTTTAAATTGAAAAGCTCATTGCGTAGAAGTTTTATGGCATTTGATCGATTCTCTAACTTTAAAAACAAAGGAGTTATCAATTATCATATATAGTGACGTTAGTAATAATATATAATAATTATAATAATAATAATAATTATTATAATTATAATAATAATACGCTTGCGGTACCGCAACCGACGGCGGCTAGACGTGGCCGCCGAAACTTCCCCTTCCATATCACTGTTGCGTGACGTGATAGTTCATATCGTTATTCGTTGCAAATGGAAAACTTAGATCATATACTATGGATGGACCCACCGCGTATAAATTTATGTTGCTGATAATATTATGTGTTCGATATGCGCATGCGCAACGCAAATTCTTGAATATTTTTCCAAAGATGATTTGTTATCAATTCACCGCATTATGGTTCTGTAGGCTGCGAAGGACGGACCGACCGACATTTTTCGTAAAAGTCGGAACGCTGCTTAATGTTTGTGTATCGATGGATCGTCAAATATTCATGTTGCCTGCATTTAAATAGTAAACAGTACTTATTATAAGTAAATTACTAATAATAAGTTAATTTTAATTTAATTTATGTAATTATTAATTATTTAAATTTATCACAATGAAAAGGAAAATTAATGTTTACGCACCGTCACGGAACTGAATTACAAAAACGTTAGTCATTGAAATGCTATCGTTAGCTGGCCGTGCGGTACTTGTGATGTACGGGAAAAGGTATTTGTTGGTGATAAGGACGGGTAGGGTGTGTTAAATAAATCTCAAAACACAATGCAAGGTATATGGTTATAAGAAGGGTGAATCTATTGCCATCTCAATACCAAAATATTTGTACATACATATGGTGTGGGGGTATGATCATACCTAATAGAGTAATTACACGTTATAATAATATTATGTGGCACAAGGTGCCGAACATAAACAAAGTAAAATACAAAAACAATCTTATCTGGTGATAGTATCCTAAAAGTGACAACAGTCGAAGCTGACTCCTGGATACGACGACGGCCGACACTGATATTATCACCTGACAGCAACAGAACGGCGAATGTTGCACCTATCGACACCGAGATTGGCACACCTGACTGGTGCATCTGCGCGCACGGCGCACTGGCTTCAAAGAGGCACGAGGCAACGGGTGGAACCACGTGGGCTCCTGGGTACGAACGGTTGTGGACTTCGACAAGTCGGCGATCGACTGATACCCACGACGTGACAGCAAACGGGAGGTTAAGTTGCACACGGGTGGGCGCGTCGAAGAGACGGAACAATGGTCGACACGGAATGGCGACGCGTACAACGACGGCGTACGGACACGTGGTCGGACCACGCGGACACGAGACTAATTCACTAATTGTTTGCCGGCCAAGCGGAACGGACGACGCACGGAATAAATCGTCGGGTGGCGTTTCCGACGGACGAATGGAACACAAAGGGTGGCGCGGTAACAACGGGTCGACCGGCCTGGCACTTAGGATGCGCGACACAAAGATAGAGCACGGCGATCCGTAGGTAAAAACAAACTCGGGATGGTGCGGGCGAAAAATAGTATTCGGCCGACCAAAACACGAAGGTCCGCACAAAAACGTACAATTATGTCGGACGCGTTCGACACAAAAAACAACTAAAAAGCACGCTGACACACTAAAAACGACTGGCCTGGCACGTGCGCGAAAAAAAACAGTAACGGGTGTCAACTGGTAACGACCGAGAGTGCTCGATATCGCTGATGGCGCGGGGTGCTCGGCTTACGCGATGAAGGTGGCGATGGTAACGGGGTCAAGCTTCGCGAAGATTCGACGCCCGCCGCGCCGCGGCCGCAGCCGTTGGGGCGGAGCCGGTGCACAAACAATTAATTTAGGTCGTTCATCGAATATAATACTATATAATACTCGAATATAATGTAAACGTCAACGTTTACTCAGATTAAGTCAAAATAACAATGGCTCGCCAGATAACAGCAATATTAACAGCGATAATAATAATGATAATATAAATAATATATCTATTACCAATAGTGTTGGTCGTATTAATGAAAACAATATTAATATTATTAACAATGTTCACGATTTTCCTATTGATGAAAATTTAGTGGAACTACGACGTGTTCCATAGCGTCGCCGTGAAATGTCGGCATTTACTTACGATAAATTAATAGATTATAAAAATGATTCTCACGTTATCATAGGAAATATGAATTTAAAATGTAATTATTGTCGTGCATTGATATGGTCAAAAGAGCCTGCAGATTTTTGCTGTTCAGGAGGAAAAGTTGTTTTGGAAGGTGATCTACCTGAACCATTAAAAATTCTCTTAAATTTTTCTCATGAAAATTCAAAACATTTTTTTGACATGATACGTGTTTTTAATTCGGCTTTCTAAATTACATCATTCGGTGCAACAGAAATTAGACATGGAAATTTCATTATTTTTTCTTGATGCTACTGGTGGAACTGGCAAGACCTTCATGCTGAATCTCTTGCTTGCAAAGCTACGTGCAGAGAGAATAATTTCATTAGCAGACGCTTCTTCCGGGATTGCAGCAACATTATTACAAAATACCAAGACAGCACATTCCGCTTGGGATCTTCAGACTACCGAACGCCCAGTTTGTAGTGTGAAGAAACAAAGTTCTTTGGGTAAATTAGTAAGGGAGACACGTTTTATTGTTTGGGATGAATCAACAATGGCAAGTAAAGGTGGTCCTGAGGCACTTAATAGAACGCTGAGGGATCTTAAAAATAATGATCACCCAATGGGTGAAGTTGTTATTCTTTTTGCTGGTGACTTTAGACAAATATAGCCAGTTGTGCCCAAAGGCACTAAAAGCAATGAAATCAACGCCTGTCATATCTTTGGTCTTACATAACATCTTTGAGATTAACAACCAATATGCGTGTACAACTTGGTGGTGATAATAATGCCGAGCTCTTCTCACTACATCTCTTGAAAATTGGTGACGGAACTTTTAAGAATGATGAGGATAGCATGATACACATAAATTCTACATTTGCGATTTCGGTTCTTGATCAAAATAACTTAATCAACAAACTTTATCCTGAAATTTCTCATCTTTCCAATAAATCCAATGAATGGCTCTGTGAACGTGCAATTTTGGACCCTTAAAACGACACCGTCAACATCATAAACGAAAAAGTTCTTTCCATGTTCGAAGCTGATAAAAAAAAACTATATTTCCATAGATACACTTACTAATCAAGATGAAGCTATAGATATTCTGACTGAAATTCTTAACTCATTAAAACCATCAGGTCTCCCCCCACACAAACTTGATTTAAAAATCGGTACGCATATTATTCTAATGTGAAATTTAAATTGCTCCCAAATTGTGCAATGGAACGAGGTTACAAAATAAATATTATCTTTGAAAAAAAAACTTATTGAGCTGAAATTCTTACCGGCTCAGCGATACATATCCCAGGAATACCAATGATAACAAACGAGTACCCATTCTAATTTAAACGTGTCCAATTTCCCGTTAAACTTTGTTTTGTTATGTCAATAAATAAGCCACAAGGACAGACAATGAATGTTGCAGGAAACGACATGAGCGATCCTTGCTTCACTCACGGACAATTTTATGTTGCCTGCTCCCGTTTAAGCTCAGAAAAAAAATTATACATATATGCCCCTGGTGAAAAAAAAATATATAGCTTATAAAGAAATATTGGTTAATCAGTAGTTATGTAGCATTTTTTCAAAAAAAAGTATAGAACTGACATGAATATAAAAGTGTCAAAATTAATCACACGAAGTCCAAAACTTCATTCGATCTCCTATCGAGGACAGCCAAATTTGAAATAACATAGCCATGACGAGTTTTTTCGCGATAGGTTCCTGTAGAGAATTATAACATCAATATATTTAAATGAGCACCCATTGTTTTATACTTAAAATTTAATAATATTGCTATAAATCAGATGAAATCCAAAACTTGATCCGATCGTCAATCACGAACGGCTAAATTTGACTTCATATAGCCATGACCCGTTTTTGTCGCTGAAGGTTTCTGTAAACAATATTGACATTTATTAATAAAAATGTACATGCATAGGTCTTAGAATAACTTGCATAGAAGTAAAATGAATTTAAGATTGTTGCTATAAATCAGATGAAATCCAAAACTTGATTCGATCGACAATCACGGACGGCTAAATTTGACTTCACATAGCCGTTCGTGATAGGCGACCCACCCAGTTATGTGACTGCAGGTTCCTGTAAACAATATTGACATTCATCAAGAAGAAGGTATGTGCATAGGTTTTATAATTACTTGTATAGAATAAGAATAAATAAAAAATCGTTGCAATCAATCAAATTAAGTCCGTTTGGATGATGTTCAAAACTTGATTCTATCGCCTATGACAGACCTTTAAATTTGAGTTCACATAGCCTTGACCCATTTTTGTCACTGCAGGCTTCTGTAAACACAATTTGATATTTATTTATAAAATGTACGTACACAGGCTTTATAATAACTAGTATAGAACTAACATGAATATAAAATTGTTGAAATTAATCAGGTAAAGTCTAAAACTTCACTCGATCTCCTATCGAGGACAGCCAAATTTGAAATAACATAGCCATGGTGCGTTTTTTTCGCAGCAGGTTCCTGCAAAAAATAATGACACTTATTAATAAAAATGTACGTGCATAGGTTTTATAATAAATTGTATAAAAGTAAAATTAATTTAGGATTGTTGCTATAAATCAGATGAAATCCAAAACTAGATTCGATCGTCAATCACGGACGGCTAAATTTGACTTCACATAGCCATGACCCGTTTTTGTCGCTGAAGGTTTCTGTAAACAATATTGACATTTATTAATAAAAATGTACGTGCATTGGTTTTACAATAAATTGTATAGAAGTAAAATGAATTTAAGATTGATGCAATCAATCAAAGGAAGATCAAAACTGGATTCAATCGCCAATTACAGACCTTTAAATTTGAATTCACGTAGCCATGACCTTTTTTTGTCGCTGCAGGCTTCTGTAAACAAAATTTGATATTTATTTTTAAAATGTACATGCATAAGTTTTAAAATAACTAGTAGATAACTAACATGAATATAAAATTGTTGAAATTAATCAGATAAAGTCTAAAACTTCATTCGTTCGCCTATCGAGGACTGCTAAATTTGAATTCACATAGCCGTTCGTGATAGGCGGCCGACCCAGTTATGTCACTACAGGTTCCTGTAAACAAAATTTGATATTTATTTGTAAAATGTACGTGCATAGTTTTTATGGATAGAATAATAAACTTGTATAGAATAAGAATAAATAAAAATTGTTGCAATCAATCAAATGAAGTGCGTTCGGATGAAATCCAAATATTGTTTCAATCTTCAGTCACGGACGGCTAAACTTGAATTCACATAGCCGTTCTTGATAGGTGGCTGACTCATTTATGTCACTCAAAGTTCTTGAAAACAATTTTAACTTTATTTCATAATAATATACGTACTTGCATTTTTAGTAACTTTTACAGAATAAGAATAAATAATGAGCCAGTTAAATCTCGTTGGTTCCTGTATAAAATTTTAACTTTTATTTATAATAATATACGTATATTGGTTTTCTAATAGTTTTTATAGAATTAAGAAAAAATTAAAATTGTCAAAATCAATCAGATGAAGTCCAAAACTTGATTGGATCGAATACCATTGGCTGCTATATTTGAATTCACATAGCCGTTCGTGATACGTGACTGACCCAGTTATTTCACTGAAGGTTATTGATTACAATTTTAACTTAAATTTATAATTATATATGAAAATACGTTTAGTACCAATTTTTATAAAATAATAAGAAATAAAAAAATGTTACTATCAGACGAAGTCCGGAACTTGATTTGATCCAATATCACGGACGGCTGAATTGTATTACATAGTCAAGATTCAATTATGTCACGGCAGGTAACTGAAAATAATTTTAACTTTTATTAAAAAAAATATACATTCAAAGGTTTTATACAAATTTGCAATAAATTGAAAATATATTTAAACTTATTGCATTCAATCACATGAAACCCATAACATGATTCGATCGACTATCATGGACGAAAGTATTTGAAACCACATAGTCATAACACAGTTATTTTACTTAAAGTTATTGAAAACAATTTTAACTTTAATTCATAATTATAAACGTACATACATTTTTTAGTAACTTTTATAGAATAAGAATAAATAAAAAATTGTTGCAATCAATCAGATGAAACACAAATTTATGTCTATCATCCATCACAGGCGGCAAAATTTGAATTCACATAGCCGTGATAGGTGACCAACCCATTTATGTCCCTGAAAGTGGTTGAAAACAATTTTTACTTCAGTTCATAATAATATACGTACAATGTACATACATTTTTTAGTAACTTTTATTGAATAGGGATAAATAAATAATTGTTGAAATCAATCAGATGAAGTCCAAAACTTGATTCGATCGAATTTCATGGACTGCTAAATTTGAATTCACATAGCCTTTCATGAAACGTGACCGGAAGTTATGCCGCTAAAGGTTATTGAAACTATATTTTAACTCGTTACATTCAATCAAATGAAACCCAAATTTGTGTCTATCATCCATCACGGGCGGCAAATACTGAAATCACATAACAATGACCCGGTTAAATCACGCAGGTTCCTGTAAAAAATAATAAATTTTATTCATAAAAATATATGTAGATAGGTTTTTTATTAACTTTTATGGAATAAGAATAAATAAAAAATTGTTACGATCAATCAGATGAAGTCCAAAATCTGTTTATATAACCTATCAAAGACAGCTAATTTTGATATCACATAGCCTTGACCTAGTTATGTCGCTTACAGGTAACTGAAAAAAATTTTAACTTTTATTAATAAAAATTAACAAACATAGGTTTTATTATGATTTTTATAGAATTAAAATAAATTTTAATATGTTGCAATCAATCAGATGAAGTTCTTAACTTGTATCGATTGAATATCATAGCCGTTCGTGATAGGCGACAAACCCATTATGTCGCTGAAGGTTATTGAAAACAATTTTAACTTTTATTAATAAAAATATACATCCAAAGGTTTTATAATAATTTTTGTACTACAAGCAGCCACACATTTTATTGCATCAAACAAGTTTAAATATTCGATTACATTAGATTAGATTTTTGACGGTGATCGATAAAACCGGACACGGCTGAAACGCTATCGGCAAAACAAATGCATTTTATCGGCTGCCGAAAATAGATATAATAGAAAATTCACCAGTCTACATGGGGGCTTGGCCCTGCCACCCCACACATTGGATCCACGCGCGCCTGATGGTTACGTGCCTTGGTCGCTGCAGATGCCTGAAAATTATTTTAATTTAATTTAAACCAAAACTAATATATATAGAATATACATAGGTTTTTTTTAATTACTTTCATAACAAAATATCAAATAGGTATTTTTTCAATTCAATAAGATATCTATTTTGTATAAAGAATTTAAATAACCGTCAGTAATTTGTTTTAATAATATATAATTATAATTTTTATGCAGCTTATTGCTTAAATGTCATATTATGTCTTGTATTTATCAGCTTTTATTAAGTTAATTTGAATATCCTATAATTCACATAACGAGTAAAATCCCGAATAAAATTATAATGTCATCATTTACTGAGTACAAACAGTAAAACCTAGCATTAACTAGTAATTTCTAGATTTACCCAGTGATCGGTCTTTTACGGTAACAGATATTCAAAACGCCATCTCTACTATAGTACGAGACGATCAAAGCATCATCAAACATGTGAATCAATTCGGAATTATACAGTATTATTGAGCTAAGGACATATTTTGTTTGTTAACACTATTTTTGAAAAGTTAAATGAAGGGATGTTTTCATTGAATTATGCGATTAACATTGAGCAGTTAGCAGACATTATTACCAACCCAACTATATGAATTCCAGATATTTATGTATAATTTAATGTTAGAATTTTAAATAATATGTAAATTATAAAACGATTTAATGTTAAAGGTGAGTTGTTGACATATTAAACAAGACACCCTTTTAAATGTATTTATTCCCTTGGTTATTTTTTCCATTGAATATTATTTTAGTGTACTTCACTTTTATATACTTCATTGCTATGATATTATAATAACAGTTAATTATTTTACTTAAAAATGAGAATGAATTCTATTAAACAATAAATAATAATAAAACCTGATGAGGATGATCAAGAATATATTGTTAAGATAGTGACATACGTCACAAAATTGTCCTTTTAGCTGATGACTGGTAACTTAAATTATTTTTGAAACAAATATAAATTAAAATAATCATAAGCAAGTGAAGCTATTGCCTCTAATGTGTATAAGGATAACGTGTTATGTGGCGCGAGTTCATCGTCAGAAACCTTACGTGAAAATATTATCACTGTTACTACGATATTCTGGACTGTATGTTGGTTAGCTTTTGAAAAATAAAGATATTGGGGTGATTTTTCTTTATGCTGGGTGACGGTCTAATATTTAAATGTGACATTTTTTAATATTGGTATACAAATATGCAGGCTGCCGTAGGGCTCTTAAATCTATTACACAAAATAAATTCAAAACAATAATAATACAATAATAAAACCGTAACGGGTACGACGGCGCTGATGATGCTCCGTGGTGCTGGTGAACTGTGACGGTAAGTTGACGGTGTAGTGACGGTGTGGTGACGATGAAGTGACGGAGAGGTGACGGTGACGGTAACAACAAAAAAACTTTAAAACACACGGTTGCGCCACAACTCACGCACACCAGTATAGGAACGCGACTGGTCGTCAGGTCCGCTGTATGGCTTTGCATCGTCATCTTCCCTACGCTATCACGCCGGCTACGTGATCGCCTGAACAATCACAATATAATATAGCACTGAACTCAAATTAAGAAAATGGGTATTAACAACATAGAGAATTATACGGAAATTGTGTCAAAAATGAATAAATTGGGGACGAATGAGTGAACATTAGAATCGTTAAATCAAGATTGTTACATTGTTAAGAAATTCTGTTGTTATTATAACAGATTTGTGCAGATATTTGCAGGTAATTTATCAGTACGGCTTGTGTAAAAATATAATGATGAAATAATTGTACCTACATAACAATAACTGGTCCGATTTACCAATCACATAATCAAGAATAAATTCACTGTTCTCCTGTTGAAAAACGTTTGTGATAGGTACACACATTTATTCATAATTATTGGAATAATGCAGTAAGGGTTTTATGTCCATTACCAACCAAAACTTAGGAATAACACTAGGAATTGCTTCAAATGTTTGTTTCCCTAGAACCATAATTTAATAATGTAAAGTAAATTTAAATATAGGATCATTTAAATATTTAGTGATATGTTTTTGTATATTCAAGTATACCTACTGTTTATTTTTTTTGTTATTTATGTTTTAATTTATTGGTTGTAATAAGTATATAACAAAAGGTTAATTAAAGGTTAATAACCAATGTTTAAATTTAAATTTTGTGGTTGATTTAGCTCGGCCTAAAATGCAAAGTATATATTAATATTAGAAACGGTTGTTACGGTCGGTTGTAAAGTTTAAAAATTATAAAGGTAACGGTTGGAATGAACTGATATGATATTTAAATTATATGATTACAGTATACTTAATAAAACATTTCTCTTAAAAATTAAAAGTGATACTGTTTTTAACTAGATTTGTTGTAGTAAAATAAATATTGCCAGATCAAAGTATTTTTGAAATAGAAAACAAATATTAATTAACTTTTTAGATTCTGAGCGGAGCGATGAATGTATTGGTTTTACAATGATGTGTGTTTTTTTTTTTTTTTTTATTTTTTTTTATTTTTGTGTCTGTCATCACGTTTTAGGACAGTAAAAATGCTTGATTTTCTTCAATAGTACCTTTTCTGATAGGAAAGTGAATCTAGTTGGTACTTTGGGGGGTCAAAAGTCAAAATTTCCCAGTAGTTTTCAAGAGCGCCTGGAAAAACAAATGGAAAATTAAGGAAAAAACGGGAATTTTTACGCAACATTGATTTTCGATAAAATCGATTTTGGTTTTTGGTGTAAGTCTAAAAAAAATGACGGTAAATACATGACATTTTTACTGAATGTTTATATAAGCAGTTTCTATATACCATACCGTTTTCAAAATATTTTGACTTATTTTGAGCTGTTTACAGACATTTTAAATTTCCAATCTTTTTGGTTTTTTTTTTTTAAAAAATCAATAACATTTTATTTATTCGTTAAAAATTCTTGGAAATTTAATAGAATGCTCCTAATAAATTGTTTCAAAGGCACATGAAAAATATTAAAAATTTGTAGTCACAATTTTTTTTTCTAAGCATTCAAAGTTGAAATTTTGACAAAATACGTAAAAATGACGAAAATTTGAAAATTATTTAGAGTTAAAAATTCATAAAATTTTTTTTTTTTAAATCTAAGGTTTTAAATTTTAACACAAGATTTAACGTAAGTTTTTCTACTTTTATCAAAAATAAAATATCTAAAAGCAATTAAAAATAAATTTTTATGAGTGTTTTAAGTTCATAATTTTACAACATAGGATATTCACTCGATTTCTCATGTAGCGTTTTTCTTATTTGGTTGTAATTCAAAAACGAATAATTGTAGATGCATGAAAATTTCACTAAATGTTTATATTCTCATTTTCTATACACCATTCAATTTTGAAAATATTTTGATTTGTTTTGAGCTGTTTACAGACATTTTTAGTTTTCAATTTTTTTAGTTTTTTTTTTTATAATTGTCAATAAAATTTTATTTGATGGGCCAAAAAGTCTGAAAATTTAATACAAGCTTTCTTATATATTGTTACAACATCAGTTGAAAAATTTTAAAAATACATAGGCACGATTTTTTTTTATAAGCATTTAAAGTTCGAATTTTGACAAAATTTGTCAAAATCTCGAAAATTATAAATCATTGTAATTAAAAAATTATAAAATGTTCAGTTTTTATAACTAAGTGTTGAAAATTTAAAACAAAAATTCTCTTAAATAAATCATACTGTAACCAAAAAATCTAAAAAATATATCAACACATTTATTTTTTACAGACATTTTAATTTCAAATTTAGACAAAATTTCATATTTAAACCAAGAATAATGATTTTAGTTATTTTGATATAATTTAAAAATATTATTTGTTGGTATATTAAACTTTTAGAATATATTGTTATATTTTATATACACGCAATGGCATTTTAAAATATAATTTTTTTGAGAAAAATGAATGTAACCAACTATAGTAAATACTAATGCCTATTATAATACTAAAATTAATTACTTTATTCACAATAATATCATCAAATACATTTAGACTTAGTAAGATATTATAGACTGACTGACCGTCTTCGCTCAGAATCGTTTTTCTTATTCAATGATATTATATCATTGGATTAAAATCTAACACAATCCATTACAGTGACTCACTTGTAACCTACTGTACAGCAGAGCGACATACACTTACCCGCCCTTTTTTTTTACAATAAAAATGTAAATAGTGCTCTCGTTCTCGTACTATTAGTGCAACGCTGTACAAACAATATATATCTAATCTAAGTACGAATACATTAATTGTTTTTCTTAAGATTTAATTTTCTTAAAAATTTACAAAATTAAAATTAATATCGTTGGTGATCAATTTTTTTTATTTGATTTATTGCAATAATAATATAAATATAATATTAGGTATATCTATCTTATAATTCTTTTCTTAAAAATATATTAAACTGAAGCGTTGGTGGCAGCGGTGTGTTTACCTTTACTTCGACGACCGATTTAAACGGGTTCTATGTGTTAATATATACACATAGTAATTCGTGAAAATCGATCGTCGCAATAAAGTGGTTGGACGTTGATGATATATTTGAATTGATCCAAGGTTGACAACGAACATAATAATATAAGTATTATAGTGTACCTATATATTTAAATATCTATTTTTAATTAGGTATACCTCATGTTCGGACGCTCAGTATTATAAATAATTATTCTACTTGTGGACTGTAAAAACGTAATTTTTAATATTTAAATTTATTTTTTTTTTCTTACATGTTCGGCACTCGCACGTCGATTGTCGGGTCCGCTTACAACGACTCATACACTAACCTTACAATATATTGTTATCAACAAAAAAAAATATAAAACTAAAACATGATGACTCAATACAGAGACAGTGTTGCCAACACACTTATAAAACATATACAAATAATAACTTGTGTCGCCGACAACGAACATGCCGCCCGCCTTGAAACCTTGTTTCAAAAAAAAAGCAAAACAATACAAATAATATAATAATTACTATACAAAGAAGAATGGATAAATCAGTAAGTAGTAATTTCTCTTCATCTATATTATTCTTCGGAATTTCCCTCGAAAGGCAATGGACATAACTTGCGTACAGCTCGGGAAACTGTACCGCCCGCCGTTTGGACTTCTGCAACACGAACCACATCATCCTTTCCTCTCGTTACTTTTGAAACCCATCCCATACGCCATCGTAAAGCAGGGAGATTTTCGTCTTTCAACAACACTACGGACCCAACCTTCAATTTTGGACCGTTTGTTCTCGCCCACTTGCTTCTTTCTTGTAGTTGTGATAAGTATTCACTACTCCATCGTTTCCATAGGTGTTGAGAGTATTGGGATACTCGGCGCCATCTATTTAGACGGTTGATTGGCACAGAAGTCTCGTCGATTTTTGGTATAGCGTTTAGAGAATCTCCTATGAGAAAGTGGCTGGGAGCTAAAGGAGTCAAATCATTTGGATCTGACGAAATAGGAATTAAGGGACGACTATTTAAACAAGCTTCGGCACGTGTAAGTACAGTTAATAACTCTTCATACGTAAGGTGAGCATCGCCCAATACAAATACTTCATAGATTTTATTCCGGCCTCCCATAAACCCCCAAAATGGGGCGAACGCGGTGGTATAAATCTCCATTCGACACCTAGGGTTGATAGCATTTCAGTAGTTTTAATTTGATGATCGTCTCCTTGTAATAGTTCGTATAATTCTTTTAGTTGACGATTCGCGCCTACAAAATTTGTTGCATTATCAGAATACAAAACTAGACTTCTACCGCGTCGATCAAAAAAACGATTAAGCGCGCGTAGAAAGGCGTCGGTACTTAAATCGCTCACTAGTTCTAAATGTACCGCGTGCGTGGAAAAACAAATGAATAAACAAACATAAGCCTTTATTATTGGAGAGTTTTTTCGTAGACCCGATTTTAATAAAAAAGGACCAGCATAATCGATACCACATTTGAGAAAAGCGCGACTTGGTTCAACTCTGTCTTTCGGTAGATCACCCATTATAGGCTGTACGATGGCTGGGCGTTGTTTAAAACAAATAACGCATTTACGCACCACATTTCGTCCATTTATAGGCCAATACTTTTCACGTATAGACGCTAAAACCGCTTGAGGACCACCATGCATCAAATCTTCATGCTCTTCACGTATTAAATTTTGAGTAAAGATACTTTTAGGGGGTAACACTGCAGGATGACGCCTAAAAGTGCTTATGGATGCTGCATATTTCAATCTTCCACCTACGCGAATTATACCCTCTTCGTCAAGATAGGGCGTTAACCTATAAAGAGGACTCTTTTTTGCTACTTGATTATCGGTTTGTAATTGCTGTACTTCTCGAAAAAAGTAATGAGTTTGCACTATTTTTACCATTATTATTTTTGCTTGCTTTATTTCGTAAGGTAGTAAACAACCATTTATTTTTTTGCTTACTACTTAAACAGTTTGACTTAAAACGCATACAATATGCAACAATTCGCGATATCTTTTTTATGGAGGAATATCTGTGAACCATCAAATCATTTTCCGATGTAGTTACACCACTGACACTTAAAATTTTTTGTTCCGGCATATCCACCAACTCAACGGATATCTCTTCCTCTCGGATAATCGGCCAATGTTTTTCATTCTGGATTAACCACTCAGGACCATGCCACCAAAGAGTATAACGGGATAGTTCGGTGGGCAGCAACCACGTGATATAATGTCCGCAGGATTTTCGCTGCCTTTCACGTGAAACCATTCGGTTAACGAGGTCTTTTCTTGAATCTCGCCCACCCGATGTGATACAAAGGTTTTCCACCTTTTTGAAGGAGACTTTATCCAACATAAAGTGACTTTGGAATCTGTCCAATAGTGATGTTTTGATGATTTAAGTTGCATCTTTGATATCATTTTATATGCCAAGCGCGTCAATAATTGCGCGGCGCATAACTCCAAGCGTGGTAAAGGTAATGTCTTCATTGAAGCGACTTTAGATTTAGCGCATATAAGATTTGAACAATGATTCCCGGCATTGTCAGAGCACTTCAAGTATAAGCAGCAACCATATGCCTTTTCGCTAGCATCTGCGAAGCCGTGAATTTGCATATCACATATTTCCTCTTTCATCATAATTTGACGAGGTATTCTTATATCGTTAAGCTTTAATAAATTTGTCTTATACTCGTTCCATTCGCATTTCATATCATCGGAAACAGGTTCACACCAATTTACCTGTGCTTGCCATAAAACTTGCAGCATTAATTTCGCGCGAATTACGACGGGTCCTACTAGTCCGAGTGGATCAAAAATCCGTGCGATATCCGATAATATATCGCGTTTAGTCACCGACGAAGTTTGCTTATCTTTGTCTAAATTAATTTTAAAATGAAAACTATCTGTTTCCGCATTCCAGTATATACCTAAAATTTTAGTAAAGGAGTCATTTATCTCATGCACATTTTTTTGTTCTTTTCCGGTTTGAGTAATAACGTTGAGAACACTAACGTCGTTCGAAGACCATTTTCCCAATTCCATTTTCGCGGTAGCCATTACTTCTATTAGACGGTCACGTAATTTGATTACTTCTTCTTTGGTCGGTACCCCGCTAAGAAAATTGTCCATGTAAAAATCGCGTGAAATAGCCATGGAAATTTCCGTATTATGTTTGTATTCATCCTCGGCCAGTTTTTGTAGACATGCAGTCGCCAAATATGACGCTGGTACCGTACCGTACGTAATTGTATTTAATTTAAATATTTTAATCGGAGAGTTACTATTTTCACGCCATAAAATACGTTGGAAATCTTGATGCTCTTTTGAAACATTAATTTGACGGTACATTTTTCGTATATCGGCAGAAATTACAAAATTATGTACCCGAAATCTAGCTAAAATATATATAAGATCGTCCTGTATAACTGGTCCCTTTAAAAGGACGTCATTTAGACTCACTCCGGTTTCAGTCTTTGTGGAAGCGTCGAATACGACCCTTAATTTCGTAGTACTACTATTCAAATTTAGAACACAATGGTGTGCGAGGTAACACATTTTTTCAGGTATATCGATTTCCTCATTACTTACAAATGTCATATGACCCAAACCTTCATATTCACGCATAAATTTTACGTATTCACATTTTAACGCTGAATTCTTGTCCAGTCGACGTTCAACCGATAAGAGTCTACGCTTAGCTATTGCGTACGACTTCCCTAATTTCGACCAATTTTTTCTAAATGGTAATTGTACTACAAAACGACCTCCTTCTTCCCGTCGTACGGTATTATTGAAATGTTCCGTGCACGCCTTTTCTTCGATGGTATATGGTGTCGGTCCTATGTATTCTTCAGACTGCCAGAATTGTTTAATTAACTTTTCTATATCACTATCTTCGTCATTTTCTGTGTTTGTGGATATATGTGTAACAGATTTTTTATTGCGCCACGTACCTTGTACCGACCCTGATGCAACAAATCCGAACTTTGTTTCTTGATAACTCGGTCCGTTTGATGACAAATATTGTTGTTTACCTAAGATCTCGAAAAAATGAACAGCGCCTATTAATATATCGATTTTTTGTGGTACATTAAACGATGGATCGGCTAGTATAATATTTTCTGGTCGAGGGCCGTTTTCGGAAATAAAGTTCGTCGGTATATTTCCCGTTATCTTCTTTACCATTAATGCTTGTATGTTTAATTCGTAATCGTTCACGCAAGATTTTATTTTTAACCACGCCGTAGATGTGATATTTTGTGTTGTGCCTCCAATCCCGCTTACTACATGATCCGTTTTCTTTTGCCGTAAACTTAAACTATTTACTAATTCAGTCGATATAAAATTATTCATTGAACCAGAATCCAATAACACGCGTGCGAACGAGGACTTACCGCACGGATTAATAACGCGTACGACGGCTGTGGCTAACAATACGCGCTCGTAATTATTATTTGCGTGCGCAGTCGTTGAACTCATCGCGTCTATGACCGGTTCATGTCTATTCTTAGCCGTTTCGGCGTCCTTTCCACTACCTTCCGAATCTGAGACCTTTTTTGGCTGTAGATGTAATAATATGTTATGCGGTTTGGAAAATTTGAAGCAAAATCTCGCAAAACATTTTCCCCCGTGTTTACGTAAACATATTTTACACAATTTTAGACTCGCAATTTTCTCAAAACGTTCGCTTATCGGCAGTGTGATGAATGTTGGACACTTATAAATTGTGTGCTCCAAATTACATACAAAGCACTTTAACGTTGTTGTTGACACCAAATTCGCCGAGTATTTTTGACCGCCTTTCGTGATATTATTTGTTCTCGATTGTTCTTTTCCTCTACCTGCCGCCGCCGATACCGCCTTATTTATATCTCGTGAAGATTCGACCGATTCTAATATCCGAAATCGTTCCTCAATAAACTGTGTTAATTCCCGAATCGATGGTATTCTATCTTTAGCCGCATGTATTTCCCAGTCTTTTCGCGTTTCGTTGTCCAACTTCGCACACACGATATGCGATAGTAACGGGCCCCAATCATACGGTCTTTCTCCTAACGCCTCGAGTGCCCGTATATTGCTATTTAGAGCATCGGACAGTTTACGTAAATTTACCGATGATTTGTCCTTAACTGACGGCAACTCGACAATATTCTTAACATGCGTTTGTATCAATATTTTCGTATTATTATAACGTGCGATTAACGCTGACCACGCCGCTTCATAGTTCGCCGCCGTTGTTTCTAAACATTTGATACATTCTTTTGCGTCACTTGACAGAAACGACCGTAAATAATAAAATTTCTGTATTGCCGTTAAACTTTTATTTGTATGTATTAATGCTAAGAATATATCGTAAAACGACGACCATTCTTCATATTGGCCGGAAAAAATTGGAATATCCAATGCGGGTAATTTTATCATGGCTTGCGGTTGTATTACGTCCGCGTCACCTCTACTTTCGTCGCTTAGCACCATTTTATTTATGTCTATCTTTTTTGCCGCGTTTATCAACTTGCTCGCTTCCGTTACTATTTTAAAATACAACTCTTCAAAATCTTCTCTATACGGGAAATGTTCATTTTTATTTTGCTCCGCCTCTGCCGCCTCTTCAATCGCCGCTTGTACTTGCTGAAACTCATTCCAATTTTCTTCTATTTTGGATCTTCGTATTTCGATTTGCGTAATATCCCGAGACTCAGAACGCACATACGTCACGAAACGTGTTAGCGATGCCTTTAATTGACCCCGCCTTGCCGTTAGAGACGCTATTTCTGTCATATTTACGTCATATACTTTATTACACGTGCCGAGTAAAGCCAGAAAGAAAACTACGGAAATTTATTTTATTTTAAGGAAAATGGATGGAAAAAAACAATAACTCTTACCTTACGCTATCCAGTTCCTCGACGACGATGTAGCTTTCTTCCGACCACTCGTGCTTTTTTTTTTTTTTAATGAACGCTTTTTTGTTGACACTAAACGACACACTTCTGCGATAGCACACGATTCGCACCACCTACGCACACGATACGCACATGATTTTTACGCTGTGCGCCGATCAATCCGGTTCGTATGGACCAAATGTTCGGACGCTCAGTATTATAAATAATTATTCTACTTGTGGACTGTAAAAACATAACTTTTAATATTTAAATTAATTTATTTTTTCTTACATGTTCGGCACTCGCACGTCGATTGTCGGGTCCGCTTACAACGACTCATACACTAACCTTACAATATATTGTTATCAACAAAAAAAAAATATAAAACTAAAACATGATGACTCTATACAGAGACAGTGTTGCCAACACACTTATAAAACATATACAAATAATAACTTGCGTCGTCGACAACGAACACCTCATATAAATATATCCTTTACGTTAAAACGGATAATAGCTTGTACAGTCATTGTCAGATAAATTGAGTAGACGGCGGCGGTTTTCGGAAAGTGTAACCCAAACCAGTCGCGCCTTAGTTGCGTCACCAATTTGTTTATTATAAATGTATAAAAATAAATGTCTCAAGTACGGAGAACCCCTGAATTTTTGTTATTGTGCCACCGACGACTACTCAATTTATCTGGCAACGATTGTACCTATATGTATACAATATTACATAATTATATTTGTTTTATTAAGGTTTATTAGACACCTGTTATATAATATGTATGTAGACTGGAGTACTGGACGCATGTAAATTCCATCACAGGTACTTTTTTTCGTGTAAACTGCTCTGCCAGTGAAAAAATTAGGTAAAATTGAGTTCATGACATCATGTAAACTCCGCCAGTGAAGAAAATCAAGTTACAGTATACAATTAACGTAATATACCGATTATTATTTTTTTTAAATCATAGTTTTATAATAATAATTATCTTATTAAATAATAGTTAGGTATGCTGCATACATGCCAACAAATATTAAAAACTTAAAAATAAAAATAACAATTGTCCGAACAAATCGTACAAGTTATAAATGCCTGCAGTATAACATAAAAAAATCATGATAGATTGTAGATTTTAATAATAAAAAAGGGGGTCAAGTGGATGTCGCTCCGCTGTACAGTTGGCTACAAGTAGATCACTGTACTATAATTGATGGTATTAAATTTGAATTCAATGATATAATATCATTGAATACGAAAAACGATTCTGAGCGGAGACGGTATGTCAGTCTAGGATATTTTAAATTATATTGATATTGTTATTATACGGTAGCTGGTAAGTTAAATTAATATTATTCATATAATTTAATTATTAACCTAAAATTATCAGTGATGCTTGAAAAATTTTATAATATATACTTTTACTCGTTAAAATTGATTTTAATATATAATTTCGTCCAAATTTGAACTTAAAATGTCTGTAAAAAATAACTGTGTTTATATATTTCTTAGATTTTTTGTTTACAGTATGTTCTATTTATTAGAATCTTTGTTTTAAATTTTCAATCCTTAGTTATAAAAACTGACCATTTTATAATTGTTTAATTACAATAATTTATAATTTTTGAGATTTTGATGTATTTGGTCAAAATTCGAACTTTAAATGCTTTATAAAAAAAAATTGTGCCCATGTATTTTTAATATTTTTCAACTGATATTGTATTAATATATCAGGAGCCTTGTATTAAATTTTTACACTTTTTGGCCCAACAGATAAAACTTTATTGATATTTATTGAAAAAAAAACTAAAAAAATTGAAAATTGAAAATGTCCGTCGTAAACAGCTCAAAAAGTTTCAAAATATATTCAAAATTAGATGGTGTATAGAAAATGCTTATATAAACATTCAGTGAAATTGTCTTGCATCTACAGTTATTCGTTTTTGAATTGCAACAAAATAAGAAAATCGCTACATGAGAAATCGAGTCAATATCTAATCTTGTAAAAATTTAAACTATAAATGCTCATATAAATTTATTATGACTTGCTTATAAACTTTTTTTTATTGATAAATATTAGGCAAACTTATAAGGATTCTTGTATCACATTTTCAAACCTTAGATATAAAAAGAAAAATTTTTATGAATTTCTAACTCAAAATAAATTGCACATTTTCATCATTTTTACGTATTTTGTCAACATTTGAACTTTGATAACCTATAAAAAAAAATTGTGACAACGGATTTTTAATATTTTATATCTGCCTTTGAAACTATATATTAGAAGCCTACTATTAAATTTTCAAGATTTTTTACCCAACAAATAAAATTTTATTGACATTTATAGAAAAAAAAACTAAAAAAATTGGAAACTGAAAATGTCTGTTTGATATTGGATCTTATGGAAAAGACAGTGACGGTGGAGTGCTGTCGAATTTAAAATTTCTAAAATGTATAGAAAAAATTCATTAAATATACCAAAAGAAGATGAATTGCCGAACAGTAACATTATTGCACCGTATATTTTTATTGGGGATGAGGCATTTCCTTTACGGGATTATCTTATGAGACCATTCCCTAAAAATCAACTTTAAAATAATCAAGAAAAAGCAGTTTTCAACTATAACTTATCTAAAGCCATAATGACGGTAGAGTGTTCTTTCAGTATTGCAGCAGCCAAATGGAGAATATTAAATAAACCAATTGAGACAAGTGTTGATAAAGCCACTAAAATTGTTCTGCAGGCTATTGCAGTCCTTCATAATATAATTATAGACTTTGAAGGTGTAAGAAAGGTTAATTCCAAAAGAATTTAATGGGTTCGTAGAGACACAGATGGTATACGAAAGAAGAAAAAGTTTTAGTATTGGAACTTCAAAAGAAATAACCGTGCATCTCATTCAGCGAAATAAATTTTGTAAATATTTTATGGACCATAAGAATTAAATGATGTATATTTATATATTTACAATGATGTATGTTTTTTTATGTATGTATTTATGACTTAATGTAGACATTTGAATTTTTTTTAGTTATTTTTTTTTGAAAATTTCGATAAAAAAAAATATCGCTCGGTCAAAAGTCTTGAAATAGAATACGAAAAAAATAAATTGTCACACATAATATTTTTCTTTTTATATCTAAGACTTGAAAATGTTATTTAAGATTCCTCATTAGTTGTTCACCTACATAACAAAAAAGTACTGGAGAGTCTAATTCATTTTTTTGAGCGTTTGAAATTGTAATTGTTACAACAATTTTTGGACACTTGACACTTTAAATTTTTTTTTCTGTAAATATCGGCACACATTTTTCACTCAGTCAATTTACTGTATTACTATTGATTATAAATAGTATGTAATAAATATGTGCTATTTAATAATCAATGGTATTACTAATAGCAATATAAAAATATCCTAGTCAACATCTACTGTACAGCAGAGCGGTTTATACTATTATATTATTTTATACTATTGTTATTTTTTTTAATAAAATTAAAATTATTATTATAATATTAAAATAAAAAATTTGAACAGGAATGAAAATATATTTAATATAAATACACGTTCGTTTTATGTACAGAATTTGAAAAATAATATAATATTAGAGCTTACTTGGCATTTCAACTTTGGAGGCCACAATTTCCCACGCTTTATCTACTAAAAGTCAATTACGATGGTTTTTATCTTTCATGTCATACAATATGGACTTTTTTTGAAGTTCTGATATGAGTATTTCTACTTGAGAATCCATATTTATTGCTATCAATTTAAATTATTTAACAAATTTAACAAATAACAACAATGTACATACACTACAACTATAGTCTACACTCTGAGAAAATAGTGCTAGTCGATCGCCTTGACGCGATCGATAATATTATTATCGCCCGCCCGCCCGCCTGTTTACAATGCAAATAGGACATTCCATTAATAAATTCTATTTTGAATTTTATCACGTCGCCCGCCCGCCCGTGCGCCCGAAAAATCGCGTTCACCTAGGATGCAGCGTTACGCTAGATTTGGACAGGTATGCAATGCTACTTGTGACAATACCTACAGTAGGTATATCCATATGGGTTGGTATGTATATAATATGAAGGTACCAACCAAACAATGTTGATAAACATTAAAGTTTAATGTGGGCAGTGGCGTAAATAAAATAATATGCTCAATGTTCTTGGTGAAATGGTTCGGGAAAATATTTTATTCAAAATTAAAAAATCTGGAGTATTTTCATTCATCATAGATACTACAACAGATGTTTCTAATATAGAACAACTTTCATTAGTAATTAGGTTTATAAATGAAAATGAAGAAGTTGAAGAAAGATTAGTTGCTTTAGAAAATGTATCAGACGCAAGAGGTATTGGTATGTTTAACGTTTTGTGTAATATTTGTGAAAAATATGATATTGATTGGGAAAATCAACTGTGTGCACAATCATATGATGGGGCATCTTCCATGCAAGGCCAATACTCTGGTGTTCGTGCATACATTCAATAAAAAAATCCTAGGGCAATATATGTCTGGTGTTTTTCTCATATTTTAAATCTTGTTGTGGTGGACACTTGTGATACAAGTAAGACTATGAGAAATTTTTTCGGAGATTTGCAATCATTGATTGCTTTTTCAAGAGCAAGAAAACGTACTGCAATATTTTTAAACCAACAAAAAATATGTTATCCAGAAAAAAGAGTTTGTAGAATGAAACATTTTTCTTCTACACGTTGGACATCTCATGGCCATGCTTTGACAGTTATATTTGAAAAATATAAAGCACTCACTAACACATTACAAGAGTTATCAAACTCAACTGAACGTGATACATCTTCAATGGCAACAAATTTAGTGTCTACTATTTCTTCATTCAAGTTTGTTACACATTTGTTATTAATGAAAAATATCTTCAAGCACATAAATCCATTATCCATATATTTACAATCACCATCATTGGATTTCATCACTGCATTAACTATGGTTGATAACTGTGCTAGGAAACTGTCAGAGTTAAGAAAGGATCTACATTTAGATGTATTATTGGCTGATGCCAAAATGTTTTCCCTGGAGAATGAACTGGAAGAAGTATGGTTTCCAGAAAAACGGGTTCAGAGGCGGAAAAAAATGGCTGGAGAAAAAACGAATGATGAAGTAGTATCAAATGCCAAGGATAATTTTAAAATACAAGTTTATTTCACTGTCTTGGATCAAATATGTCCATCTATAACTAGCCGATTTGAAGGCTCACGGGAAATTTTATCCGACTTGTCCCTTCTTTCAGTCGATCGACTCATTGCTACAAGTAAAGGATGTCCTATACCTGAAGATAATTTTGTGTATCTTGATAAGTGGATTCCAAATTTCCAAATTGATCAATTAAAATTGGAGTATTCCACTTTTGCATACAGTTTCCTTAAATTAAAATCAAACGTAGAAATTGAAAAATTGCATGAAAATGTAATAATAAGTAAATCAGATACGGATACAAATGTTGATTCAGATGAAAACAATAATGAAGAAACTAAAACCAAAATGACAGTTTTAAATGTGTTAAAGTTATTAAATACATTTAACTTGATATCAGCATTTCCTAATATGTACATGGCATATAAATTTTTGTGTACGATACCAGCTACATCAGTAAGTAGTGAAAGAACTTTTTCTAAATTAAAATTGATTAAGACTAGAATTCGTTCGACAATGGTACAAAAACGTCTCGAAAGTTTGATGCTCTTATCATGTGAAAAAGATGTAAAAATTAACCTTGATGAAGCAATAAACAAATATGCCAATACCTCTAAACTACTACAAGAAGCGTTATTATATAAGTAACAACTTATATCATGTTAAAAAGTATAAATTATTATTTAATTATTAAGAAATATGTTTATACCTATAGTTATATATTAATATGTATAGTGACCAATGAGTATTCAAAGAATTAAGTTTTAGTTAACTAATAGTTTATTTTAATTAATGTTAAAAAAATATTGAGACTTGAGTTGATTATAATATAATATTATAATAAAGTATATAATGAAGCAATTGTCAATTGTCATTATTAAATATGAGAATAAAATGATTTATGTTTACCAATTACATCTGTAACATTGATGAAAACTGTTTAATGAATGATCATAAATCATCAAAAAAAAAAATTAAAAAATTACTTTTTATAAACTATATAGAATTTAAATATTCACGAAGTATAAAGGGAGGGCCAATAATCCAAATGAATAGTTCATTATGTTTTTATAGTGAGAATGCGAGCGAAGCGAGCGGTTTTGGTATGTGGGGGTATTTAATAATTGGGTGGGTGGGTGGTATGTAAAAATCTTCGCTCCTTATAAGTAAAAGTAGTTCAACACGCCACTGCATTAAACCCATATTAACTATAATGAAGTTAATAGCTGATAAATTCTTGGCAAAAATGTATAAAAAAGAATGCAATGTTGATATCTTAGAGATGAAGGAATGAGGGATAAGACCAAATAATATGGTTGTAAGACACTTTGTACGGCCACCCACAAAAAATGAAAACCGCGGACAGTTTGTACTATTTCAGGTAAAAAAAAATGTTGAGACATGAAAATATGTAAGACATAAATTTATTAGGTATTACAAAACACAGGTTAACATATATAAATAATAATAATAATAATAATAGTTATGATAATTCGTCAATTTGCGTTATGTACAGGCTTCGTGAATTTTATAAAATATGAAAATAATATGATTTATAACTTAAAAGTTATAACCCACCGGTTCATAAAGGTTTGTAGTAACTTTCCCCGTATACGTCACTTTAGAACACTTCCAACGAATATTAGATTTGTTTTTTCTTAAAATGGTATATTCATAGGAATCCATTTTTAAAAAGTTTTGGATTTAGTTTAGTTGTTTTAGTTTGGTTTTGGTCCATTTTATATTATTTTAGAGCGAATAGGTTAATATGTCATACCTTTAATACAGTGACATGAAACACAATATGTCTCATACTGATTGCGATCATGATTCGCAATCTAAAGTTTTGAGCAATTTAATTTTATCTTATCTTTTAAAATATATTTCCCGGTTTATTTATACCTTAGATACAAAACGTCCGTGATCGAATTTTACCAAATTATTATCACCGTACAAAGTTTCCGCGATCGATTTCTACCAATTTATTTTCATCGTGCAAAGTGCCCGCGATATGCAACTCAAACAATAGATAGTACAAACGGTCCGTTTACCAATAATATAGGTAGCCAGGTAGGTATACTTACATTTAAGGATATAATATTAGAATTTAGACTAACATCATTATATATATCAACATATTATTTCATTTGTGTATTCGCCTTCGTTCTGAACAGTCCAATTGTTAATTTGTGTGTTCTAATGTAAATGTATGTATATGTGTTGTGTACCTACAGTATTTAAATTGTTGAATATATTTCATCACGATCTATCAGATTCTTCTCAGTAAAGGGTAAGTACCAAAATTAAAATGCTCTAATTATTATGATATAATATAACTATATAAAATTATTATTGAATATTAAATGAACATTTTTTTTATCTTTGAATAATATATTATTGTATACTTATTAAACAATGAGAATAAATTATTATCCATAGATAAATATGCGTGGTATAAATATTGATAGCTGATACGTTATTATAAAACAACATGGACGATGGATGCATTTTTTTATATTATACAAGATTATTTTAAAGTTGAAACCATTTAAAGTTTATATGATTATTTCAACTAGGTATTCATAAAACAGTTTGAAAATGTTGTGCTCGTTCATTGATCTACCTATATCATTTGTTGAAATATAATTAGATAAATAACACTTTTGTATAATTATGGTACTTGTGCGTTATCGCGACTACCTTGATTTCGAACGTATATTATTTTATGCAATATTTTTTTAATACGTTTATAATAATACAAAACTACCCAAAGCCAAAAGTCAATGTATTTATTGATAATATATTATGTCAAAAATTACGAGTAAAATTTATAAAATATAATAAAATTTAGTAAAAATTTTAAAAATCGATTTGTGGTGGCCATTGTTTTGTAATACTATTAAGTAAAACGTTGAACTTGATCCATTGCCAAATAATCTTAACTGTACAAGTTATTACTACTACCAGCGTGACAGCGTGGTTGTGGCTATATGTCTAAGAGTGTCCTAAAAGTTACCCAGCTAGTCTATAAAAATTGCGATTGAATTAGAAATAGAATCACGTATAAAACGGCGTCACTATAACCTATAATATTAGGTAGTCGCGATAACGCACAAGTACCATAATTATATATAAATACAACTTTACTTTGTGTGATACATTAAATAATTTTGTAAATGTATTAAAATTAACTAACAAAAAGGTTGGCAAGTGAGTACCACTCTGATATACAGTAAATGTTTATAGTGGGCCACTGTAATGTATGTGTTAAATTTTACTTTAATAATAATTCATTGCTTATGATTTATGAATATTGAATAATGATTCTGAGCAAACACTGTATGTTAGCCTATAATACCAATAGACAATAGTATATTTTATAATATATTTATGTTGCCATTAAGTTATTTTACAACTACCTAGTAATACAGTAAATTGAATTAATGTTTGCCATAAACATTGCATTTTAAAATATCGTTTGACGTAATGACGTATAAAATATAATAATATATTAAATTGCAACAAAATAGCCAAAATTGTTTCTTTGATTAAGTATCCAATTTTTTCCAATTTTTTAGTTTAAATTTCTACAGAAAAAAATCAAGACAAATGTAAAGATATTTTGATTACCAAATTAAATATTTATTAGTAACCTTGCATTCAGTTTTAGAAATAGATAGGTACAGATAAAGGTTGAATAATATTTTTTTTGTTTCAATAATTGTTATTAAAGGAGCTAAATAAATTTAGGTAGAATTAAATTTGGAATTATATTTTTATTGCTACATGTTGAGAAAACAATACACAATAATCAGAATGGTAAAGCTAATGTAATTGTAAAAATGATATTGTGTTAAAGTTAAAAAAAATACAAGGAAATAATGTAAAAAAATTAATAAGTAAAATAAATAAAAATAAAGGTGATTTAGTTTTTTTAATTTGATATAATATTAGTATTTCATTATTTAATATATTAGGTATTAAATATTTTAATACAACTCATTTTATTCTATTTGGTATAACTCATATGCAATTTGGGATTATAAAATGATAAATAAAGTTCTAATTCTATTTAATTTAAATTAAAAATTGTTGTTGATGGATCAAAAATATAAAATTAATTTATTATAAAGTTGTATGTTGTTTTATAAAAAACTTTAATTTTAATATTTTTAGTAAAATTGAAGTAGGTGCCTATACTTAATAAATTTATAATTAAATAAAATTTAGAAAAAAATAAATATTAAATGAAATTAATCAATTAAGTGCTTCTATTTGAAGGATTAAGTGATAAAAAAAAATAATTTTAATTTTACATAACTTATAACTTTAAATAATCACTTTCATTAGAAGTAATTGCTAATTTACTAAACTTTTGTTTAATAGATCATTAATTTGCTTTTCAATCATCTAATGAGTTAAACAATGTTTATTTAATGATGAAATTGATTTAAATTAAATTAATTTATTTTAATTGAAAAAAATCTATGATTAATTCTGCAAATTTTTGAGAATTGTCCAAAATATAGACCAGGGTGGTTTATAAAAAGATTAATTTGATTTATTTGTCCTGACTCCTGGAATTACATAAATTAAAATCTTGAAATAGTTTAAGAATGAATTAATCTGATAAAATTAATAATCGAATATTAAATTTAATTGGAATAGGTATTGCCGTATTAGTTTTAATATCTACTTCAATTAGACAGAAATTTTCTTTATTTAAATTATTAATTAGATATGATTTAAATTCAATATTTTAAAAATCTGAGTATTCATAAGATCAAAATCATTAATGACCAAAGTTATAATATATGTAATGAGTAATAACTTACTAATGCAGGTATTATAACAAAAATAAATAGGGAGAGTTGTTGTTCAATTATTTGGTTTTCAGAAATGTAATATTAATACATCATTTACTAGGTATTTATAATAAATAATATTATATACACATGTAGTTTTTGATATAATAATTATGAGAATAATACAAATTGTATAATCATGAAAACGATTAATTGTTCTATTAATGGTGAATTGCTATTTTGAAATCTAAGTCTTAATCAAATTTTAATTTCTTATAAAATATTATTCTTTATAAATTAGTATTATGTCATGCCATATTAGAAATTAAAGTTAGTTCTGAATATGAATGTTCTAAAGAAGGTAAATAATTAATTTGTTCAATAGAGTTTTTTACATTTAATAAGTTGTTTTTAAAATCAAATTGAATAAATTAAAATAATATTACTACATTTTGAGATTATTGATCCAATTGATAAAATTATACTTCAGATAGGAAGTTATTAGAATAATCTGTATATCCTCGAGGTATCTCATATAAGCCTAAAAAGTGTCTAGGAAAAAAAGTTAAATTTACTCCAATAAATATTAAAATTAATTTAATTTTTAAAATAAAACTATAGAAAATTTTGTAAAAATAGAGAATCAATGAATTATTAAACTAGCAATAATTGTGAATACCATTCCTATAGATAATACATAATGGAAATGAGCTACTACATAATAAGTATCATGAAGAATATTAATAGATGAATTAGCAAGAATTACTCTTGTTAATCCACCAATTGTAAATAAAAAAATAAATAAAAATTATCAAATTATTGAAGGAGAAAAATTAACTTAATATCCATAAATAGTAGCTAATGATCTAAAAAATGTAATTCCCTAATTAAAGGAAGAGCAATAATTATGGTTGATGAAGTAAAGTAGGCTCGTATATCAACATCTATACCTACCAACGGTGAATATTTATGATGAGCGATGAGCTTATACAATAAATCCTAATAATCCAATAGTTATTAAGCATAAATTATTCTAATATTACCAAATGTTTCATTTTTATTTCTTTCTTGACTAATAATATGTGTAATCAAACCGAATACAAGTAAAATTTAAATATGTACTTCAGGGTATACAAAAAAAAAAACAACGTTGATATAAAATGGAATCTCCTCCTATTGATGAATCAACGAATGATGTATTTAAATTATGATCAATTAATAATACTGTAATAGCACCAGCTACATTGGTGGTCGAAAAGGTTAGGGGGGGGGGGGGAAGCAATAGATCCCTCATGACCTTTTTTTTTTAATGTTTTATGATCTGATAACTGTAAATGGCATACATTTTATTTTTAATAATTCAATAGTGCATATTAAAAAATCAGCCATCCCCCCTCCCATACTCCCATACCATGACAAAATCATTTGACCTCCATTGGCTAGATAATACTGGTATAGAGATAAAATTAATAGAATAGCTGTAATTAAAATTGAACATGAGAAAAGATAAATTAGATTTAATTTTATATTATTTAGTATTAAATTTAAAATTGTACAAATAAAATTAATTGCTCCTAAAATTAGGAAAAGATACCAGTCAAATGTAGTTAAACTTTAACGAAATGTCCCGGTCAGTATTTGAACTTTTATGGCAACCCTAAGTTAAATAGAAAATAGTTAAAACACTGAAATATTATTATGTGCAAATGTGCAATATTATTTGATAATTGTTAAGAAATAGTTCATCCTATTCCTGTTCCATAATATAGTCATTTAAAAACTACAAATTATTTTTATTAATGATGGTTGTAATAATCAAAGTCTAATATTGGTTAAACGTGTAAAATATATATCTGGACATCCTATTATTACTATAGGAATTAATCAGTTTCCAAAACCACCAACTACAATATTGTTATTGCTAGGTATAACAAAAATTATAATAATTAATAAAAGCATGAGTTATTACAATTATAGATGCATTATATAATTGATTATAGTTAATAATTTTGTCAATTTGTCTTAATTCTAGGCAAATTAGAATTCTAAATGATGATTCAATTATATACATGATCAAATACCAAATATTAAGTTCCAATATCTTTATGATTAGTTAAAAAAATTAGTTTTTATAAATAAAATGGCTTAAGTTACCAAGTCACAGTTATTTTATAGACATTTTAACTTAAAATTGGAATAAAATTAAATATTAAATGACAAATAATGGTTTTAGTTATTTTATGCTAATTTGAAAATATTATACGCGGGTACTTGAAACTTTTAAAGTATGTTTTTACGTTTTAAATACACAATGGTTATTTAAAATGTAATGTTCTAGGCAAAAATAAATTCAATCTACTATATATTACTTATTGTAAAATAAGTTAATAGTGACATAAATACATCATATTATATACGTATTGCCTATTGGTAATATATGCTTACACACGGTCTTCGCTCATAATTGTTATTCATATACAATGATTTTAGATCAGTGAAATCAAATTTAACACATCCATTACAGTGACCTACAACACAATACCTGCATAATTAATTGGAAAACTTTGTTATTTTGATGGCCTCAATCAAATTTACTGTTTGTTTATATTGAATGAGAATTTTACTAACTTATAGATTTGTAATTTATTATTTTAATTTATAGTAGTTGTAAATATGTTTCGGCCATGGGAAGACACTAAGATCTAAGAAGATAAGAAATACCTGATCGACAAAAACCTTTAGAGCCTGTTAACTTGAGGGCTGTGTTGTTATATTTACTAGGCCATAGATACCCCCTAATAATGTACTTTTATGTGGACAATGATTCTATGTATCTTAAAAAAACATTGTGTCCATGTAATATTAAATGACGAAGAACGGATGAATATACTCAAAATGGTTCATTAAGGTTCCCCTGAGTCTGAGGAAACAGTTGCACTTTCTAGTCATCGTGGTAGGGATGCAACACTTCATCTATTCAACCAGCGGTATTATTGGCCTTCGATGACTTTAGATACAAAGAAATATATTAAAGAATGTAATATATGTCAATGTGTCAATCCAGCTAAATGTGATACCCGAACTACACTCAGTTCCTGTACCAAAAATGGTATATTACTTTTAAATAATTGTTAAAATTATTAAACTAATTAGTAATTAACTAATAAAGTATAATATTATTTGGGTTTTTAAGCAAATTGGCATCGATCTAATTACATTTCCAGAAGTTAGTGGATATAAGTATGCCATTGATTATTTCAGTAAATGGTGTGAGGTGCAGTCATTGTCTGATAAAAGAGCAACTACTTTAGCTCATTTTATTTATGACAAATTAATTTGTCGGCATGGCTGCCCAAAAATTGAGATTAGCGACCAGGGTCAGGAATTTTGTAACAATGGAAACTAATTTGAAAATTAAAATTTTGAATCATCCGTGCGCATTACAAAGCATGTTGGTGATGAAAATTGTCTTTTCCGAGCTTTTTCTTACACTGTAACTGGTACTGAAGAACAGCATTTAATTATCAGACAAATCATAGCCACTGTAGTATAAAAATTATTGATAAACAATGATTTAACTGTTTATAATAACTAACCTTATTTTTAGATTCTGAGCGGAGAGATGAATGTATTGATTTTACAATGATGTGTGTTTTTTTTAATTTATTTTTTATTTTTGTGTCTGTCATCACCTTTTAGGACAGTAAAAATGCTTTGATTTTCTTCAACAGTACCTTTTCTGATAGGAAAGTGAATATTTAAAGTTTGTACTTTGGGGGGTCAAAAGTTAAAATTTCCCAGTAGTCAAAAGCGCCGTGAAAAACAAATGAAAAATAAGGAAAAAATTGGAATTTTTACGGAAAACCAATTTTTAACAAAATCTTTTTTGGTTTTTGGTATAACTCTAAAAGAAATGAACGTAGATACATGCAATTTTGACTGAATGTTTATATTAGCATTTTTTATATACCATAACATTTTTAAAATATTTTGATTTAACTTGAGCTGTTTACGGACATTTTCATTTTCCAATTTTTTTATGCTTTTTTTCTATAGATTTCTATAAAACTTTATGTGTTGGGTAAAAAAACTTGAAAATTGAATACAAGATTCCTAATATATTGTTACAATAATATATGAAAAACATTAAAAATCCGTATTCACAATTTTTTTTTATATGCATTTAAAGTTCAAATTTTGACAAAATACGTAAAAATCACGAAAATGTGCAAATTATTTTGAGTTAGAAATGTTTAAAAAATTGTATTATAATATTTTTCCAGCATCACTGATAATTTTAGATTAATAATTAAATAATATTAATAATATTAATTTAACTTACCAGCTACCGTTTAATAACTATATCAAAATAATTAAATATATCCTAGACTGACATGTAAATAATATTATTTTATAGTCAACAATGAGAATGTAAGTATAAAGCAAAATGTTATATTGCGCATATGTAACAAACGGTAGCAGGTCACATCCCCGTCTCCGTTTCCCCGTCGGACATTTCCCCGTCAACGTTTCCCCGTCGGATATTTCCCCGTCCCGTTAATTTCCCCGTCAGACATATTCCCGTTCAATATAGTATTGTCATAGGTACTGTAGATTGTAAGGTATACATTATAGTAGTATACACAATAATCAGTCTTTCGATATTCGTCAACCGTCGCGCGTAGTTCTTATAATATAATATTTGCCATCTGATCGACTATAATTTGATTGTTTATTGCGTATTATAATAATTAATTTATAATTTTGTTTTTTTCAAATTTAATTTTTAATTTTTAATTTATTGTTAAACAAATTTATACAATATCCATTATGGTTTTAGAGTACGTTAAAAGTTCTAAAGGAAAAGATTTGTTAGTGTTTGTAGGATATGTATTTGAAAAAGATTATACAAAAAATGGTAAGACGTATTGGAAAAGAACAAGGATTAACTGAAATAAAAATTAACCAGTTGATGGTTGGTCAAGAACCACCAGCTAAAAGAAAAAAATATCGAGAAGTAGCCACACGAATAAAAAATATTGTAACTACTTACAATGATCGCGATAAAAAAGAATATTTAATTGGAATAGCACATAATTTAGAGATGCAAAAATAAAAATAATATTTAATATCAGCTCAATAGTAGTGATCACTCGTAGGTTTTAGTTTTAGTTTTTTAATTTTAATATGTTAAATATAAATAAACAGACATAACTTTTTTAAGTTTTATTAGTTTTAACTTTAAGGTAACAACAAAAAAGAAAGTATAAACCGCCAATTCATTACGTATTAAGTATGAGTTGCCAGTCCCAAGCCTGGAAATAAGTGTGAGGGCGCTTACCTTACAGTAATTATATTATAAATTTGAATTAGACGGGGAAATGTCCGACGGGAAAATTAGTCAGACGGGGAAATGTCCGACGGGGAAACGAGGACGGGGAAATGTCTGACGGGGAAATGTAAGACGGGGATGTGACCATAAACCGTAACAAACATAGGTACATACATGATACATACATACACCATACATATATTACATATAATATATGTATATTATACGCGAGACATTGTTGCTACACAAATAAATACATTAATATTAATACAATGGATTATAAACACCTTGTGTTTTCATTCAGACATTTATATTATACTAAACCTCGTACTCTGCGGCCAGGGCCTCTCACTTACATTACATGCTACTCTTTGTTTTCACCCTAGAATTTTCAGCTGCCTAGCTCTGAAGGGAACCGGACCCCTGTCCCCTACACGTCAATCACGAGCGTGCCACCCTTGTTATTATATTTTTTCCAGGACTTATTTCAAGTGGTGCGCGGCGTGCGCATGACGAGGCATTACATGCCGTAGGCCATAGGGTGTAGGAGAGTAACTTATATACTATACATATTATGTTGTGCTGGAGGGATGAAATAAGTTTAGCAATCTGGTTGATGCTCTTAAACATGCCAGCGAATAGGTGATAAATTAAGGCTGGCTACCCCAGTACTCATACTTTCAAAATCATAAATTGTAATCAAGCAGTATTATGTACCTATACTATTTATTTTGTAAAATTTTGTGTATCCAAAATTAAACCTTGTACAACTTTCAAACCCTCAAAAAACAAATTTAATCCTACTGGCGGTGTTGCGGTAAAGTTACCCCAGCACCAAGATCAGTTCTATTTTAAGAAATTTCAACTTAAAGCTGAACGGTGTTATGTACTTAATATTTTGTATTTGTGAAATATATAATTTTCGTAAAAAATTAAAAAATTAAATTAAATTAAATGGTATCTATGATAGGCATATTACCTTTTATTGGCTATAATTTGTAAGTACCACAAAATATATGTTTATTTTAGATAAAAAAAAAAGTTGATTTGCATATAATTACAACTTAAAATTCATTTTTTTGTGAATTTAATCAACAATATTATTGTTACATATCTAGGTACCTATTTATAGTTGCATAACCATCAAAGAGAGAAAATAATTCATCTTCACGACTTCATAGAAAATCTCAACTACCTATAATATATAAGTTAATATTTTTAAACATTAATCAAAAAATTGTATGTAAATCAAATTCTTTTTATATCTAAAAAAACATATATTTTTTGGTACTTACAAATTATACGACATAATAATATATAATAAGTAATAACATTACTAAAATAGACTAATTAGTCAACAATGTAGCACAATGGATTTTGAGGAAGTTTTAAGGGTTCTAAAAAGTTTAGTTTTGGTAGTATAAAATATTCAAAAATTAAGTATATAATACTACTGTACGGTTTAAAGTTGAAATTTGTAAAAAATAAGTGAAACGGGTGCTAGGGTAACGTTACTGTAGCATATGCGTATATACGTATGATGAAATTAGATTTTTGGGAGGTTTGAAGATAGTTCAAAATGGTAAAAAATAAATAGTACATCATTGGCTTGATTCCAATTTATGGTTTCGGAAGTTTGGGTGCTGGGGTTACGCACCTGATAAATTATCTTATTTTCAGTACCTATGTATACACTTTAGTACCTACTATACAATTTATGCAATACGGCGTAATTTTTTTAAAGATAAACCATGTACAATGCATAATTTTGGTGTATTTATCTGTATTATATTCAAATAATATACTTATACCTAATTATTAGTTAAGACTAATCTACCATCAGAATGACAGAATTACAATAATTGTTTCAAACTGCTTGAAGATCTCAAGACATTGAAAATAAACGGAAGACATAGAAAACCTTGTATTCATTTTATTTTTAACTTAGTTAGGGTTTCAATTAAATATAAAAATCTGCTGATGTACTATAACAGAATAACTTACATGAGTTATGCATATAATTATCAGTAAAATTATTTGTACCTATTTCTTGATCACTTGTTTTTATTTGGATGCATACAGTTAACAGAGGGCAAGTGGATGTGTAATGTACTATTGTACTTATGAGTAATGTGCTGTATCACAACATTTCAAAAATATTCGTAAATACATGAACAAAAATGTAAAACCTTAATCCATAATATTTCCATAAGTTGCGTGACGACTTACATCGGTCGATTGTTAAATATAGATAGTATAATAATATATTTACTTTTTTTAAACTCAGAAATTTACTTGTTTTGTTTTTTTCAAAATTTGGACATACACCTTATACGTGAACTATAACTATTATTACTTAAATTGGATAAAAAATAATTTAGTTTTCGATATGAAGGGAAAACAAGGGAGATAAGTGGATGTCGTTCTGCTGTACACATGGACCACTGTAATGGATGTTGTTAAATTTGAAATCAATGATATAACATCATTGTATACGAAAAACGATTCTGAGTGAAGACGGTCTATAAGCCTATAATATTACTAAGTATGTATATTTTATGATATCGTGATTAAATTAATTAATTTAAGTATTAGACATTAATATCTACTACAGTTGGTTAAAATCATTTTTGCCAAAAAAATTACTTTGAATAAATGTCATATTGTGTGTATAAAATATAATAATATCTACATATAAAACTTTTAAATTATAACAAAATAAATAAAATCATTATTCTTTGTCTTAATATGTAATTTTGTCCAAATTTAAATTTAAAATGTCAGTAAAAAATAACTGTGATAATATGTTATTTTAGATTTTTGGTTACATTATAAACTGTTTATGAAAAACTTTTTTTTTTAATTTTCAATCCTTAGCTAAAAAAATTCTATTTTCAATAGTCGATAATTTTCGAGATATGATAAATGTTGTCAAAATTCGAACTTTAAATGAATACAAAAAAAAACACTGTACCTATATATATATTTAATATTTTTCAACTGATTTTGTAACAATATAATATGAGGAGCCTTGTACTTAATGTTCAAGCTATATTATTATTATAAAAACGGTAGCCGATAAGTAGAATTAATATTATTCATAAAATAAAAGAATATACTTTAGAAGTTTCAAGAACCCACGAATAATATTTTTTAAATACAACTAAATAACTAAAATCGTTCTTCTTTGCTTAAATATCTAATTTCATCCAAATCTGAACATACAATAACTATTCAAAAAAACTGCGTTTTATATTTTTTATAATTTTTTGGTTATAGCATATTCGATTTACGTGGAATCTAATGTTTTAAATTTTCAATTCTTAGCTATAAAAGTTGAACATTTCATAAATTTTTAACTACAAAAACATTTTCAACTGCTTATGTAACAATATATCGGAAGTCTTGTATTAAATTTTCAGATACATTTATTATTAATACGGTAGCGCTAGGAAGTTGAATTAATATTATTTATTTAATACAAAAATACACTTTAGAAGTTTCAAGTATCTACCTATCTACAATATTTGTTTTTGGACTACAACAAAATAAAAAAATCGAATATAATGAATGAATATAATAGTCAAACGTATTGTCCTATATATAATATATTTTATTTCACCTTTTATCAGCGTAGCTATATACATATATAATATATATATACAAATTTATGACGTGTAGGTTGAAAACGAGTCGATAACGATTGCGAGTATGACGAACCTCGTTAGAAATATGATATTGTTTGCTCACCTGAAATTCGAGACCCAAGCTTGAGTAGTGGGCAGCGTGGGAGTAAAGTGTGTATATAGTATATTAGTAATATGCCGAGGCTTGTTGGTTTTGACTATACCGTAGGTGGTCGGAAAGGAGGGTCGCCACAGAAATATATCAACACTACTCATCTGTCCCACCCACACCACAACAACGAACGCTGAGTATAATAATACAATATTATTACTTATGGCGGGCGGTGTAGACGTGTAAATACGCAGCAGATCACACCTGTCACCGCCCGATATAATGATATATTACCAGATGTGTGGCGTTTCCAAGAAAAAAAGAACAAACATTGCTGGCGCAGTAACGCTGCACGCTGGTTTTATTGTAATGGCTCTTTTTATTGAACGTAATTTATCGGTGAGGGGACCTTATTTTATGAACACGTTGAAACCTCCGTAAATTAATTACTTTATAAAATTGGAACAGGACCGCACCCTCACAATGTTGTTCATGTTACTCCATTATTGCGTATATTTGTGTACCTATACCAATTAAATAAGCCATAACATGACGTAATGAAATGGTGCAGTATTTCAACGTTTGTATCTTAATAATATTATAGAAAAAAAAAAGATATAATTTTACGTAGATCACAATAAACATTTACTCGATCGTCTAATGAATTTAAATGATAATAAATAGAGATATGAATTAATAATTATTGTCTCCATTTAGGTATACCAGTAATATTAGTAATTACTTGTAATACCTACTCTTTTTACTGTTTATACTAAAATTAGAGTTAGATACTAATTCGTTTTGAAAAATAATAATAATATAAAGGTACCTATATGCATTATGAGCTACAATTTATGGTTGCAACTTAAAATTATATTCTGTAAAAGGTTTCAGTAAAATAATTTTGTCAATGAGATACTGCAGCCTTCAATAATTAAGATATATAGATATATAGATATATAATACATCTTCATTTTATTAAAATAGGTACAATATAACAAATAAAACAATATATTATTTTAAATGACTTATCATAAGCCTGCATGGTGGTTATAATAAGATATGTAGGTAGGTACAACATATCATTCATATTATAAATTATCATTTTTGCATTTTCACAATACTTAGTAATAAGTAATAACTAAGGCTGAAGACTTCTATTTGTTTCACATTTGTCTAGAAAGGGTACAGAACATTGTGTGTGATATGTTTCATACCAACAGTAGGTTACATTGACAATTTAATTTTGCATATTTTTGCATATTTTGTTGTTATTCCATATGTATTTAAGCAAAGGTAATAGAAAAATAAGAACATAATATTTTGAAAAATGTAAGTGTAAAATGTTGGTTTTTGACGAATTAAGAGCATATGATATAACGTACACATTTGGAAAATTGAATCTTTAAAAATATAACGGCATTACTAAACACTAATCGCAGCAAATCGGTCGATTATCTGGCTGATATAACAATGCAACGCGGGTAGCAGCCAGCAAGTAGTGGCAATTACTAATTTTTTAAGTTGTTATAAAATACCGAAAAATCCAACCATTTTAGGTTCTGAGCGGAGCGTTGAAGATAGAGGTTTTATAATAATGTGTATTTTTTTTTTATATCTTGTAACCAAATTTCTACCAGAAGGAGCTAGTGCTTTGATTTCAATATATACCTACTATTTTATATTTTAGCAAACCGGATCAAGATGGTACTTTAAAGATATCATTTTTCGATTCTTTCCATAGTTATTTAATAGCACTGGAAAACCCACCGAAAAATTACGAAAAACCCACTAAAAACGGTATTTTAATTGTTAACCCTTTGTTTATCACCATAAGTATAAAATACGAATAAATTAAAAAAAAAACTTGTAAATCTGTAAATGCGTTATAGATACACTGATACTCAGCTCAGAATCGTTTTTATCGAATGCAATCATTACATTCAAATTTAATACTGTAATAATACACTATCCTGTCCGAGGACCGAATTGAATATAGACAAACTTCCAAAATCGCTGCCATACTCCACCCCACTGCACTTACCAGCTTTTTTATATTTTTGTTTTCGTATAAATTGTATAGTTTAAGTATCTACCAAAAGTTATATTATAAATATTTTAGAACATATTTTCAGTGTTTATTAGTATAGGTACTAGAAGTCCTCAACCCAACTAATAAATAATAATTAATATTATAATAATATTATATATTATTATATTAATAACTTGATAATGATTTTTGAAATAAATTCTATGTTTGTTTAACTATACCTAAATATTATATTAAAAATATATATTATAAAATACAAGATACTATTTTTTAAATATCAACAGAATTTTAAATTCTAACACATAGCACCCAAAATAAAAATAGTTTTTTAGTGCTATATAATATTATTTCATAATACTTAGTAGTTAGTACAATAGCAATTAAGAATAAGGGATTTAAGGGAAATTAGAAAAATTGAATAGAAACTTTTTAGAAAATTTCAATCAATGAAGAATTGAAATGTAATTATTGTAATTTGTAGTTATTACGTCTACGTGACGTAAAAAATAAGATTAAATTGGTATCCTACCTTCAATATGAAATAACTACAACTTATATAATAATATTTTTTTTACTCGTATATGGTATATATTATTTATATAGGTAATATTATGATAAAACCGTAGGAGGAACCACTACATGATATTATCATAGTTATTATACTCGAAGACATTTTTAATGCAAACCTGAAGCTATAAAATATAGATGAAAAGCCTGGATATTTTGTTATACCTAACTAAACTTATGCTATTTATACTGTCGCTGAATACACTTCATCTTACCGATTATCATTTTTTTCTTTTGCTTCCCGCTTATTATTATACATAAATTATACATATTATATATACCTATATATATATATATATAAATTGTTACATTGTCTATACCATATGAATTAATAAATAAATTGTTATCATATTATGATTGCATAACTACAGAATGATTTTTTTTTTATCAGTTGGGCATTATGATATTGAATCTATTTATTATTTAATTTATGCTTTAAATACTTTCAAATTTCATTATTTTAAATAGTCCCATCAAGTTAAAAAAATTTAATTTTTTTATTTTCTGGATAAGAATTTACCTGGTGCAGTATAAATAAAATCACTCTGTATAATAAATATTATTAGATAAATTTGTTTGTTAATCATAATAAATTATTATAGAAATACCTGATGGTGCCCTTCTTCCACTGTGTACATTTTCAGTTCAATATTCTTGCTATGTTGTTTTCGAAAAAAAATTAAAGTATGCATATGCGTGGGTACAATAAATAGGGATTTTAAACGAACAAACGAGGTTTGTAAGGGGTCATGGTCTGTAGTCAAATGAATCAAGCCACCAGCGCTCGGTCACCCCATTACCAAAACCTGGGAGAGTTTATTTTGCAGCTGCAACAGCTTAAACCTACACGGTTACTATGGTAACTGCCAGGGAATAAAATCAATAGTGCTAGTTTTATCTGTTAAATATAATCATGCCAGCGCGTAGAAGAAAGGTAATATAATTTGAAAACACTCATAAGCAGTGGTGTACGTGGCACGCAGGGGGGCTAACGGAATGAAGCCCCCTAATTCCCCTTATTAGTATTACTTGAAAAATAAAAATAATTATCAAGTTTTAACTGTCGTCAACTAGTAAGCAAATTAATAAAAGTCTTACCAGAATGAATTCATTTTTGCAAAAACATTGTGTTTGCAGTTTGCATACCAATTTTTCTAACAAGATCAGTAATTAATTTTCAAGCCACCCCCCCCCCCTTTCATTCAAAAATCCTGTGTACGTCACTGCTCATAAGGATATAAGAATATTCAGTAGGATATAGATAGTAGGTTTGGCCTAACCTTACCTCCGGTCAAAATTTTAAAACTCTTAAGCCCGGCTTTAAACATATAGAAGCAGTTAGTGTGCATGTAGGTAGTATATCTATTCTAGTTTGTAGATCCGTGTGGATTAGATTACAAAAAGTATATTAGTTATAAAGGAATCATGCAACTATACAAGCTAGTATATAATTGTAGGTATCTTAGGGATATATTGTAGGTATCTATAGTATCAAGTATTCATTAATTTAACATGTACGATGTTCCTACTATTTTATACACCATTAATACCACTGTAAAAGAAATATTGGCCAGCAATAAGAAAACATAATTGTTATCAATATGTATTAAAGTATTTTATTAATTAAGTTATTATAATATTTGTTTTTTTTCATATTGTCATTATTAAATCAAATTAAAAAAAAAAAATATGCTAACTCGCTTATTGACGTTTATTATTTATCTTTGCTGCAAAATTGTAGGTACCTACATTCTAGTGTTTAGTGATCCAGTAACTACATCATAATAATACATAGTAGGTAACGCTCTGAATTGGTATGATGTACATTAGGTATCTAGAGAATCACTGAAATTGTTGTGTTCAATTTAAATTCAATGATATAAAATCATTATAAACGAAAAACAAATCTAAGTGAAGACCCCTGTCTGAATTAGGTATATTTCATGATAGTATAGTGATTAAAACAAAATTATTTGTATAGTATTAAATTTTCATGCTTTTGACCAAAAAAATAAAACTGTATTGATATTTATAAAAAAAACTAAACACTTTTAAGTTTAATATTTTGAAAATTTAATCAAGTATATAATATTATGAAATAAAACTTGTTATAAAATTTAAATATCCAAGGTTATTCCTTTTTGAATTAAAATAAAATAAAAAAAAGGGGGTCAAGTGGATGTCACTCCGCTGTACAGTAGGCTACAAGTAGATCACTGTACTGTAATGGATGGTATTAAATTTGAATTCAATGATATAATATCATTGTATACGAAAAACGATTGAGACGGATGAGACGGATGTCAGTCTAGGATATTTTAAATTATATTGATATTGTTATTATACGGTAGCTGCTAAGTTGAATTAATATTATTCATATTATTTAATTATTAACCTAAAATTATCAGTGATGCTATAAAAATATTATAATATATACTTTTACTCGTTAAAATTGATTTTAATATGTAATTCCGTCCAAATTTGAACTTAAAATGTCTATAAAAAATAACTGTGTTTAAATATTTTTTAGATTTTTTGAATACAGTATGTACTATTTATTAGAATCTTTATTTTAAATTTTCAATCCTTAGTTAAGAAAACTGAACATTTTATAATTGTTTAATTACAATTCGGTCAAAATTTCATGTCTCTACGGTCATTTCTTTTAGAGTTATACCAAAAACCAAAATCGATTTTGTCGAAAATTGGTTTTCCGTAAAAATTCCCGTTTTTCCCATAATTTTTCATTTGTTTTTCCAGGCGCTCATGAAAACTACTGGGAAATTTTGACTTTTGACCCCCCAAAGTACCAACTAGATTCACTTTCCTATCAGAAAAGGTACTATTGAAGAAAATCGAATTATTTTTTCTGTCCTAAAACGTGATAACAGACACAAAAAAAAAAAAAAAATTTTGGAAATTGCGTGGGATATAAAAAGTGTATTTTGTTTAAAAAAATTTAACAATAATTTATTGTCTTCCCTAAAAAGTGTGAATATTATCATAAAATGTGATTTGAAGAAATGCAGAGTCACTAAATGTATTTGAAGATTTTTTAGTGAAATCATAAAACGCACATTGCCATATAATGAACACAAGAGTGATGTTACTAATAGTGATTACTAACATACTTAATATTTACATGGTCATGATTATGAGACAGTTCTCATATTCAACAAACCAACAAAATTAATAACAGATTAAATTTATAAAAATAAACATCTAAATTAATGGTTACATAAAATTGTATTAATAATAGTAAAATATGATTTAAATATTTAATTATTTTTTTCCTTAATAATTAATTTTAAAACTAATATAAATAGTACATTGTGTGGCAAGGGCGGTAAGTGAGATATTTCAGTGGTGACGTAACACGTAAGTGGCACGAGAACTTTTCACGGACGTCTGTTCACGAATCGTCCCACAACCTAATATTGTATCTGTGTGTGTGCGTGCCACTGGAAAAATAACATAACAGTCATAAACTCATAACATATAAATACGGGGTGCCGCTACTGGGTGACTTCCCCCTCCTGTTAATCAATCATCATCACATTTACTTACTGTATAACTTGTAAATACAGATTGTAAACATATTATATTTGTTAAATAAAAAAAAAAACATATAAATGATACACAGCGTCTCCGTCAAGGTGTATTTATCAAATTTTTATTTTTTATTTATTAATACACATTGATACCCGTAACAGCTTATCACTTCCAATCACCAATAATGATAATGATGATGTTATGGTTACGTGATAAAGCAGTAAAAATATTTGTCAAGCATTTTTAATTGTGTGTAATGTCAAGTAAACTAATGTGAATTTCAAATTTCGATGTACCTACTAATCGCTGAAAATATTATTCTAGAATTAAGATACTACCTATATTATATTACCGTCATCAATTTACTTTTGGGGAATAACGAATCAAATCGTTTTCAACTGTGAAACATGTTCTAATAAGTGTCCAGAATTATTTTGATTTAAGAAAATATGTAAGTTGTATCTCTCATTATTATAGACTACAGTGTTAGTAGAACTCCGATTATCCCAACGAGAAAAAAAAGTTTGGTATTTTAATAACTTGTAAATCGTAAACGTATTTAGTACTTCCTCATAATCGTAATAGTAGATTAGATGAAGAATAAGTATTACCTATTTATAGTAAGTCAGTTATTACTATAAATAATAAATACGTATAATATATTCATACATAATTATATAACTTTTGTCATATGTCAATTATCTGGATATTTGATTATCCGGACCACCCTTGGTATTAATTAGTCTGGATAGTCGGAGTTCTACTGTATTATGTTGCGTATAATCAATCGAGTTATAAGTAAAATCCAGAAAATGTTTATTGTTTTTTGTTCTTTGTTTCCAAAAAATGAGTAACTAAAAATTAAATGGATGAGAGCTCTACTTTGCTCTAACTTAAAAGTCCCTCCTTAAACTGTAATTTGTGAAATGCATTTTAGAGCGGAGAGAATTATCCAAATTTGGAAGTCAGGTACTTGTGCTACAAATATTTTGGTGTGTATAATGTATTAATAATGTTTTTAGTTTCTAGTTGTTGCAAGTATCACTAATAATACATACTATATAACATTTAGTAGATACCTAATTGTATTTTTTTTCAGATAAATCAAAACTTCTAAAGCAAACTAGTGAAGTCTCCCTCTATAATCCCTGGACCTAAATACCTGTCTAAGCCTACCAAGTACAGAAAATCTCACACAAAAAGAGTGCTGTATATACAGTTCAATGAACAGGTAATCACTACTTTACTATTTTGTTGCTCATTATATTTGAGATTTTACTATTAGAGAGAAGACTGCTCTCACCTTGTCCTCTGTGCCATCAAGTACTCTCAGGTTTGATGCTCCGCGGCTACAACTACATGCCTCATATTAGGTCTAAGAGCTAAAACATAAAGGTCCATGGGTTACGCCCCACAACGTATGACGAATCATGACTTGCATATCGTCCACTGTACCAGTGTATATACGTATAAACCATACCCTCCCTTTGCTTACTCTACTAGTTATTTATTTGAATAGTTACATTTTATTTTATATAATAATTTATTATCTATTATGTTTGTTGTCGGTCAATGAAGTTAAATTTTTGTCTACTCCAGATAATAGAAAAAAAAAAATTAATACTGAATCAGCTTTAGCTCCCATTGAGAACATAATTTCTCTTGTCAAACTGGTTGGAAGTATATACTTATTATTGGAAAATACCCATTTGTAACTTATTATTTTTCAATACCATGTATTAATGGGTCATTTGGATTGTTATTTGAAATAACAGATAAGCTGTATTAAAGATATTATGGTGGTAACGTGTAAAATGTTTAAGCTCATATTTGGTTTAGAAAAATTTGCATCATTTGGTATAGTTTCTGGCAAGTTATTATTATTTACTAAGTATTTATACATATTAATGATTTTATGATTTATTTTTCAGGGACTGAACTGGCAAAACTTGTTTGAAAGGCAATTGTTTGTTTACAAAATTCAAATTATATAATCAATGGAATTATTTGCAATGGGCATCGACTAATCAATGTGGAAGGAATTTGGTATTAGTGAAACTATAAGGATGAATGAAAAGTTATTTTTCTTATCCTTAAGACAACAATAAAAATGTTTTCCCAATTTCTGAAATTCCCTATATTTGTAATAATAATTTAAACCGATCACATGATAAAAATTTTCCACCTAAATATATTTGCTAATGTTGTACATAATTTATATTTTTTTTTGTAAATACTAGGTGAATGCAGATTAAACTTCAATTAAATGATCACATTATTTTGATGTTTTCAATGCTGTTACAGACGATACAATGCATGCTATGTATACAATGATACAATGCATGTATTTTAGAAAAAACTTCCAAAATGACTAAGGACCTTTATTCTTGTATAATGTTATGAAATAGCATGTGTGTTTAATGACTCAAGTAAATTCTAAAAGTTTCATTTTATATTGATAAATTGATTTTATTATAAACTTAAGTTAGTAATGTATTTTAGATATTTGGTCATTTCATGGTGTGTGGATTATAATTATATGGACATAGAAAAATTCAAACTTTGCCTGGTAGCAATGAAATTCAAAAGTGGACAATGTTTTTGAATGATCTGTTTGATGTTATGAATTATGAATACAGTACACAGTAGAAGGCATTAAGAAGATATCTTATCACGATTTAAACAAGGCTTGTAAACGGTTACCGGTTTTTACTGAAAATTGGTAATTTCCCAAAAATTTGGGAACCTAACTGAAATGTTAAATACATTGTTACTTCCAGTAATCAGTTATCAGTTACCGTGAGGATTTTTCAGTTAAAGGCATATTTACAGCTACACTGTGTCATGTCATGTAATAGGAAGGTAATTATGGTTACAACTGGTAACCATTTGGTTTAAAAGTTGAGCTGTAGTCAATTTTTAATATACTCGGTTGCAATTTGGTTATTACATGTTACCAAAAAAGTAATGTCCAATCACAATGCTATTCGATCGACAAAACTCGACACACAACGTAGCTGTGAATTCGACTTGACATAAAATGGTTAGATTAGGTTAACCTAACACCCGGATTGACTATCGTTACTAATGATCTATAATGTTCCATTTATTTTAGCTACACAAATAATGATAAGCTCATAGCTCTCATAATAGTTTATTAATTAATAACTTCTTAAAGCTATTCCTAAATCATACTACATAGGTGTAGTATTGTTTTTAGAAATCCAATATTCAATCAGTTATCAGTAACCGACATTATTTTGTAGTAGTTACCACTTAATCGGTAACTTGTAACATTGATTTTAGTACCAGTGGTAGTTTACCGCTAACAACAGGACTGGTAACCGGTATCAATTTTTTTTTTGGCTACCAAAAACCTATCAAAAAATGTTGATAATGGTTTCAAGCCCTGTATTAAGAAATAATTTATTAAAAATTGTCTTTAAAGTTAATTAATTAATTTTAATTTTATAGGTAATGGAAGTCATGGAGATTTGGTTGAACACTTGGGAAATATGTATGCATGAACAAAATTAATTTCTAAGCACGACAACAGCCTAAGGACTTAAAGTGACAATGAGATTGACTGTTAAATTAACAAACTATTTAGTATGGATGCTGCTTTGAATATTTATTAACTGAAAAAATGAACCAAGATAATCCTTTGGAAGTTTATTTGCATTGCTTGATATTTTTATTTCAAATAATATTGATAACAGTTTTTTTGTAACTTCTATAATCACAGATTATATTATAAAAACAGATAGTGCACTCCCTATTCAGCCCATGTAATTCTCCAAAATGTGAAGAAACAAAACCTACCTCAAATCAGTGTCACAACGAATAGGGAAAATAAGGCTTTATGAGAAATTATTGTTTATTAGCTACGCATCACTGACTTTTTTTGACGCCGTTTAGCCGTTGTACTCCCGAATTCTTGTTATTATTTTTTATTTAGTTCAAACGGAAAATTGAAGACCGATTCACAATTGTTTTTTACAATTGAATTTGTGAAGAACATTATACCTAATAAACGAGCTAACACTCCTACCATGGACCAAAATTTGTTTTTATTTTTAATATAATGTATTTCCTCCTTGTCTTTGTGATATAACACATACTTTTCAATTGTGTACTTCTTGACGTGTAATAAATAGTATTCGGGAATAATAATACAATAATTTATTTTTAAATATTTAAAATACACTTCTAAAAAAATATTTAAGAAGTATTTGAGCAAGTATTTATATACTTAACAAGAGCATCTCTAATGTAGCTAAAAAAATATATAAGTAGATACAATAAACATTGGCCCAAAGATTACAACAGACTAATCCATATATTAAATTAAAGCTACAACAATTTTAGATGATTTTTTAATTCTGTTGCGTTGACGCTCATTCCTTATAATACATAATATTATTTGATACAATAATTAAAAATTATGGTAAAGTATGTTGTACATTAATTTATTTCCCTTATGTGGCCCTACTGATTTGAGGTAGGTTCGTGTTATTAGAAAATCGAAGAAGTGCACCATCTGGTTTTATATAATCTATGCTATAATGATATAATTAATTTTAAAAAAATTTGGTATGATCTGCCAGATAGCCAATCTAACATTTCTTCATCTAACATCTTAATCGAATTTGATCACTCTATTCTGTGTTAAAACCCCCAAAGTATGGAAATTTTACTAACTAGATAGACACGCACTAAATATATCATTAACTGAGGTCATAGAAATTTTCCAAGACAGCAAAAATAGCGAGAGAAAAGAAACTGAAAAATTTAAGATAAATAGTCGATATGTTTGTCGAAGGAGAGTAGGAAGCAGACAATATTTTTGTAGAACAGAACTATAATAGTTCTGAAGCAATACACTGCATTGTCTATTATTCTTGCGTGTACATATCCAAAAATAATATTAAAATCACTGCTTACTTTAGCTGCCTCAATGCTTTAAAATTTACCCAAACATATGTTGATATATTTGAAATTGAACTCGTCAATTAAAAAGAAAGGGGCTTAACCCATCCAAATATTTATTTATTTTATTTATTAACCAAAGTAGAAGCATCATTATCGATGCACTGTGGCAAAAGAAAAGTTTTTTATTTAGTTATTGATAACATTTTTGAAAAACAAATTCACATTTCTGCATGAATCAAACCATAATACTGCTTCAATAAACAGTAACTATTTAATAATGTTTATGCGCTACTTTGCTGTTTAAATGAATTGAAAAGAAAGTTATGCAAAAAAAAAAAATTGCAAAAGTGTTACACGACTATGTTTATTTATTTATTGTTAAAAGAAAAAAAATTTACAAAAATTAAATGTTCTGGTATAATCAACATTTTTCTGTATTTTTTTCAGGTTATCCACTAGCAAAAAATGTTAACTTGGATATGTCAAAAAATAAATGTATAAGACATTATTAGACAATCATAGTCGTGTCAGAGTACAAATAAAACATTTAAAATGTCTTCATTTCTCTTGATATGTATTACCTAATTATTTATTTGTCTGGAAATGTAACAATGTTATTAGAAATCCTTTAAAAACATTAATAATACATTTTATTATCCTATTGTTTTAGACTATGTAATTATAATAATTTTTATTTAAAGTTTATTATAGCATAACTTCTATCTCAACAGTTGGAATTTTAATCGGAATTCTGATTAAACAGATCATTAAACACCATCATTGTCAATGATAGCAAATTACCTATTTTGTTTCAATGTTACTCAAATTGACGATTTATTATCCATTTGCATGAACTAATGCATTTAATTATTTGAAGAATATATACTGGTAAGAAAAATAATATTTTAATATGATAAAAAACCTATCATAAAATGTTTTATTTATTTTAAGAGTAATGAATAATGAAATATTGTAGGTGTTTGATGAGATTACAACAACTAACCATGTACTACTTGAACTAATGCTGTTACTTTTGAAATCAAAGACTAAGATTGCAAATAACTACCTACTCAAGTGTTAAAAAAATAAATGAGAAACTACTTAAGCAAGATATAATAAAACATAATGTGCTTCATAAGTAACAATAATTATTGTACAAATATATTTGCCAGTTCTGATTTTTGTTTTATTTATATACTGTAGATGGTCAAAACTTATAGCTCAACTGACAAAGGACAAATATGTCAAACGATATTTGTTAAGAGGACTCAACACATTGTTGGTTCTGTTGTGTATGCGCCAACAATTATTTACCATCAAATTTGTAAAGTAGAAATACATTTTCTGAGAATAGTATTATACTATAATTTTATATGAAAACAAGATTAACGTAGTTAAAAGTTTTGAATTTGTACAACCCATTTTTAAAACATAGCATATGGAACAAAATCCAAGATCAAAAACAGTTAATGTTCAGCATTATAAATTTAATAAAAAGTAAATTTGCTCAAATATTAACTATAACCAAACTATTCTAAGAATTTGGTACATAAATTTGATATGTTTCATTATGTATAAGTCAGAGACAACAATTAATATGTGTGTGGCATCATTTAAAGTAACTAAAGTTGTTTGAAGGTTTTATAATAAATTAAATTCATAAATAAAAACTAGATAGAATTAAGTAAAAAAAAAAACTAATTGACGGTGATAATTAATAATATCCTTAATTATTTTTATGATTAAATCATTTTATAGTAGCTTGGTATACTTTAAACACATAAATATTATAATTGTATTAATTATTAATATATTGTGTTTCTTGTAAAGGTCAGATAGATGTATATGTAAATACTAAATACTTGTTTTTTTATCAATCACATTTTAATAACTTAGACAAAAGATTCGGAACATAGGTACCTAACTTACAAAATGAGCTTACTTTTTTTTACATAATTATTATTTTAATAATTGTATATTTTCATAAATATAATAATATGTTTTTATACACAAATCACTATTTTCAATAATTTCAAATAAAAACAGTAAAATTGCATGTGTTCATCTAAAAATCTTTATAACCAATATTTTATAAATAGGGGGGAGAGAGTGTGCTTTACATGATAAAGTATAATAATTAGGTACCCAAATAAATGATTTTTCATTATAAATTATTATAGTCATACATTATATTATACCTAATTGCATACTTATTAGTTATTATAACATACTCAGGATTTACTGTGAGAATTTCTACATTATAGTAATTTAACCCTAGGTAATAGATTTAATTTTTTGCATGATCAATTTAAAATACCAATAATACAACATTTTATTAAAAAAAAATGTTTACATTTTTTGTCAACGAGATTTTTGATGTTTTTATTTAATTTTTTTTTCTATTAGTAACATATTTTATTTTTTAAAAAATTATTTAATATTAATATTGTTATTTAATCTTTTTACGCATAATATGACAATAATTGTCAATTATTATTATTATTGTTGAATAAGTTATATTTATAATTAACTAAAGTATTTTTTTTTTATGTTTCAATTATTATAATATTCTTCCTGATTATAAATAAATATGTAGTATTATTGGGAGATTGTAAATTCCACCCGAAATGAACAGGTTAAAATAAGGTATATGGTAAATTCCGCCCGAAAAAATATCCAATTAAAAAAGGTACATGTAAATTCCGCCCGAAAAAATATACAGGTATAAAAATGGATTTGTAAATTCCGCCTGGAAAAATAAATATTTTTAAACTAAGCGTTCCGTGACTAAGACGCGACCGTACTTTTCGCGACGCGGCGCGTGTTATAGTATTGGGAAGTCACTAAATGTTCGAACACGGAAAAATCTTATCTCAGACGACAATCGTCAATGATGTCACATCTTATCAGCTTTGACTACAATATTGTGGATCTAATAATTGGAAATTTCAGATAGAAATATTATTATAAATTGTGTTCAGTACACGTCCTAGAGTCTTATACGCATCTTACCTACGCTATAATGGCTCAATTGAATCAGAACGTGGAAATATACTTTTAGTAGGTATTGGACAATTTTAAATTTTCAAAAGTAAATAGACCTTTGGCTTCTGGGTTAACAAAATGGCGATGTATAATAAAAACTTGCAAAGCTTTTGTGAAAACCTTTGGTGAAACTACAAACATCGCTGAACAAAATGTTGATCATGATAAACATAGTGCAAATAGGCAAGTACAATATTATACGTCATAATATACAACTTAATTAAATAATATATTTTAAAAGTATTAATTTTTTAAAACCTGAAATTATAATTGTGTTTTTAGTGATCAAAATATACAACGGCAAATTGTGTCAGTATCGGCAAAACGTAAAGCTGTTGAAGATAATAATGAGAAACCTAGTAAAATAGTGTGTTCTGTTATTAAAAGCATTCCTCGATCTGAAGCGATCTGAAATGTTTCGGATTAGTTTTTTTAGAGCCCGAGATGGTTTTTGATTACTTTGAAGTATTTTTAATGAGTTCCAAGCCAAATGACCATAGATTAACACAATTTTCAGATTATTTATTAAATAATTATATAAGTAATGACGCTGCTTTTCCTCCAAATATATGGGCTGCTGCTACAGCAGTTTGAACAGAACGACAAATGCTTGTGAGTCGTTTCATTCCCATTTTAATAAAAGTTTTAATTCTAATCATCCTCATATTTTTATATTTTTAGACAAACTTAAGCAAATTCAATTAGAAAATTACATAAAAATAAATAGTATAAATGAACCACATAAATATAGAAATTCAAAATCAATATATATAAATACATGCAAAATATAATTAGAAAATACATAAATATAAAAATAACGAAATATCTATAGATGATTATGTAGAAAACGTGGCTCATTATTTTGGGGATTTTGACAGAAAAAAAAATAATAATATGGAAGTAATATTTTGACTCGTCGTTATTATTATATTTATTAATTTTTACTATTTTACGATTTTTAATAATTTTATATGATATACACGACTTATATAATATACATATATTGTGCTAATTATTATTGATTATGATTACTATATTTACTTTTATAATTATTACTATTCTTACGATTATACATGATTTATGTTGTTATTGACTTTAATTATTACTTTAATAATTTGACTTAATATGTGAAATATATATTTATTTAAATACCTACTTATAAATTATAATGATTATTCTATATTAATAAGGCACATTCAGAAATTTGTTTATTGACAGTAAGTAATAAATGTATTCTTTATAAACCTATTATACCTATACAGTTTTGATTGAAAAATACAAAAAAAGTAACTTTAAACTTTTAAACTTCATTAAGTAATAAGAACTTCTTACTTATACATTTTTTCGGGCGGAATTTACATGTACCTTATTTTACCTGTAGTTCATTTTGGGCGGAATTTACCATTTACGGGCGGAATTTACATGCACCCGTATTATTTTACTGCATTATATTATCAGCATATACCGGATTACCTACAACCTACTATAGTTTTAAATAGGCACCAACTTTTTAATTTATATTACTTTTTTTTTTTTAATATTAAACAGGTATAATATAAACTACAGATTTTTTATATGATATAATAAACCTATTAACTCAGTGAATAGGGATGAATCTTTTAGTCTAGATTTTTATAAAATGAGGATGCTATCCATCCGTTTGTTGTCGTCTTACAAATGTACAACATGGCAAATTCTCGTTCACTAGTTTAAATAGTGTGCTGTTAGTTTTGATATTAGCGTGAATTATCCTATTATCAAACTTTTAGGTAAGACCATTGTCTGTGTTTAAGCGTCAGAGTTTTAATATTTTAAATTCCAAGCAAAATATGGGTATGTAAGTTATTAATAATTAAAATTTATCATATCTCGCTTGAAAATTTTACTTTGAAAAGTTTTAACTTTTTTCCACAATAACTGTTGGTTGTTAGGCCCGCATAATAGTATAATAAGTTACTAATCTTAGAAATTTAAATTGTTTTATTTTCATAATTTCTCCCTAATAACTAATAAGGTTTATAATTTTCTGTTTTTTTTTTGTTTTTATTAATTTATCCTTATATTAAGATCATGATCGCGAATGAGATCATGAATTGCAATCACATTATAGTGTTTAGTTTAATTTATTTAATAATTAGTTGAATATAGTTTAAGGAAAACATTATTTATTTCACAAATGATTTTGAATGATGATGAAGAATAAATATTTTTTTTTGTCATGTATTCAATAGTTTTAGTTAGGTAATATATTTAAATTAATTGTAATTTTTTGCTATTTGATTACTTATTTTACTATTGATTAGATTTTCAGCAGAAATAATAATTCTCCTATCTATTAAAGTTATTTTGTTGTAAATGAAAAACATATTTTGTGGGGATTTGAATTTTAAACATATATTTTACAATAATATGTGTGATATATTTGATTTCACAATAATGTGTGTTTTTTTTTAAATTTTTTAAATTGTTTTGTTTTTATTTATTTATTTATTATTTTTATTTTTGTGTCTGTCATCACCTTTTAGGACAGTAAAAATGCTTCGATTTTCTACAATAGTACCTTTTCTGATAGGAAAGTGAATCTAGTTGGTAATTTGGGTGGTAAAAAGTTAAAATTTCCCAGGAGTTTTTATGAGCGCCGTGAAAAACAAATGAAAAATTAAGGAAAAAATGGAAATTTTTACGCAAAACCAATTTTCAACAAAATCGATTTTTGTTTTTGGTATAACTCTAAAATAAATGACCGTAGATATATGAAATTTTGACCAAATGTTTATATAAGCATTTTATAAACACCCTATCATTTTCAAAATATTCTGACTTATTTTGAGCTTTTAACGGACATATTCAGTTTCCAATTTTTTTAGTTTTTTTTTTTCTATAAATGACAATAAAATTTTATTTGTTGGGTAAAAAATCTTGAAAATTTAATAGTAGGCTTCTAATATATAGTTTCAAAGGCAGATGAAAAATATTAAAAATTCGTAGTCACAATTTTATTTTATAGGTAATCAAAGTTAAATTTTGACAAAATACTTAAAAATGACGAAAATGTGCAATTTATTTTGAGTTAGAAATGCATAAAAATTTTTTTTTTTATATCTAAGGTTTGAAAATGTAATACAAGATTCCTCATAAGTTTGCCTAATTTTATCAATAAAAAAATGTTTACAAGCAAGTCAAAATAAATTTTTATGAGCATTTTAGGTTCAAGTTTTTACAAGATTAGATATTCACACGATTTCTCATGTAGCGATTTTTTTATTTTGTTGCAATTCAAAAACGAATAAGAATAACTGTAGATGCATGATTCAATTTCACTGAATGTTTATATATGCTATTTCTATACACCATCTAATTTTTAATATATTTTGACTGTTTTTCAGCTTTTTATGGACCATTTAAATTTTAAACTTTTTTAGTTTTTTTTTTATTTAAATAAATTTTTATTTGTTGGGCCAAAAATAATGAAAATTTAATACAAGGCTCCTGATATATTGTTACAATAGCAATTGAAAAATATTAAAAATACATAGGCACACATTTTTTTTATAAGCATTTAATGTTCGAATTTTGACAAAATTCATCAAAATCTTGAAAATGATCAATCATTGTAATGAAACAATTATAAAATGGTCAGTTTTTATAACTAAGGATTGAAAATTTAAAATAAAGATTCTAATAAATAGTACATACTGCAAACAAAAAATCTAAAAAATATATTATAAATATATTATAAATATTTTATGTAACCATTAATTTAGATGTTTATTTTTATAAATTTAATCTGTTATTAATTTTGTTGGTTTGTTGAATATGAGAACTGTCTCATAATCATGACCATGTAAATATTAAGTATGTTAGTAATCACTATTAGTAACATCACTCTTGTGTTCATTATATGGCAATGTGCGTTTTATGATTTCACTAAAAAATCTTCAAATACATTTAGTGACTCCGCATTTCTTCAAATCACATTTTATGATAATATTCACACTTTTTAGGGAAGACAATAAATTATTGTTAAATTTTTTTAAACAAAATACACTTTTTATATCCCACGTAATTTCCAAAATTTTTTTTTTTTTTTGTGTCTGTTATCACGTTTTAGGACAGAAAAAATAATTCGATTTTCTTCAATAGTACCTTTTCTGATAGGAAAGTGAATCTAGTTGGTACTTTGGGGGGTCAAAAGTCAAAATTTCCCAGGAGTTTTTATGAGCGCCGTGAAAAACAAATGAAAAATTAAGGAAAAAACGGAAATTTTTACGCAAAACCAATTTTCAACAAAATCGATTTTTGTTTTTGGTATAACTCTAAAAGAAATGACCGTAGAGACATGAAATTTTGACCGAATTGTAATTAAACAATTATAAAATGTTCAGTTTTCTTAACTAAGGATTGAAAATTTAAAATAAAGATTCTAATAAATAGTACATACTGTATTCAAAAAATCTAAAAAATATTTAAACACAGTTATTTTTTATAGACATTTTAAGTTCAAATTTGGACGGAATTACATATTAAAATCAATTTTAACGAGTAAAATATATATTATAATATTTTTATAGCATCACTGATAATTTTAGGTTAATAATTAAATAATATGAATAATATTAATTCAACTTAGCAGCTTCCGTAAAATAACAATATCAATATAATTTAAAATATCCTAGACTGACATACCGTCTCCGCTCAGAATTGTTTTTCGTATATAATGATATTATATCATTGAATTCAAATATTAATACCGTCCATTATACAGTGATCTACTTGTAACCTACTGTACAGCGGAGTGACATCCACTTGACCCCCTTTTTATATTCTACTATTCACAATGACATTTAAAAAATATTCAAGCTGTTTTAAATTATTGCCTATTTAAACCACAAACAAATTCATACCATTTCACTGACCGCTGTAAATCGATATTGATTCATATGATTAAGTCATATTGGTTATCCGAACAGGTGATTGTTATAAACGCGGATCATTACGAATATCATACTTGTATATAGAGGCATTTGTTTTAATTTATAACATACCTCACAGCCTCATACAAACTGTAGTGCGTTTATTATTTTTGAAGCGCGCGTTAAATTCTAGTAAAAAAATATTTGCACGGGTCGGTGTAGATGCTATGATCTTATTATTACGCGAGTTATTCAAAACTAGACTCATAACGGCGTGAAATAGCTAACCGATGAATCACATCCAATATATTAGAGACGTCACCGATCGGCCGGGTCGTTTGTCAGTACAGTATAGCGAGTCACTCGTTTTTCACATTAATTTACAACGATTAAAATAGTATTAGAGCCACATGTCAATAATATTTATACATTAAAGTGGTCGTGTTCGTGCTATAAGATTTCGATGGATTCGGTCATTGGAATTCTCGACACGTCCCTACGACCTTACCAACAAAGCTTAATTTTGAACACGATAATATACGCGATGGCCTGCAGGTAGGCGGGTTTTTAGGATTTTTAGATACCGTAGACTATTACCATACCTATTAGGTAGATTATATTATTGTCAATCATTATAAAAAGCCGCTGCAGAAATTAAAATGATACAGTATTTGAATGTTGAAATATTTAAGAAGCCCACGTTAGGCCGTCAATGAGGATTGTGTATTCGTGTGTGGGTATTTTATCCTTGTAGGTATACTACAGACTACATAATAATAACATACCTCTAGTTAGTAGTTATAGTTTAAAGGTAGGTTGGTTTATCGGAAGGAGTTACACACAACTTTTGGCTATGTAACAATATAAATAATATACCTACTATAATATTATAATAACAAAAATCTTTGAGGGTGACTACGCGTATAGATGGCGTTTCTAAATCGTGTCGCCAAGCCGTCCACCCGAGCATTGCGCAGTAGTGTGCAGATACAACTCCTGTTCAACCGTTGCGTGGGGGGGAGGAACTCCGAATCACCGTGCCAAGTCGACCGACACATCTATCGTAAATACGTACTGAGGCGCGATCGTCCACTATCGTTTTCCTCGACGAACCACTACACAAGTGCGAGAATAATATAACGCCCGTACCCTTTGCAAGCTCATAGTTGGCGCAGTTCACGTCACTCCGGCCCACACCACTTCATAACCATACATCACTACGTGAGTATATATGATAATATTTTATTCTCTGTACAATTCTTTTATTATTATTACTATCACTTTAATTATAATAGTTATATTTTATTATACAGTCGTATGGTTTTGATTTTTGATTTTTGTTAATCTTAGAAGACGTACGATTTTTTTTTTCTTAAGCTTCGTTCCATTTACAATTTTTTTCGAACTTAGGGTATTTTTACGTGACATAGTGTGTCGTACAATTTTAGAATCTGAGTGGTTTTCGTCTGAAGAGTCTTTTTCTACAAGAAAAAATTCCCGGGTGACAAATTTTAGAAAGCTGTGTGATATTAAGTTGGATGTATTTTATAGAACAAGAACTTTGTAAAATTTTAGGAAAATAAAAAAAAATTACCAACATTTTTAAAATTATAATACGTACCTACCTACCTAATTGTCCAGTTAAAAGTCCTTTTTTTTGTCCATTTCCGCTCAGAATAGTTTTTTGTCTTATTCAATGATTTATTAATTAATATAAAATCAGATTAAAATTCATCACATTCATTACAGTGACCTACTAAATGATTATAGGTACACCTGATATCTGCTGTATAGCAGAGTGATGGTTGCCTATATTTGGCAGGTTTTGTTTTTTTTAATTTTACGTTATATTATCATTGTTTGTATTATTTACTTTGGACTGTAGATTTTTTTTAACTCAAATTGATTTTTTTTGTACTTGCTAATTTTCATAGACTATTTTTTTTACTATTGATTTAATAACATAAAAAAATATGTCTATAATATGATTGTGTTGAATAAAATGAACGTTACATTTGTATTTTGTACGCACTGTTCTGCAAACTATATTGTATAATTTAACTAATATTTTATATTGTTATAATTTTATAAATTTGTCCCTTTTCGTCTCTCCACTGTTTTATCAGTGAATAAAAAAAAATAAGGACTCCAAAATAATTTATTATACATATTATTGTTAAAGAATTATAATACACACAAATATTTATTACGTTTCCATAGATACTCATAATTGACCGAATTTTCTATACAATATCTGGAAATGTCCACAATGCTTATAGATTTTCATAATTTAATAATTATAACCTTCCATTTAGTATTATTATTATTATTATTATTATTCATGACATGGGTTAATTTTCCAAAGACCAAAGCAAGTCCCTCCACAAGGATGTGACTTTGCCAGTCCAGCAGCTTTTGCAACATTGTAAGTCATCCACTCAACACGAGTCTTTTAAATTTTTGTGGTGATATTTTTGAACCACCAACATCTCTCAAGCGGGGCACGATAACATGCATATTATGGCTTTTTTGAAAATGTCCATGGTAAACTTGCAGTGGCGTCATAATCAAAGCGTATGACTGTGCGACCGGTCAAAACCAGTTTTCGCATACACACCTTTGGACAATTTGAGTGCTAGATTATTATCGAATTTCATTTATTTCACACCTGTCTATGAAGGCTAAAATTTAGTTTTGTTTTCTATGTATTGTAACTTTGTATTAAAATAATACGTATTTCAGATTAGCTATTATTGTATTGTATATTATACATTTATACAATTTCACGATAATATTATACCTTTAAAATTACGTATACAATATTCTTACTTACCTACTATATAGTATAACTACTTAACTTGCTATTCTTTACTATATAGCCTTCGTATTTTAATTATTTTGTAATAAATTTGTTTGTGTATTTACTTTATAAAAATTAATGTACCTAGGTGTTAAATATTATTTCCTCAATTTCGTTATATACGTCAAATAAAAATATCTTGCAATTCTGAAACACAGCCAATAACAGATATATCTGATAGCTGTAATGGGTTGGGTTCACTGATTATAGGTACTTTGTGTTGTATCTCTTACCTGATATTTTACTAAAGATATCGTTATAATATACTGTTATTCCAGGCTTTTGTTACTCTAAAACGTCAGCAAAACATATTAATATCATTTTTAGATTTTATAAGCGTTTTATATATTTTATAATCGTGGATATAAAAAAAAATTATGATACTATTATAATATTAAAACGACTTCATGTTCTATATTGGATAAACACATCACACGCCATACTAAATTATTATAGTATATAAGACGTAATCACAATGGACCAAACCCCCCTCCCACCACCACAACAATCATAGATTTTATACCGAGCTTAAAGGTTTATTGAACTTCAATTTATTTTTAAAAATCTTATTATAATATTATGGTAAATCATTTAGGTATTATTATCGTATTATTTGTATTTTTAATACATTCGAAAAGTAAAATTACGTATTAGGTATTTAGGTACTTATGTTGATTCACAATTTAATTTATTTTGATGTTTTTATTTAAGATATTTAAAATTTAACAAAAAAAAAAAAATATATATTACATTCCAAAAGTTTTTTACCTGTTAAGTACCAGGTACTTACATATATTTGTTTCAAAACACACTAATAAATAAATAAATAAAGAAAAACGGGAATTTTTACGCAAAAACAGTTTTTAACAAGCACTGTGTATGATGTATTTTATCAATTATAAGACACAATTGGTTTTTATAATACCTATTATATTTAAAATAGTTCTTTACTGTATAGGAAGTTGGCTGTTTAATGTTTATAAGTGTATATAGGTGAGTTCGCTCTTGTTGATGGTTATTGTTGAATTACTTGAATTGACTACAGTGTGTCATTTTAATAATAAGTAATATTTTGGACAGGTCGAAAAGTGTTCAGTGTGTATATTTTGGTTATAGGGTGTAACGAATGTTTACATGAGCTTAAGCATAACGTCAGCAAAACCTCGTAAGTCACTTTTATCAAATTGTTTAGGAACAGCAAAAAATTGTGACACGTATTAATATTTGTTTGCTACTAATAGTTATAACTGGTAACATTTTGAATGCAATAATGTAAGTATTATAATTATTTCAAACGTTTAAAATAATATAATGCATCATTTCATAACAGTACGTAAATGTATAGGTACCGTATGTGAATGTATGAAATTCATCATAATATTAACAGTTAACTTACGAGGTTTTATTATTGATACTTTAGTTCCGAGTTTTTGTTTTTGTGTATTGTCCTATGCAAATAATAATATTATGATATACAAATTTACAGAAAAGTACAGGGCATCCAAGAAAAGAAAAAAATATCGTTCTTATTTTTTTGATATCACTTAAACGAAGAAAGTTCTTATTGCTTCAAAATACATTATTTTGGTGTTTTCCATACTTGAATAACATTTTTTGTAGTTGTCGAAAAATAAAAACGATATTTTACAGCCAAAGTTCTTCTTAGTTATGATGAGTTATTGAGTTATACTCTTACGCGAGTATCCTCTTAACCTATTTTCTTTTACTACCTACGATTAAACCTATTTGTGTGTTTTGTGTACTTATAATTATACAGGTCGAATTTACCGGGACTAAGTAACAGCTGACTTCGTGTTATATCTAGACGGACGAGGATTGCCACCCGAAATGAGGATAGGTTAGGATACGTAATACTACATAATATAAACGTATTATATAAAAATGGGTTACAACAACGTGCCTAATCATGATGAAGACGATGATGTCGTCCCTGAAAGTGACGTCGAAGAAGACGATGTCCAGGAGCATTATGACTACGATAACACCGAAAACCGTCGACATGTTACTAGGATAGTGCATATCTATTATGAACGGCCTTCACCGCAGGAGCTCATGTACTACTCGAACATGACACCACCCCCAGGCCATAGATACCAGTGGAACTTTGGATTTAATGCTGCCGCCCGCCCGCAACCACCATACCAACCACCATACCAACTACCATACCGACCACCATACCGACCACCATACCGACCACCATACCGACTACCATACCAACCATCATACCAACTACCATACCAACCACCATACCAACCACCACTCCATCGTAGATATATGCGACCTCCGTCAAATGGAGTACCAATTCCTAACATGCGTTGGCCACACAAACCTTCACCACAAGGAAGACTTTTAATGCTGTCGTACAGAGGTCCCCGTCTGCCGTTACACAATAACCAAGTTCAATATCGCCAGTTCTCTGGTCGGCAAAGACAGCTCTGCCAAATTATTCCGTCACCCATGATGCCCGAACTTTGTACTTGCAGACAATCGCCTCGGTGCCGATGTAGAGGTCCGAGGTCACCATCCACGACCCCACCAAGGTTAGTCAACAACAGAAGCTCCACTATTACCAACGGCAGCTATCATCCACGCGGCCGTAGATCACAGCGGTCAGTAATGGCAGTCGCACGTCGGCGAAAACTCTATTCGATAAAACGAAAATTGCGTCGACCCCACACCTGTCATTACTGTTACCAAAAAAACCTGGTTGATTTAGATGTAATGCTTGATAATCCACAACAGGAGGAAGAAGAAGACGAAGACCCACGGAATGTGTGCGAGGCGCATAAGGACCTACATTGTGATGACAGCAGTGATGACGACAGTAGTAACAATAATAACGCCCCTCCTGCAAACATGCCAATCTTATTTTGAGTTTAAATACGTCACATATCCTTAGATATTATTGTCATGTCACGTACCTATATCCAACCCTTAAAATAATGTAGGCAGGTTATAGGTAAGTAATAGATATAATATTATTTTTCATTTAATATCTCTCTGAAATATGTTAACAACATACTATACAAAAAACAAATATTTATAGTTCTTTTTAAGACAATCATGCTACTTACAGGTTCGTTTATGGTACGAAAGTCGAAAATGCTTTAAAATAACTATATATACCTATACACTTGTACTGAAGTACTGAACGTTCCATAATTTATTCTTGCATACAACAATAATTTATTTTAAACCTTATATCTTATAATATACCTAGGTATTTAAAAAAATGTATTTGTATTAGTAGATATTTCAAAATATTTTTATCATACCTTACCAACCAAAATTTTTATTGATTTATATATAGCGATTAATTACTTAATAGTAAACATAGGTATACCTGATTATTTAACATAATATAACATATTTTTATTTATTTATTAATGGACTCAGTTAAGGAATTGGCTGTAAATGTAGGCATTGTTTTATAAAGATTGTGTTATTATAGTGCATAATATCATAGTATAAGAAAATAACATAGTTCACGCATGTGCATTGCCATGAGTTTTTGTGCATACTGCATTGCATTTAAATGTATATTTTATATGTGTGACATCACCTTGAGTTTATTGTTGGTTGCATAAATATAAATTATACATTGACCCAAGCCCCCTCCCACAAAGTTCACTTAGATGTGTTACATATATTAATAATTTGTTATACCACGTTCAGGGGTGTAAATGAGTTATACTAATTTATATCTGTACATTTATACTGGACGACACTCCATGCATTTATGCTTGCAAACTTCGTTGTAAAATCTAATATTAAAATAAAAAAATATGATACTTTAATATATTAATACTTGTTTTAAATATTTTTTATTTTGCTTTTTAATGTAAATTATCTATTAATTAAACATATTTTAATCATTTAAGTTAAATTCAAAGGAACTTATTGTTATACATAATTGAAAATATAAATTTTTTTAAATAACGCGTGAATTATATTAAGAAAAAACTGAAATATTGGGAAGTTAAATTTTAACTTTTTATTAATTTTTAAAAAACTGTTGTACCTACTTAAACCAGCCTACTGTCTATAAATTATATATTTTTATGTAAATGCCTACTAAAAATATATCAAAATTTGTTTCTATTAGAAAAATAATCATAATAACATAGAATATTACTTGGACAACAAAGCTATTTGAATCTTTTTCAAAATAAAAATTTTATCGAAGGTAATAAATACATTGTTGTGGGCCAATTGGTTAATAATATAATTAATATAATATCATTCATATACTCGTTATAAACATGAGACAGTCTGTTTTTAAAAATGTATTGTGAAAAAATTTAAAATGGGAAATTAATACAACTTGATTCTTAAAAACATGATTATATTTACAAAATTATAAGGACTATTACTTAAATTATTATTATCATTACCAAGGCTCGGAAGTTGATGACCTTAAAAACATTAAAAATGACCTAAAAAAATGCGAATATGACAAACAAATTACAATAAAAGTCCTTAAAAATGACCTAAAAAGATTACAAATATTTGTTTTAAAAATTAATATAATTACATTTTTTTAAAAATTAATTATTAGTAAATAATAATATTTATCAAAGCTTCCAAATTACTCAAAATATGACAAAAATTTCCTTTAAAAAATGAAATAAAAAAATTACAACTATTTGTTTTATAAATTTATCAAAGATTACTAATTATATGATTTAATTGTGGGTTTTCAATAAACTCAATATTTTTCTATACACTAGTGGAAAATCGGTAAAAATTACTAAAAATGTCGAAAAATGACTTAAAAGTAAAAAAAGCGAAAAAATGCATAAAATGCATAATAAAATTTAGTTATTCAGATTCACATGCTAATGAAATACATCTGTGGCCAGGAAAGCATCGTCTAAAACGTTCCAAAAAAAAATTAAAATGCCTTAACTTCCGAGCCCTAATCATTAGGTTATATCAATAATTATATAACTACTGTCCATTTTTAGTTCCTAAATAATATAATAATACAATTTTTCACAGCATTACATTTTCTCTAATATACATATACCGTGTATATGTATATTAGGTACCCTATCTATATTTATCATACTGTCTTGTGTACAAGTATGAAAAATTCTATATTATTATTCTATTAGCATGTACATTTTTTTTCATAATACATAGAATTTAAGTCCATTTAAGCCTGCCGATTTTACATGCGGTATCGCAATAACCAAGTATAAAGTTTGATATAGATATATATTATATATATAATTGGCATTTGTATATTATTTCAATCCTGGCTATTCAAAATGTATGTAAAGTTGATTTTATATTGATATTTTTAAATATTTTTTTTTTATCATAAGCTCAGCCATTAATAAAGAATTTGTAAAAAAATTACATTGTAAAATAATGTTATTTATGTTGCATTGTTATACTACTAAATATTTACCTAGTTATTATCATATTAATTATATAATTATCATACATTTACTCACCTAGTTAAGAAATCTGTTGTAAAAGTGTCTAGTGTAGGATTATTTTATATTACACAGACATATTTCATATTTACCACAATCACGGGTAAAGAATTTGTAAAAAAAAAATGTTTAATTTATGTTTTTATATTCAAATAAAGATTTTTGTTTAAGTTAATTATTTTTGAATATCAAAATTTAAACAAATATATGAAAATATACCTAATATTAAATGTATTTTTTATGTTTATCTATTTAAATATGTGCTAACTTTATTTTATTAATACTGGTCAGTGGTCTCCTTACGTATTTCAAAAAGAATAATAATATTTTCAAACTAGATTTCATTATGTGTTTTGTCAATAAGCAAGTGGAAGTAGCGAAACGTATACGCAGATATTATATTATGCAATAAACTAATTTGTTGTTGCATAAGGCTCTATAGAACAAACTAGTACCTTAAAACAAATTTTCAGTTTAAAATTGATAAGGAACTAAAAAAATATTGTTTCAAGTCACATAACATTTTTATTGATTTGAAATACCTATACTTATTTAAAAACGCTTACATTATCACTTATCAGTTAAAATACTTAAAAAGAGGCGACTTTTAAAATAACGAAAGTAAAGTTTTTAAAAACTTAATAACAAAAACTACTTTACCCATTTTAGTTGATCGTTTCGTACACCGATTTTCGACGACATAAATAACATTTTGAAGTGCCACACGCCAATAGACTTTTTAAATTTATAATAATATTTTATGTATATTACATCAGTGGTCCACGTTCAAAATGTAATAATAATTTAATATTATATACATAATATGTGGCCGGTCGTCGGAAGTTGCAACACGTCCCTACAAAAACGGATTTTTTTTGTCCAAGACATCGCACAGGTAAGCGAATTTCAGTTAAAATCGTTGGTTATTGTAATCATATTTTTTAGTTAACCGTTAAAAACATTATCGTAGCCCTCCGTACATATCAAACAAATAAACAATTAATATAGGTACAAACTACATAGGTTATTATATCATAATCATTGCGGACGGTGCGAGGTTACTGACGATTCCGTTGTGAATATTATTATAATCAGAGCGCGGATTTATAAGCAATTTCATATTTTTTCCTTTTCACATTATTGAGATTTGTGTCAGTAATCTTTACGAATTCTAATAGTTTGAAGCCAATGGTGATTTTTGTTTTCATATTCCCGCATATTTTGACAAAATTCAAGAGTATTGTATATCGAAGTGAACATTTAAAAAAAAGGATAAAATAATATTTTGTCAAACATAAAATGTAATCCTACATTTTGTAAGCACTATTAGTGATTATTTATTCTAATAATTTTAAATTATAAATTAAAAAATGTTTCGTTTATTAAGTAGATCCTACCTATAGTTATAATTTTAAGTTATTGAATTTATTTTAAATTATTTTTGAATCTCAAACTATTAAACTGTGAAATTATTTCCATATTATTTTTTCTTGCATATTTTCAAGATTTTACTGCATATTATATGGCATATTTTAAAACTTTTTAATGCATAATAATCCGTGGTCTAGTTAAAATTATGTAGAGTAATAATGCTGGAGGAACGCGTTGTACCCGTACGACGCCAAACATATTAAACGTTACCTATACGGCTATACCTATGTTATATACTTATATTTTAAGAATTTTCATACAAATATACGATATATATATCAGAGTATCTGGCCAGCAGGTAAATATAATATGCTCAGGATAAGCCAGTGGCCCGCAATAAACATTTATTTAATTTAGAATTTGTCGGGAAATTACCTGATGAAAAATATTAAGAATTAAAAAATCGTATATGCCATTTAAGAAATTAATATACCCATCGATTCAGTTTAATAAATATATAGTTATTAGGTACGTATACTATCAGAAAAGAATGCTATCGAACCCTGTTGTTCGTGAGGTAGAAACAATATATGTTTGAAAAAGAAACAAGCATTTTTAAATGTAAAAAAGGTTTTAAAAAAATAGGTTTTTTTTCCCTGAAGCTTCGACGTATACATATTGTATGGACCCGTCGGTAATTTGAGTTTAAGATAATATCATTGTGGTCAGTCGATGAGGTTAGGTAAAATGATAGGTACATATATATATATATACATAGATCAGTAGGTAGACAGTGTAATAAGTGTAAATTTTGAAATAATCAATAAGCCTGCTCGATTCCGTGTGGGCGTGTGTGTGTGTGGCTTGTGCACTACACAGATTTCTAGCCCTGTGTAGCCATCGAGATAAAGAATAATTGTATTGTGTATCTCAACGACTGTAGTATAGAAGACTGTAGTGCACTATACTCGCCGTGGAAGAAGAACGTACCTCGTCGCGCAGGTGGCGAATGGTTCCCCACCAGTAAACTTTTTGACATAGGTAGTTATAGAATACAAGTTATGGTTATAAGCCTGACCTGCGCTTGGTGAACCTGTTTTGGTCCGCCGCCCGGGATACGCTCTTATTCAGGGCGGAGTATAGGTACTCACGGACTAAGATATATACTCACTACTCCGCCGAGATAGATAATATAATAATACAGTCTCCTTGCCCCTTGGTTGTGCGTTTATATTATGGTTTATCACTGAATCAGTGACGTAATTTGAATTTTTTTTTTTAAACCCATATTAATATTTAAATATACGCGGGCCACAAACATTGTCTAGATTTTATTAATTTTTCGTGGCGACTGATATATTATAGAGGGCCTATAATAATATCGGAATTTTAATTTTAAACGAGCAAAAATACAACTTTTGCTGTCCAATAATGCCGGCACTGAACATGATAATATTATATTGTGATAAAACATTAAAACAATACATTAGATTACAGGTTCCACGTCGACAAAGTTGTCCGCAATTTATCCCGCATTCCCGCGACGTGTTCGAGAGCGTCGGCCGTAGGGGCTCAATTTTATTAGTTTTCTATGGATCCAGCTCCCATGGACGGCGCTCGGTTCATCCGCGAGTCTTGGCCATAGCCCATAGGCATTTTGATTTTCCTTCTGTCAGTTTGATTAGCAGCACGTGCAGCAAAACTCTTTAGACACCATGCTGTCCTGCGCATTTCGGCAAGCAAAAATTTCATGACCCAAAATGAGACAACAACGTGAGTATACTTTTGCGATGTACAATATTATATTGAGCTCAGTTTTGTTTTTTGATTTCCATAAATTTTGACATCGTACAAAACTTTTTATTCATCAACGCAGTCACACTTAAATTTTTTATGATGATAAGAGTAGCAACAGTATATCACGTGTGCGGTGTGTCATACTTAAACATTTGTTTATTTTATTTACATTCTAACATCCAATCATCAGTGTTTAACTTGTTTACGCTTGTTTACTATCTTTTTTTTTAATCAAATTTCATTTTATATTGATTAAGGTTATAGGTATCTACATTGGAAACTATTTTCGCTGCTTTGTATTTATAATATTTAAGAAAATTTTATTTTAAAGCTTTGTTAATACTATTAATCCATTAATCGATATCTACAATTACAATCTTGAAACTTTTTTTCTTTAGCAAGTAAACGATATCTAATTTATTCTTCATAACTGTATTATTCTTTAGACTTTGGAATCTACGCTGTTTATGTATACAGCAGAAAACAAATTACTCCAATTTATCTAAAATACTCACAGATTATGACGTATGCAAATTATGGGCATAAAACAAACCTATTGAAAATATAAAATATACGCTATCAAATAACTTAGCCATTTTAACAAGCCTAGTTTTTTTAACTATGAGTTCACATTAAACGTATTTGTGTACTTTGTTGTTCGGTATACTAAATCATAGAGGTTGAGTAGTTGAGTCCACTGAAAATATCAGTGGTGAACTTTAAATGAACAAAGATAACAATTATTTCCGTAGAGAGACCGGACCATGACCAAAATCCAATTTATTTTCTACCCATCTCAGAAATACCAATACCACCGACACTACCCAATACCCATTGAATCATTATGAATCAATTTTATAGCCATGGTTGAAAATACACGAACTGGAAGTGTCGCTCATTAGACGGGTTCACCCACAGTCGGCTGGCGTCCACCAACTCGCAGCCAGTAATTTCCATTGTCCATTATCATCTGTACCTATCGCGAACTAAATCAGTGGTATAGAACCTCCGAACGATCGCTGTTGTCACCACACATACCTTTCCAGAGGGTCCTAGACAGATTACAGTACTTACAATGAACCTAGAAGACAACCAAAAACATTATATTTCCGTAACTTTGTGCCTAAATTGTTTAATTGTACTGTAATGATATATATTGTAATGATAATGATACATTTAGTCATTGGCCACTAATAAAAATGTACCAATATTTTTTTTAAGTTCTTAAGATTAATATTATTGAAAACCAAACATTTTATATTATGTCAAAAATATAAATAAAATGTGCCCTTTCTACGAAGCTTGTCATTTTAAAAATTATATTAAATAACACTATATATCAATACAACTATAAATATATATATATATATATTATTGTATAAAAAATATAATTATTTATGAGTGGGTAACATTATTGGCAACTTATATTTGATTAGTGTCATGTATAAACTGTCATCATTGCTTAGAATGCTAGAGAATAGGAGTCCAGAATACAAATTTTCACAATGCGTTATTCTCATATTTTCTATGTTATATTATTTATCACTGTGTTACATTCAAGTATAAACAATTCAATGCTATTATACATACCTTCATATCCATTTTAGTTTTAAGCCCATGGTATAAATTACAAAGTTTGAGGTTGATATATTATATTGTATAACTATGGTTTTCTGTGTCTTTTGGAAACATTCATTGCTAGTAACAGTTTTTTGGCTGATGCATTACTTGCTCTTACACTAGTTTCTAAAAATCATAAAATATTTAGAAATAAAGATCTTTTTATATTTATTTGTAGAAATTGTATATCAATTTTCTAAAAATTTTAACTTATGAATACATGAAGTTCAAATACCTCTACAATATTGTATTATAAATTATAATTATGTATGTACCTTTTTATTTTTTAATACACTAGGTGCACGTCTTAGGTACTTGTTATTATTTATGGAAAAGAGTATAATAGAGACTAAAATAGTCTATTCAAATATTAATCAGATGGTACTTGTTCATGAAATGTATTTATATTTAATTTGTTGTTAGGTTTTTGTTTTGGATTTTGATGTATTTTTTTTCTAAAGTCTAGTTTATAAATGGATATTAGCCACTGATTCTGAACCAGAGTCAAAGATGGTTGCTACTTAAAGGGTTGTTTTCAATTGTAAGGTTTTATTTTTTTGTAGCGGAAGGTAAATTTGTAATAATATTTATGTTTATAATCTATAACATTGATCGTATTACGTGTAAGGCATATTATAAAACATTAGGTTTTATAAAGAAAATCTCTGGAGAATTTAAATTATCAATGTCTTTAAAGGCACGATTAGTAGATTGTATAGCTTTTCTGGCTTCAAGTTAAGTAGATGTAATTGAAGTGTTACAGTTACGACTTACGATTAGTGTACAACAGACAATTTTGCATTCGTCTTTATTTATTCTAAATTCACTAAATTTAACATTATCAATTAGTTTTCGTAATTAACAGTAATATTATATTACTTTATACATTACTAATATATAAGGCCACAAAAAGTATGTTGCAACAATTTAACATATCTATTACCTATATAATTGTATGAACATTATGATGATATTATCCTGGTACGAACATAAATTATAAATTATAATAATAATGTAGCGAATATCGGAATATCTATATATTTTAATAACATACGTAAGAACAGACTTTTTAAGTGCCAAATAATATCAAAACAATAATATGCATATACAGTATAACATTATTATTTTTTTTCCGAGTGTACAGATAAAATAAAGTAAAATATAAAATTAGATTATAAATTATGATCTAAAATATGTGAGATGTAGACAGGATATTATTTTTCTTCTAATGATAATGTACAGTTATGAGGCCAATAATAATTATTGGTTTAAGTTTTAAGAGAAACAAAATAAAACATGAATTATTACTCGTAAGGTAGATGCAATATTTCTCAAATAACATTATACATCTTATAGTATAATATCATGTATGAATATATTTTGCAATGAGCTAATTGTAAGCTCAAATTGCATTGAGCAATACCTACCCAACTCAGAAACCGGTGTCGTGCATAACTTTTACATAGGTAGGTACCTATTAAAATATAACGCCTAAGTATAGATATAAAACCTAATGATGTACCTACTGAAGTTTGAAGGTGTGAAGTGAGTGACTGTAATGGAAGTGATACATTTTAATTCAATGATATTAAATCATAATCTACGAAAATAATGATTCTAGACGAAGCCGATCTGACAAACAATATTATTAGGTATTTTAGGTTACTAAACATAATAGGTATGTTTACAACACCTTATATCCCTGTTGTCTCCATCCGTCCGTCCGGTCCGTTAGTTAGGTTAAACACCTACTATACCTACTTACTGGTAACTAACGGACGGTTTGTTGATATTAAGATATTTATTTATTATCGTTTGTAGTTACTCTACATTGTTACGATTGTTGATTTTAAATAATTACTTATTGTATATTATCTGACAATTTAATATAGATTCAAACTATCTAAAATATAAAGTCTACCAAAGTGTGGGTAATTTTTAACTATACGTTATGTTTGAAAATATTATTTTTAAGACAGATTAATTTGTTGAATACAACAATATTGCCGATCACTGATTATCCGTTAAAGATAGTCCATCATCATCAGTTTAACATAGTCAGTTTCGTTTGAGGAACCGTTACCATGAAATATAACACGTTTATACGTATACATACATTTAATAAAAAATTAACGTTATTAGTGAAAAAGACAAAACGATTTTAATTTGGGATGGATTTAAGTTTGGATTTGATAAGGTTGAATTGTTCATCAACTCAACCTCATAGTTATAAACTGTTTGATGTGTATCATTTAACATCAATTAAGTTAGATACAGTGGTATTAATTAGATCTTCCAAAATAAAACCAATGGAAACAATCAGGACAACCATAAAAAATTATATTAAATTTTATTAATAACCTAATTGAGAAATTAAACTCAACCTTAACTCACATTAAATCAATCGGCATAGACTCAATTTACTCAATTTATTTAAATGATTAATATTTCCTATATTATAAGGTTATAAATCGATTTATTCCAATACATAGGTCACTACGTACCTAACATAGGAGGCAATTCGAGTACATGTTAAAAAAAAAATTTCACTAGAGGCAATTCGTGAGTGCCCCTTTAACGGTACGTACCTAAACTAACATATCATAATACACAATACCTATAAGTACCTACACTGTTGCAGCTGTAGACAAAATAATAAATTATAGGCTCGTGGACTATGACAGTATGTAGGTACATATTATATACAAAGGTCAAGGTAGGATGTATCTAACTTAATTTATATGAATTTCATTTTTGAAGTGTAGTTATGGAAAATTATTATTTCAGTCTCTTCGGAAATCCTTGATGTCTGGATAATCATTTATATAATATACACCGAATGGCTGAATACTCAATATCTACCTAATATATAATATGAAATGTTAATGAATATACTGAGGGTCTTTCGGTAGCTGACAGTTACATAGGTAAATAATAACAGGTACTTACACCTCCTTAATAAACAGGTATTCTAATATTTAGGTACACTATATTATATAATACCATACTTAGTTACGTCTCAACAGTCACCAATTACCTAGAGTCTTACCGATACATTAAGGGATTGGAGCATACCATATTTTAAGGAGTAATATTTAGACAGTTCATATTACATGTTTATTTGAACGGTGTTATTTTGTGAGTAGTGAATGAACATTAGTGTGTGTAGGGCACTGTAGATAATAGGTATGCTAGGCCGCCATTTTGCGACTCATTTATGACTTATGACTTATCATTAAATAGTGTAGCTTTTGGAAAAATATAGTATAATATACTATGCTAAGGCTCTATATATAATTTGTGTATCTATAGTGTATCTATTGAAACTATAGTCCCCTAACTATGCATGTCTTACGTTTTCAGTGAAGTTTTCTGTATAAATATTTTATACTTCTAAACTTGAACTAGATAGTTATCAAACGAAACATTAAATATTATTCTCACGAAAACTATATAGCAAGTAGCAATCTAACTAATTATAAGAAATTTTTACTGTGATTTAAAATATTATTTAAAGTAAATATTTAATTATATTATGATTATTGACACTTATAAATCAAAATGAGATTACTTTATAAACTATGATTTAAAACGTTGGTGAATACTTTACTATAATATACAATTAATTTGCATTTACAGGTAGTAAAGTAACATAATTAAACTCACTACTTCTCTAACTGAAGACAGAATATAATGATCAAAATAATATGTTACAAAATGTTGCATTAGAAATAAAATAGTATGCCTTTTATGGTAACATCTTTGTATCAATACATATATTTTTCAGATTGATTATATTCAAATTGATGATGTAAATGGAACATTAATTGTTTGCTAAAATGACTTAAAAATGGAGATATAAAAAGAGCTTCAACTTACTCTAAGAAAAGAAAATAAACAACTTAATAAAATCTAAATATATTAAATGGAGCAATTGATGTTCTTAAAGACAATAAAAGTGAAGAGAAATTTACTTGTTATGATGCGTGAATTTTAATAAGTAATTAGCACTTAGCGGTGTTGTAAAATATTTGAGTAAAAGTATTGAATTCATTTTTAATATTAAATACTTTTTTTAATTATTTTAATGGTATTTATATAAATTCAAATATAGAGATAATATAATATAATATAATATATTCATTTAATATACTAAAATTAGTCTTGTAAAATACGTTTTTTTAAATCATTCAAATATAGATATAGATAGTTATTTTTAAAAGTATTTGAATACTGTTACTTAAGTACTTTACAAAACTGATACTGATGCATAGGGTACATTATAGTTTATTTGGCGTAGTTTTTTTGCAGAACAAAATTGGTTTAATTTTTAACTTATCCTTCATAAAGTCATATACATATTAGATGTTAGTCAATGTTTAAACAATACTTTGATTGCATCGATTAAAAAAATATATTCATAACAATGTTTTTAAATATTATAGTTTATAATCATGGTATTTCTATTTTTTGGTTATCTATAAGTGAATCTCAAATAAAATGTACCCAGTTTTAATTAGAAAAATAATAATATTTATAATAATCATATTATCATGTAACCCAAATTTTTATTTTAAGATGTATACTTGTATTTGCTTTTGGTGTGGGAAGAGTACTCAGAATTTATTTACTACGGTGATAATAACCAAAATAAAATATGTTTATTGTTTATAAATATTGTATCTCCGTGTACTTAAATGGTTTTAATCGATAGATCAATGTCAGTTAGGTACTTGCAAAGCGCTTGCGTTATTTTTATTATAGGTAATACTCACTATTCTCGGCTTTCTCAAGTCACAAAAATGCACAGTACTAGATAATACAATCACTTTATTGTTTCATAATCATAATTATATTACAATATTTTTTTATACAAATAATTTAAAAGTAATATTACAAACCATCTCTGATGGACAACCCACGGTCATACCTTGAATCAATAAATACTAAAACCATACTATTCATATAGAATGATAACAATTGGGGCTCCATAGAATTGGCCCAAAAATTAATCATCTCTCAATATTTTTTCGAATAAAATACCTATTATTTGAGAAAAAAAATTATCAATTTAATGAATAAAAGATGTTTGTAGAAACTAGAAATGTTATTTACCTTTTGGAGTCCAAATACTAAAATAACAATAATCTCTTCATGAAATATGTAATGCAACTTGAATTTGATGATAATAGTTTAATTATTTTGTTTTCTATTGCTTCTTTTGGAGATACACTTTTGGTTCTAGAAGGACATTTTATTTCCACCAATCTAGGAGAGGCAGCCAAATAGAATTGTTAACTATTTACAGATAATCCCGATGGCTCTATATTGACGCCCAAAATATTTGCTAATTGCTATTTTGCACTTATTCGTGTTCAACTCCATATATTGTTGATACATTTGCTTGAAACGTTCCGTATAATAACGCTTCTATATTTTGGGATCGTGAAGTTGTTTTTCTTAACTTATAGATTTTACCAAAAATGGATTGTGTTAATCTAACAAAAAAAAAATACAGTTCATAGAACAACTTAAAATTATAGATAACTAAATAATTTCAACGTAACACATAATACCTATAATTTATAATCAAATATTATGTAAAACCTTTTTTTTACGTTTTCACGAAATGAACAATCAAAACTCTTATGTCGAATAGTTTGAATCGACTTAATGAAGAACTGTATACGTATAAGTCTTCTTCAATTTAGTTCATGGGTACATAAACTAATCTTCCGCTTATTGGTCTGAAACTACTAAAAATACGGTGTGCTCCAATACCACCTTAACCGTGTTTTAAACAGAGACGAAACCATAAATTATCTGTTTACACCTTTGGTCAAACAATAAGTATTTGTGTTATAATATAATAATGTACCTAATCGCTCAAGTGATCAATCGAAATTAATAAAAATGTAAAAATTTTTTTGTATAAGATACTTATACTTTATCATAACATTAATTGAAGACCACAAGTTAAAAACCAATTATTGGCTACAATTTTGACTTTTCAAAAAGGCTAGAAGGTAGGAACGATAAATATGTTTTTATAGCTGCTGCAATTTGTGCATTTATTATTGTAGATGGTAGATGTCTTATGGGTGTTCATTTATTTTTACTGTTTCTGTAACAAAACATTTAAAACCTTTCATATTAATAATTCTATTAGTATTCTTATTAATATTCTTATTAGTTAGTAGTATTCCTTTCGATATTAATCAAAACTATAAAAATATTTATTATTTTTTTTGCATTACATTTTCAAAAATGTACAAAAAAAAACCAAAAATATCAAAATATCGAAAAATGCACTGATGAAAGATAAAATATTAAAATAGTAAAATAAGCAATTTTTTTTTAAAAAAAATGGGTAAATGTCGAAATATGCACTATAAAAGTTTCATAATTTAAACTTTAAGTCACTGGCATGTTTTGAAACAATAATTCTGTGCTCACTTAGTATAATATCATACGATCCACTAGATGAGTAACTATAATATAAATGCATACAAATCCGCGCTCTAGTGATGACCTTGTATGATGTAGGTATATGAATCTAATTAAGTTCATAAATCTTACTTTTTGGAGCACTGCAGTATTCTAAATATTTAAACAGACATTAAATATTTACACTAAACAATCAACATTGCAATTATTATTAAACGAATAGCATATAATATTATAGCACTTTATTTCAGATATTTAAAATACGACACCACTTAAAACATTATAATTTATACATATTATTCAAACGATATAGGTAATATTTGAATACCTGCCTTCTCTTTTGTTGTTTACAACAGTATAATATATACTAGAACGGGATGTACGAAGTCATAGGTTACAATATAATATGTAAGTACAATGTACATATTATTATAAACTAAACAGTTACATTGGTTTTGTTTATCAAGAAAATTGTTGTATATATAAGTAAGTAAGTATTTGTATAATCACTATAATCACAGCTCATGGTGCAATTTTTGAGTCGTGTTATCTCAATTACACAAAAAAACATATCAGTTTGTGTTTAACGACTGTAGCACAACAGAATATTAATTATTTACATATTAGATATAGCATTAATTGGTTGGTAGGTTGTAGTAGATAGGTACCTACTTATCGAGCTACTTATGTATTATTATAATAAACTATTGTACGTCGTTATAATAATAATATGTGGGCATTACTTTCATGCTTCATTAGTCATTACACAATTCTATTATTCTAACGATTTATTATTCGTTTTTTATACATCGTACCTACTACCTATATTAAATGTATACATAAATATATTCATTGTACATGAATATAATATTAAATACATATAACATATTATTAAACTGTAAGCTTTTAATTATTATTGTTCTAAAACCTATATACTAATTATATTATAGCGCCTAAAACGTTTATCAAATGTCGTATGATACTGAACAGTTCTAACATAATATGTTACTATTTATTACTTATATATTATATATTTTTTATTACTATGTTACTATATAATAGTATCTACAATTATTATGCAATATAGATATAATGGCACTTATGTTTCGTAATGACCTACCTAACTAAATTCCTTGTATTTATGAATTGTTATGATTTTAATATTATAGTGTCGCATTAACTCTGTCCTAGGTACAGCAATTTATTAGTTGGAGTTATACGATTATATACATTGTTGTATTTTATTGTATTTTTATATTGTACTATACCTGGACGTTATATTATAATTTGTAAAAGTTATGCGTGACATCAGATTAGTTATTGCAGCTAATCTCATTGTACCTGCAGTTGCGTCCGATCATTGATAGAAAAGTATAAGTCCCGAGTAAAAAGGATGTAAAATAAATGTACCTATTTAATTTAGGTATAATATAAATTGGAAATATTTAAATATTTCGTGGTGTAATAAAACGAATTTTTATTTTAGATATAGTATAGGCATTACCATCAATATTATATTATATTAAAAATTAGATAAAATAAATTATGAAATTAAATTATTTTCTTATTTAGGTATGAACCATAGACAAACGCGCTCGGAATTTCGATCACCCGGCTCATAATTCCAGTAGGTCTGAGGTTCCCAACCATTGTGCCACGGTTCCCTAGGGTGCCATGAACTTGGATTGAGGGTGTTATGAAATCATTTATAATAAAAAGCAACCATAATATATATTTGTATATACAGGTAGGGCGAGGTGACCACCGTTTTACGCAGCAGCTGGAAGCTCAAATTAAAGGCAAGAAAAAAAGTGTATACCTATATATTTTATTAAAAAATAATTTATATTAAAACTTCAACTTTTGAATATAGTTTATATTTTATAAATTATAAATATTTTAACAATACATTTTTGTCATGCGCAAACATTGAATTGTTTCTCTTAGATACCAGGAGTGTATGGGTACGTCGTGTACGCATGCAACACATGTAGTGTTTGGACGAATAATATTGTCGTCCGAGCTGTTAAGAACGTAGGTACATATTTATTTATTAATTGATATGAAACGCGACAAGCCCAATGTAAATATTGATATTAATCTTAAAAGGCACAATATTATTATTATCTTGTGCGGGTACGTTTTTATTGCGATATTTTAAATACATTATACGCGTTATGGACGACCGTCAGAGTAGTCCACACGACAAAATATCCCTAATGTCCTAGTAGATTATACTATCATACTGTTTATGAATAAGATCCTTGCAAATTATGAGATTAGATATTTATAAAACATACAGATCTTTGAACGTCTTTCAAATTTTAAAATTCAGAAAAATAATATTGTTGTAGATACAATGTAATCCTGATACTTAAATTACTTAACCTATGTAAAACATTACTTTATGACATAATATAGATTTTTTTTTATACTTTTTTATAATTTGAAATTTGAAATTCATTATTATTATTACTTAGAAAACATTTTTTTTTATTTGTAAACTAAGATAACAATGGGTCGCCACGCGAGTTTTTTTCAGTGAGGCTCATAGTAATCTTCTTGGTATTACCTCATTTAAATAAATTAAAATAAATGTATTCAATTTCATTTGTTAAACCTATGACTAGGGAAATCACATTAATGTCACACAGCATCACCGCCATTTGCCACTGATAATAATGTTATTATTGTTGTACACGACACAAAGTATATTATTATGCCTCTCGCTTCTGTCACTTAACATTACCTGTTAGATATCGATAGGTGTCATTTAAGTTTAAATGTTTACTTATTGTTAATTATTTTCATTCCCGAAGTTAGGTTAATAGGTTAGGTTTTCTTTTTAATTTACAATAAAAACTGGACCTAAAAAACTCTTAAAAAGACTTTTAAAAACTGGATTTCAAACTGATGTATCAGCCAATTTGGTTTATATGTCTATTGGTATTATTAAAAAATGGCTGATACGTTCATACAATGGTGCATGGTGCATGCGTCGGATTTATTTTATACTTGTTAATTTAATTGTAAAAAAGGCAGATACGGCGTCAAGAAAATGTAGCTACGACTAAAAGAAATATTTAAATAACTTAGGGTTGGCTGTAGCTAGAACCACTAAAGTGGGCTCATTCGATGTATTTAGTTTTACTCCTTAATAATATCCCTATTTCTACGGTGGATACGTCCCAAGTGTCAGATACTGTCGTTTGCTTGTTAGCTTTCGGATTACAGTCATATTCATAGGCGAGTGCATATTTTAATTGCATAATATTAATATCAAACTTATCAATACTGTTGTGAGTGAATAAATTATGTACATATAGGTGTTCAAGCTGTTTCAATAATTTAAATAATTTAATGTTTTTTGATTTTTTAACGAAAAATACACCAATACACTCATGTGCTATAATAATTTTTCCAACATGATAATATTATGTTATGTTTTTACTCCGACAAATAAAAGTTATTGCGAAAGTTTGGTTATAATTCCTTTATACTATTAAAACTATAGTAAGAATGCTTTTTATAAATATGTAATATTAAAATTATTAATATTGCCTCGAAAAAGTTTGAAGTGTTTTAGGCAGGTCTAGTTAAACTTCAAATTCATATATTTTATATAGGTATTGCATATTGTATTTATATATTATGAAATAAATCATATATTATACACCTAAGGGACATTATAAAATATTATTTTAAGATAAATTTTTAAAATAGTAAAATACGTAACAAAAATATTAGTCTCTGAAATATAATTGTAAGAAATAAAAAAGCATTTAGTTGGAATTCTGTTATAAAATACATAGAGAAATTATTTTTATAGTATTGATAGTTTAAATACAAGTATTAAAATATTAAGTCTTAATAAGATTGTAGTACCTCAAGTCTAATTTTTAATTTTGCATCTTAAAGAGGTTCCACCACAGGTAATGTTGCTCATGAAAAACGAATTTTTTCGTTTGTATAGGTATGCCATTGGTTGCATACAAGTAAATAGGTATTATAACTGGTTATCATTTTAGAACATAATTTTATATTTTGTCAAAAGACCACCTAAATTAATGTGTTAAAAATATGTGTAGCATACATTTATCGGAGTTTAAAGGCTTAGTCAAACAAAAGCATGGTGCACCCGCGAGCACCGTAAAATAATACAACCGCGTACCCGTTAGGTTAGCCACCATGCAACCCGCTCTCTGTTTGACTGAGCCAAGGCCCAAGAGACAGGATAAATCCACTGGAATTATTTAACTTGTCACGAATAACCCCACACAGGATCAGCTATAATTAATAAATGTGTTCACAGTATAAAATAAAAGTAATAAAATGGACGAAACGTTAGAAAATCCAAAGTTTATGATTGATTTTCTTATAATTTTAGTCAATAGATTCAGCACGATCAGTAGTGCCATCGGATACTTTTAATTACTCGCTTCTTAATTTTCTAAAAGTACACATACAGGTATTTGAATATGGTAATTTGGTTTACGAATAACTTACAGTTTTTTTTATATGTTTCCTATAATAGTAGTTGATTGCATAATATAAAATATTTGCTATGAATGGAAATAATTTTAGACCTGTATTTTATGTTTGATTAAAACAATCCAAATAACTGTGTTAAAAATCCGTGCAATTTTAATGAAGTCTAAAAAAAAGGCTAAACGCAATTCGCGTGCAATTAATTTATCACGAAAAACGCCGTGCACGATCAGCTAGTAGCTAAATTATAAATTACAATATTTTATTTAAGCTATATAATTCTCAATAGGTAGTACAAAGACCCTACTATCGATTCCGGGTTCGAAGCGTCGCGACCAGTGCATGGAATCCTGGTACTTAGATTGCGAATTTATTATATTATCCGCTGTGTGACCACGTGGGTCCACTATTGTTGCTAGAAGAAGGTCTGAAGAAGGTTACCTATTATCATTGACGCTTTTATATTATAATATTAAAATATATACAGTAGGTGCCAAATATACCGAATCACAATTGTATTTCCTTAGCACACCAATTTATTTAAATGTGTTTTTTTTACAGTAATAAATATGGAAATGCTGTTTGGATGACATAAGATTCAAATGTGTGTATGGAAATGTAATGCCAGTAAGTTTTAAATTTTAAAGACTTTTTCTAAGCCTAAAAATAGGTCAAAACAGTCAAATTTTAAAACTGTTAAGGTCAATTAAAAATTATAATATAAAATTTAATATTCGGTAAAAATGTTAAGTATGCATGGTTATTTGTTTTTAAGTTAAGTTAAATTTTTAACTTGCATAAATCAAAATCGATTTTTTGAAAACTGATTTTGCGTAAAAATTCCCATTTTCTTATTTTTTTATTGTTTTTTATGATGCTTTTGAAATTTAATTTTGACCTCTCATATGCACCAACTAGATTAGAAAAGTTACTGAAAAGTTGAATATTGAATCAATATTTCGATTTCTTATCATGTAATTAGACACAAAAAAAACACACATCATAGTAAAATCAATTGCACTGACTAGAATTTAAAATACCCATATTTAAATATGCGGTGTTTGTTGAATCACAGCTCATACATACTCAACATGTTCGAGGTTTTAAAACGTAAAGGAACATTATTATATAACTAATATATTATAATTATATTTCTCTCGTATTACTTAATTTATTAATAATAACTGTTTATAAAGCATATTAATTATAACTTATAGATTTTAAAATCAAAACATACCATCAGTATATTAAGAACTTACATTTACATTAAATTTACGACTTTTTCCTTAAAATATAATAAAAAAATAATATACCCATAGACGTGCGAAGACCTATGTGGCAGGGACAATCCAATGATTATCAAGATAGGTACCTCAAATAAAAAACAATTTAAGTGTTACATTTAATTTAATTAACACACTAGTCACGCACTATAGTTAAGCTATAAAATTAAAATAAATTGTTAGTAAATAGAAGGTATAAGTATTTAATATTTATTTGTGAACTTAATTTTAATACATTTTTTTTATACTTCATAATTAAAATTTTAAGAATATTAAAAGAAGAATATTAGTTATAAAATTTTACAATTTTGCTGATAATATATTTTATAATTTATGTGTACTTAACTTATTTTAATTTCAATAGTTAAAATAAGCAAAAACCTTTTTAGTTTCTTTTCTGCTGAAGATTTCTTAATTTTAAAATTTTTTTCGACCACAATAAATGATCATTTAAACAGGAAAATATTTCAAATTTAAAAAGCGGTTAAGCAGATGTAGCTCTGCTGTACAGAAGGTCACAAATGGGTCACTGTTTGGATGGTATTAAGTTTGAATTTAATGATACTATAATATCATTGTATACGAAAAATGATTCTGAGCTGAGACGGTTTATCAGAGTGGATATTATAAATTATAATTATATTGTTATACTTATTATTAATTCGGAAGCTGGTTAGTTGAATTAATATTATACAATCACAATAAAATAACTAAAATCGTTATTCGTGGTTATTTAATATGTAATTTCATCCAAATTTGATAATAAAATAACTATTAAAAAAAAACTGTGAGCTTATATTTTTGAGATTTTTTAGTTACAGAATAACCGATTTACTAACCTACCTACTAATAATAAGTATTATTGTATGTGAAAAACGATTCTGAGGGGAGACGGTTTGTCAGCCTATGATATTTTATGTTATATTTATATTGTTATTATTAATATGGTAGTCGGTAAACTAACTGTTAAGTAGTGTCATTATTTGTTTATTATCATATTTTTGTATGATTTATTTTATTATTGTTATAACTTATGATTATCTAGTATTAAATTATCTGAATAACAATGCCAATTAAAATTATCTTATTATTTAAAACCTCGATAACATTATATTTTATAAAATAACTGTTGTACCTGATCGATTTTTAATAAATAATTTTATATCCAATATGTGAGTCTTTTTTATAAAACTTATAAAAAAGTACGTAAAAATATTCAAAAAATAACCAATAATAAATAATTATAAATGGTTTCATGCATATTTAAAAATAGAAAAAAATGTATTATTTATTAAAATTTAAGTGGCTTTATTCAGTCAATTTTTAATTTAGAACCATAGTTGATTCATCAAAATTACTTTAAAGAAATATACCTATGCGAATATTGTGTTCAAAATAGGTGTTGTCATAAAAATTAAAAAAAACTTTTTACTGCGTAGAAATTATACAATTTTTAAAATATATTTATAAATGTGTATTTATATACCACCAGCTTGTAAAAAAAAAATCAATGAATTCCAATATTATAATCTGGCCGAGAAATTTAGTGTTCGCACTAAATTGGTGAACACACTATACCTATGTTTTATTGCATAACGCATAGTGATTAGGAGTTATATTATTATAGTGTATCCGGACACCATTCACAGCCGCACGCCAATCGGTGAGTCGCATGCGAATAATTCGCAGTGAAATTTCAATCATAGATAAGCCACTCCTGCAACGCATACGATTATTTCGCATTCGAAACTGCAATGATTAGTGCAAAAACATATTTTAATTGCATAATATTACTACTATACTTATCTTAATACCGTCATGCATGTATCATTGTATCAATGTACAGTGAATAAGCGTGCCGCGTGCATGCAGTTTGATTTTATACTTTATTTTTTTTTACTTTTTTCCGAAAAATATCCGAACACACTCACGTTATGTTTTTGGCATTATATGTGTATTGTTTCACAATTTACAATAACAACTATAAGGAAGGTTTGTTGACTCATGAGTATATATAATATAGTATAAAACCCTATACCAGCTGCCTACCCAAAGAAACAACTATAATAAATCCACCCTCTAGCGCAGCCGCGAGTAGGCTACACTTCTCACCCTTATATTAACTGTCGTACGTCGTTGACGATATATATATATATATTGTCCTCTGTTTGTATTCGCATATTATTCCATCACCCCACTTGTAAATCAACTGCATCACCGCGAACATTGATTTTTATAAAAGGGGAGCGGGGCGCGCTCGTGACTCAAGGGCCGAAACGAAATTTACTGCGCTTATGGTGCCTCGATATTTCTAGTCTTCACCCCCGACACGATTCGCCTGACCGACTGTCTATATACGGCGCTCGTCTATGGGTCGTTGGAAGTAATTTGAAACTAAAACTTAATCCTCCAACAAACATACTCATCATTGTAGTATTTAGATTTTAGAGTTGCTAAATACGTATTATTAATTAATATAGGTATTATAGCTATATATTATATAATATAACCGTTATATGCAGAATTAAAATGTTTATTTACTTTTTCCGTTTTAAAACTTTAAAACTAATTTTCCCATTTGCTCAGCCATGTGTGTTCGATTAATACGATGTATCTACCCCCCTCCCCCCCAAAAACCCTTCTTTTGTATAGCAACTCTCCATCGTCTCTATGTGCATCGACCATAAAGTGTTCCTGTGTCTGACCAGCCGACCGACAATTATTATTACGTAGAATCTGTAGGTTGATGACATATTATAATATCTCGTCAGTGATGTCACTATATACTATTTCATTTTTTAATACAAATATTATTATGCAGGCTAAACGAGTGCATTTTGATTGTGTATGGACCTTTTCACTACCTACCTATAGGTATTACGATTGTGTACGTTCTACCCACCCAAACTTAATGCAATGTACCTTTGTTCACAAAAGTTACTGTCTCAAATAATATGAAAGTTTGAAATATTATAACTAATTTTAAGAAATTAATGACTACATGTCGCCACTGTTAAGGTGCCGCAATGTCAAATTAATATTACTATATTAAGTATAGTCATTCAGTAGAGTCATCTGCTCAATAGAGACACTGGTAAATTAGGACAATTGCTTAATTGGAACAGTACTTCAATTACCAAAATCAACTTAATGTAAGTGTTGGGTAAATGTTCACCACTTATCTGAGCCATAAAACCAGTATATTATAGTACCTAAATTATATCGATAATTCAACAAAATTCGTTATTTTCGGAACATTTGCTGGAATTAAATTTATTATTATATTGCATTTATGTTATATTTATCGTATATTAGCCAGTAGGTACTATTAAGACGTGTTATTGATCATTTTTGTGTTACCAAAAATCAAGATATGTACTTTTTTTTATAAATAAGTAGGTAGGCATGTATTTCATTTAGTATTAAATATTATTATTATTTTATATTTTAATTACCTATGTATAGTGTATGTGTTATAAAAAATATTTTTCTGTTTATGTATAATACGTATCAATAAATCAGTAATTAATCATCAACAAATTCAAATGTTTCTTTTTTTTTATTTCAGATTATTGGCAAAATATTGCTTTATTAGGACAACATAAAATCAACCGATGTGTCCCGCAAGAAAGCGGAGACTACTGTATTACGATTATAATATTATAATACCTACACTTATACAATGTTTTTTTCAGAAAACATTAATAATTGCTAATTAGTTCAACCTATTAATATTACATAAAAATATTACTTAAAGTAATGCATAATTAATATTAATAATAAAATATTCTTAGAAATAGAGGGTAAATGGCTGATTCCTGATGAAACATTCTCTATTAACTTATATATTATAAAGGTAATTGTTTTTCGTATACAATAATTTATGAACTTCCATTGAATTAAAATTTAATATATCATTACAGTTATCCAATAACAAGAATACCTACATTATAGAAACCTATTGTAGCTACAGCAGAGTGACTCCGACTGTAATTACTTAGATTTCAGTTGATTTAACAAAACTTCGTTAAAATTCCTTATAACCCTTAACGAGGGATGAGTACATAGATAACTTAACCAATATAACTTTATTGACCTCAAACCTATAATATACCAATAATATATTACAAAGTATATTAATGATGATTTTATTGTGAAGAAAGTACTTTATTTAACTATTTTTGGGTTTTTTTAAAAAAAAATTTCAATCCTCAGCAATAAAAGTTGAAAATTTTATACATTTTTAACTACAAAATCATTTTTGAATTTTAAATTTGAATAATTTTGTCAAAATTTAAACTTTAAATATTTATAAAAAAAATGTATTTTTAATATTTTTCAACTAATATTGTAACAATATATCAGGAGCCATTTATAATCTGTCATTATAATATTATATAATTAGCTTTACGCAAGATCTGTTTTAGACAATTGATGTTGGTTTGTGATGTAACTCCAAAACAAATAACCGAAGATACATACAATACTCACTGAATGTTTATAGTATAATTTTCTATATAGGTACCATTATATTTTAAAAATATTTTGATTGGTTGACTGTCATCGCTCAGAATGGTTTTTAATAATATACAACGATATTATATCTATGAATTCAAATTTAACATGATCCATAACATTAACTCTCTAGACACCTGACGTACAGCAGTACATTACCCAATCATCCGTTGTTTTGAGATTAATTTTTTTGTGTAAAAACTAAAATGTATAACTCAGTGCTTAATTGTGAACAGTTTATTTAGGCACCCGATTTTTAGTATTCAAGACTCCGGTGATTTAATTCTTATAAGTTTTCTAAAATTTGAAGTTAGACTCATTAAATTGAAAAATCATCACTTTTTAGTAATACATTTTTATTTTAACAAGTAACCATAAAATGTATCAAAATCTTGGATGGTAAATTTTCATGTTGAGATAGAAATATGTGCATTTATATGATTTCATAATTTTCTATTTAAAATGTACCTATGTTTTATTTCTTAAAGAATTAAAAAATAATATTTGTGATTACTAATTAGGTACCAATCAATTTAATTTAAACATATTTTTCATATGTACAATGTTTTAAATGTGTAATTTTTATTACGAATTTCAATAATTAATTTTTATAAGCACATGCAAAATTTTGACGCCACCGGGTGGACTCGAACCACCAACCTTTCGGTTAACAGCCGAACGCGCTAACCATTGCGCCACGGAGGCTGGTTACATAACCAACAAAAAAAGAGTCAAATAAATAACATTTTTTAATTACGTAAGCATGCCGTACAAAGGATCAAATGATCTTACCTAGCTAGTAGTTATTAGTACCTACAGATACATGGGTAAATAAATCGTTTTAAATATCACTATAACTCATAAGTCAAAAGTAGAGGTTGGAAATAAAAATGTGCGAAATATGTAATATATACCTACCTAATATAACTGAAGTATACGCAAAGATATAAACAAGTTGTATGTATCTTCGGTTATTTGTTTTGGAGTTACATAAAAACCAACATCATTGTACCAAAACCGATTTTGCGTAAAAATTCCTGGTTTTCTTAATTTTTTTTTTTTCCTGTACATTTTTGGAATGACTGGGAATTTTAAACGTTGACTTCCCAAACGTGCCAACTAAGTTCAATTTTCCATTGAAATTGATAATCTAAGAATTTTTTTGACTACTATTATCGTGTAAACAAATACAAAAAAAATAAATAAATAAATAAAAAAACCCACATGTCATCATTGTAAAATCAATACATTCATTGCTCCACTCAAATCCGCTTGGAATCTAAAATGTTATATTATACCTGTAACTCACAAGTCAGTAAATGATACATATAAATAAAATATTTAGAAATATGCAAAGTAAAATCATACACTTGAATTTAGCCTATATGCTAAATAGGTTATAAATTAAAGTGTAAATTAAATTTAAAGCTAATCCACCAATATTCAGGTCCATTAAATTACTAATGTAAATCCATTACTAAATGTAACAAAAACAATAAAAAATAGGTAAAATTTACCTACGTACCTACCTATAAGCTATAATACACATCATTTCCATCTTATCTTCTTTCCTCTAAAATTTATAGTCCAGAATCACTATATCGTATTTCATTTAATGTCCCCATCTGCCGTACACGATTATCTGTTCCATTCCATTTACCATTATCTTCATCAAACACTATTTTAACTCACCGATCATCCGGCCTATGCGCATTACCAATACAATGAACATTGCCTTCATTCTCCCTCTAAAATTGAGCCTCGTTTCCATAAAGCAAATTATTATTGTTTATATTCATGTTATTTAATGGTTCGTCCCGTATCGTAAAATAAAATAAAATAAAACAATACAATACTTATAGAAAATATAACACCTACTACCCAACTGTCCTACCTTCTGCTTAGTAATGGACGAAATTATGAAATATTTACAGGGTGAGGTGCCATTATACCATAGCTACGGAATACGTCATAATAATACCTATTATGACGCATGACGTTCGCAGATTATGATGTTGTGTTAGGGTTTGTGGGAGAGAGCTCGGAAGATGTGAACGTGGGACTATATAGATATTGCGTAAAAGTAATTGCTGACCAAATTCCAAAGTGAACAAACAGTCTATAATAATATAATCATAATGGTAAATACGTATAGAATTTAATGGCTTGCCATCACGGAATATATGGTATTTTATATTGTATTTACTTATCCGATTGGAAAATATTAAGCCCTAATTCTTTTCCCGTTTATTGCTTACCACACATGTGTGAGTAGGTTTCAGAAATCCAAAACGTATTCAACCCTCCGCAACACGCTATATTATGTAGGTATTATTTAATATTAGTTTTAGTAATATAATAATTTGTACATATAAGTACACATCATACAGTTTACGTACATTATTATATGTACAGCATAATGTTTACGATCATTACTTAACACTGTTGATTGTGAGTATATAGCTATTATATAAAAGCATGTTATATATTATCGTACCTATATGTTATATATTATAGCGCATGTGGGCTATAACGCATTTACGGTCACCCCGCCGCGCCGCACCTCCAGTCAAACAAAATTCATCAACGAATCGCGTGTAAGCATATAATATTCTGGGCGAAACTTTCATCGTCCCACAACGACGCCTCCACCAAGAGTAAACACGTGGACGTGGCCTAAGTTTCTAAATAAATATATAAATAGTTTTAGCAGCAATTTTATTTTTATCTATTATTATACCTATACAGATTGCAGTTCCGCTGTGTTCATCCCTGTCGATATAATTATTTCCTTTAGTTGATGATTTTTTAAATATGGTAATTACCTTTAAGGACAACCAAAGTATACGATTAAACTATACATAAAGCTAATTTAAGTTTAGGTTTACCAAAACTCAAAATAACAAAATCCTTGATATCAATTTTCTTAGCCCGGGTTGTCAGATTTATAATGGTAATTTAAGTAAACATATTAAAAGTTAAAACTTCCATTAACTTTTCGTATATTATAATATGTAGTCATGTAGATATGTGTTCAAGGACTGGCACGGTAAGGCATCTACATACAAGTAGTATATACCCTTGAACAAATACCTTTTGCCGGAACTGCAAAGTGGATACAAGAGGGTGGTTTTTTACAAGTGGCGATGGGGGTACGGAGCAAGCAATATTCACCTTGCCATCATCACAAAGGCAAAAGTGCACGTGCCGGTATAGTTTGTTATAAATTATTGGTATACTGTAGGTACCTATAAAATATTAAACATTATATTATATACCTTCAAGTGAGTACGATGACGTACACTTACGTATTAATTTATAAAAAGCGGAATTGTGCATTTTCCTTTCTAAATGTATAAGGGAATTGTACGTTTGTAGTATAAAATTATAATATACATTATTATTATAATTGGATATTCCATAACACACCTACTACTTAATAAATCTACCTAGTCCATCCAGCTTCCTGTAATACTTTTATGAATATAATATACGTTATGTTCACCGATTATGAAGTTTCCATACGAAACTGATTGCGCCTTAGATGTATTAATTATAAATATTAATAAGTACATACAAAAACCACATCTTGGTCTTTAAGTACATATTTTATAATATGCATTTTCCTATATTGTATACGAGTAAAAGGTATAATAACGTTACTTTTTAAGTTAAAACAATTTATATATCACATATATTTTAATAGGTATATTTTGTTTTAAATAAAATGTGGTATTTTATTACATATTCTCCTTTTGGCATTCATTTTCCTTGTAGAGTATTTTTAATTTATTAAATGTTTTTATTTATCTAGCTAACATCGCACATTGTAAACCAACGGCTAAACGTACAGCTAGAGATAAACTTGCTATATTCTGAATAAGGATGAGCTCTAGTTGTGCACGAAGCAGAGGTTTTTCTAAAATTTGATTATTTTAAATTTCAAAAGACGACCGCGGTTGTCTCCTTAGCGTCAAGTACCTTATACAGCGCGGAATATAAAGCACTACCTGGCTTGATAACTAATAATTATTTCATCATGTGTTTCTTAGTCCTAGACTACAAATGGGCCCATAACATTTCATTAAGATTTTAATAGTCAGTTTTGTAGAAGCCATCCAAATTGTTTTAGTACAATTCTATAATCAATGCTTTAATGGATATGTCAAGAAGAAACTTATTAAAAATAATATGTAGTATTAAGAGAAATGTTACAAATATTATATGAAAAGAAGATTTAGATAATGTCGATTAATATATTTTAAAAATATTTAATACATTTAAACTTGTTAGGGATATTAAAAAAATATTTATTTGGTCCATAATTTGTCAGGAAAAAATAATATAAAACATATTTTTGATTTTTATAGATTTCATGTAATAGATAGCCAGGTAGGCGTATAATGATCAAAATGTTTATAATATTGTATATAATATTTTAATTTTTGTATACCTAGGTGTTATGTAATATATTGTAATGATACAAACATTTTTAATTAATCTTGAAAAAAAAAATGTGCACTTAAATGTGCGTGTAGTGTACACAATCGTAATATTGTTTGAAAAATATATGATGTACCCAAATATTTTATTTATTTTTGGTGTATGAAAAAAATGCGTACCTATATAATACGTATGTACTCAAACATTTTTCCAACTCCCGGCAGGTAAAGATATCGTGTTATGTCGAAATGTGTAACTGTCTACACATCGTAGGTATAACACTATAATTATATCACATACTGGTACTATTAAGTATTATCGTGGAGTGAAAATAACGAGTTTCTATTGTCGAATGTTTTTCAAATTTTTACTTTTTTTTCTGAACACTGTGCGCTTAGACAAAAGTACGTTCAATTTCAAACGACTGTTCGTATGAAATAAAAATGGTACTCACTCACTGCAGAGGTATATGGTACAAAATATATGTACTTACGGTATTCAATATTTTATTTGTGTCGTAAATTATATCGTCGCAGAATGGTTTAAAATGCTATTTTAGAAGCTCAAACACTTATGACGTTTTTTTCGTTATTTTTAATGAACCCATATATATATATTTTCTTTTATGTGGGAAATACAATGTCTTTTCGAATTTTTTTTTTTATTATTTCATTATATAATAATAGTGTATTAATGATAAATAATGGTGTATTAATGATATTTAAAACAGAGGTTCCCAAACTTTTTATTGTACGAGTGTACGACCCATTTTATCAAATTTTTTAAATTTGGTGACCCACAATATCAATATTAAATGACTTTTTTTTAGTGAATCAGTTGCTAGCTTTTCAATAACTATTAATCAGGTTCCGTCGTTTTGACACGGTCACTGTAAACTCGTAATCGTCACACTCGCATTATAACGATTGACGATAAAACTAAATTTGAACGTAGAACATCAACGAAAAGTATGTATTATTTAAAAATATAGCGCAACCCACCAAAAATATAATTGCGACTCACAGTTTGGAAACCTCTGATTTAGAAGATAAAAAAATGTTTGTTATAATTATTTTTTAAATACATCTAAAATTATTCCAAAATATTTAAATGTTTTAGATTTCTTTTGTTTTTTTTAGCGTGACAATAAAAATTACACATTTTTTTTCCAAACTTTTTTGTGTACATAAAATAAAGAATTTTCCCAGGATTTTGAAAATATTATTATTTTTTTGCGTCCATATGGAATTATTTGGTACAGAAATTATTTCTGATAACTTTGTTGCAATAAAATATGAGTTTAGTGTTATTCCTTATATGTTGTTAGAATGTTTACCTAAAACACAGACATGAATATAATAATATATTGGAATATACAATTGAAATCTATCTATATAATATATAGACTAAGTATATGCTTATATCTGAATACATTATTATTTTTAAATAATTAAATAATGATTATCGTGACATAAAAAAAATAAATTCTTTTTTTGTTGAGGTAAAACTAATAGAAATAATTTCTGTACGCATTAATTCCTTATGGATGCAAAAAAATAATATTTTAAAAATCCTGGAAGTTTCTTTACTTTATGTACACAAAAAAAATTGGGTAAAATTGAATTGTTTTCATTGGCACTTTAAAAAACGAAATAAATCTTAAACATTTAAATATTTTTAAATAATAGGTATTAGATGGTTGAAAAAAATTATATTGTACATATTTTTATCTACCTACCTAATATCCTTAATGCAACTACAATGAAATAATAATAAAAATTAATTCCAAATTAAATATCAAAGTTAATAATTAATAATAAATGTATGCTTTGTTGCGAATATTACGATAGACCTTTAAGAAATAATTTCTTAATTTCTATAAGCAACAATTCTTTAAAGATGCAAAAAAAATAAATAGCACTATAAAAATCATGGGAAATGTCTTTATTATATTATGTACACAAAATAATTTGGTTAAATTAGAGTTTCTTCTATTTTTGTATTAATTGGTTAAAACAATAAGTAAAATAAAAATATAATCATCGTGTATTCCGGGATTAGAGCTAAGAATAATGTTACTATTATAATAGTACTTATTCCAACCATAAAACCGGTAGTTACCATCACATAGTTACTTACAATTGCTTGTATTAAGATTTTAATTAAAAGTAATACTAGCTAGTATTAAAAATTATCAAAGTATAAGTATTTTTAGTATAGAACTATTTAGTAGGTACCCAATATTAAAAAAAATAGGTACTAAAATTTAAAGTTTACCAAATAATTATATTATTAATCGTATTATATGGAACTACAGTTACGCAATAAATTATAACTAATAATACAATTTATAACTATGATAATGTATGATAAATATCAATATATTTATATTTCTTATATTTAAAAATGTGAAATCTTTAATAAGCATAATATAACATTCAACTACGGATATTTTATTTGACTTCAATCTTAAAAAGAAAATGCTATTATTTTAGATTTCGCAGTGAATACACAATTCCAATATTATTTCGTTTTAAACCTTTTTAAATATTTAGCTCGTTTTAATGTTTTACATTACAACAGGTATCCGACACGTAGTTATTACTTATGCGTGTAACAATAACCGTAATAGTGTTATGATATAAACGGTGAAAATACTTTGAACACAAGGTAACTATACTTTTCTTCATCTGTGACACGTTTATATTGTTTTATTGTTTATAATTAATTTTATCTTATAAAACAAGTAAAAAAATATACAGTAAAATTGTGTTGTTTAAAAATTGTTATGGTTTTTTTTTATGAAAAACGAATATTTCAACATTTTATGTTTCTACCAATATCTATTCTATAATAATTAATAATATTAAACAAATAATAAGAGCCATAGAACCCACTTTTAGAATTTAAAAAAAAAATAAAAATACTGAACATGAAATTGACTATTTAGGTCTTCCGGGTTCAAGCTGTTCTACTTCTAGTTCAAATCGACCAATCGACCATAGTTAAAAAGTGCTTAACTAAATAAAAATAATTGTAATGACATTATTGACTGAGGTAATTGGGAGAGTAGAAATGGACCACGTCATTCTGAAGTATCTGAACTAGTATTAATTCAAATAAATATAATTTACTGGACAAAAAAATAATGTTAAAATTGTTGTGACAATTATTGTATTTTATTAATCTGTTACTGTTTTACTCATATATAATACATAGTATTAATATACATTTGAAGTTATTATTGATATGGATAGATACCAACTGTGTTCTTGTTATTAAGGGCTTGGGGTATGGGAATTCTTTACAATTTTTGCATCCCTAAAAATATTGGTCTAATTGCGCCTATGCACGATTGAAGACGTAATTTCGATATCCCAATTTGGGCAGTTTGTAAACTATTTTTTCGTCTCTGTAAATGACAAACAAGAGTACCCCTCTTTAAATTAATGGATTCAATTTATTTGTGAAATACACATTATTTTAACAATAATTAATGTCACAATATATTTTAATGTTATTTATTGTACATATAAAATGTTTTAAAAGTGTACGATAATATCAGAGAACACGCTTTATACATTTACGTAACATCAGACGACTTTTTATCACACATAGTACCTAGTCATATGTAGTTTGTAGGTATTGTTCGTGGTTATTAATGACTTAAAACGACGGGCCGACGCGCCGATCAAATACAGACTAGACTCAAGATAACAACTATATTAATGACTAATAAGTAAAGTATTTTATTGATTGAATTATATTATTTTTCATATAGCTGCAATAATTCTAAGGTCTAAACGGTCTAAACGAAAAAAAAACGAAAATAATAATAATTTTACATGTAGGTATTAACAATACCATACAAGCAAACACACCTCTTTCGTTCTTTCAAACCAAGTCGACACAGGTAGAATATAATATAATAAGTAGTGACTAAAAAGCATTAGCTAATATGAATACGTGCAATACGGGTACCTACATATACACAAATATGTCCGGGCGCCGTAAAACTATCTAGGGGGCGATGTTATTATAATTTATAGGCATCATATAATATGTTTTCGATCGGCATCGATTGTAAATATATCATTCGAATAACTAGTCACCTGTCGACAGTCGATTTCCAAAAAATAAATGTACCCTTGTCTTAACGACGTACTGGCATATATACATGCATCTATTACGTATGTATATAATAAACAATGTCCTCTCTCCCGACCGATCAATAAACTAACCCTCGGGCTGTATCAGCAGGATGCCGGGACACTGCGTTCGAACAACAGGTAAATGTCAATTGATATTATATTTATTATTTTATTTATTCAGCTAAAACGATTACAATGAAATAATTACAATAAATTACATTAATAATAGCTGATACGTATACCAACTAAGCTATAAGCTCGTATCTGGTATACGCGCGAAGTTCAATGATATTACAATTCGTTTTATACTAAAATATTTATACAATTAAAAATATGATTTAAATTAAATAAACATAACGCAATACGTAGATACTTTAGAAACAGAAATTGACATCAGCATTACTTAAACGATATTATGTTTAGACATACAGACTTCTATAATTTTATTGATACACACATTATCATCAAGAACACTAATTATTTTATTTATTGCCTTTTTTATTTGATTTTTTTAATTATATCAATAGTATCATTGGATTGACTTTCACATGAACTTTATATTAGACTCTTTACTTCCTTATTTAAATTGTTGAAAATAGTATTTCAAATGCAATTGGAAGAGTTTCTAGAGCTACTTAATAAAGTATGGCTTAATGTATTTTCCTGTTCTTCTGTCTATTATTTCTGTAGTCATTGAGTGTGTATGGTTTTGTATGGATTTAACTAAAATTTACTTAATGTGTAATTTATAAACATATAATATTATATTAGTACCTATGGTTGAATAATTTTATTCCTCTGATGGTATTTTAATGGTAGGGATTATGCTACTTTTACAACATTTTTTTGTATAATTTGCAATGTATGAACATTGTTCTCAATGTCTGTTCTGTTGGTGCATCCCCAACATGTATTATGGCGTATAATAGAATAAAACTACACAGTGCCATGTAAATATATCTAATATATAATATAATATTATAATAATACATTTATATTATACGATGCGTTAAATAATTGTGTTTCACCACCGTCATTATATTTTAGACCCGCTGGTATACGAAAATGCAGTATATTTATCGTGTCACATATGCACACCTTATGCACCGCTGGCATAATATTATTTATCCATAAATTATTTTGTGATAATTAAATAAGTGCCTCTATATTCGATTGTTGAATGTATGAAATATAAATATATTATGCAAATAAAAAATATTTTGGTACAAAATATATTCTCCGAAAAAATGCTAAATAATCGAGTAATTTATTGGAAAAAAAATGGATGGTTAGATATTAGAGTTATAACTAGATAATCGCATTAAAAAAATATTATATTATGCAGATCAAGAAATAGAAATACCAATCATAGGTCTCGTCTTTAGAACATTAGGTACATATTCGTAGTCTCGTATATATGCATCGATAACTGCATTTACTGTACGTCTTATTATGTCAAGTGAATATTATCATTATATAATAATTTCTAAAATTATTTTAATAAATATTTTATATTTAATTAAATTTACCATGCCTCATAACTCATTATTACTTTAATTTTTATATTGGTGATTTTATTCTCCAACTACCAATAACAAGATAGGTAAATTACAAATTCTATTAAGTAAGAAAACAGTTAATATACAAATTCATATTATTTTTGATTAAAATTATGAGAAGTGAATAGAAAAATTTGTTGAATTAGGACTTTGCCAGTATATTATAACTTATGGTGACAATATATATTGTTAATTATTTCATTTACATGATAATACGTGTGATTTACTACCAAGTTAATTAACAATATATATCGATCTATGCGAATTATAACCTTGATAAAAATATAGAGGTCTTTTATGTATTGACATTTGATAAAACAATAAATATTATTAATATTAGTCACAACTAATTAAATACAACTTAAGTTCAAAGTGCATTATTTTTTGTTTAAAAGTCTTTATAATTTTATCTTGTAAACTAGGTTTAATATAATTTTGTACACAAATTATGAATAACTATAAGAGTCACGTAGATATCCCACTATATTAGGTGTTTATTTTTTATATCTGACAAAAAAGTACAAATTCAATTTTCAGTATACCCAACTTATTGGGTACCTATTGTTAGACTGGTAAAAAATAGGACCATTCATTTTCCCAAGCGAGGCCTTTTTAAGTAGGCACCTATATACCTTTATTAAATACTTATAATCGAAAAATACGGCTAACATCTAGAGTTCTAACATTACAGGATATAAAAAATAATCTATATTTTGTAATATTGTAATGTATAGTAATTTAAATAACTACCTAATAAAAATTATACAGTCGTGTTATACATTTTTAATTTTAAGCTGCTGCGCAGATAAAGTATAAAGTTCTTCTTCACGTGTTGTGAAAATTTGGTAATTCTACAAGAAATATGATGCGAGATAAGTTGTCCCGCGCAAAACGGTTTTTGCTATGTTGTACATTTGTAAGACGGAGATAACACACGCGAGTGGCGTCCTCTTAACTCATTAAATTACCACTTAGATAAGAAAGTATGCAAGAAAAATTCCAGTAAACTTATTGCCTTGCACAGGTAAAATGTTGACAATTTTATCAACATCACAAAAATTACTAATTATTTTGTGGTTAAAGTTTATAAAATATTAAATTTTTATTGCTAAGCATTGAGTATTGGTAATTTAACATAGTCGTTCATGCTATAACTGAAAAATCTAAAAACTGTATAAACATAGTTTTTATTTATCTTTAAATTAGTACAAAATTAAATATTTAAACTAAGTATTTTGATTTTAATATTTTATTGTAATTTAAAAATATTATTCATGGGTGAACTTTTGAAGTAAGTAACTATAATATTATAAAGATGATACGGGTAGATAATTTGTTATAAACCGGGTACCGAGTAAAATTTTTAATACCGGGTATCGAATACTAGCCGAGTTAAATTTTTAATGCTAATCGAGTATCGAGTATTGGCCCAGAAGAATTTTTAATACCAGCCGAATGTCGATAATTGACAGAGAAGAAATGTAAATACAAGATTAGTATCCGAGATTAGTGATTGAGAAATTATTAATAATATTAATTATAAATTAATATAAATAAATAAATAAAAAAATATATTTTATTATTTTATTATAATATAATAATAAATTATATTATATTATTTTATTATTATATAACTATAGATTATATTATATTATTTTATAATTATTATTAATTATTTATTATATTAATTAATAGTTAAGACCTTAAACACCTAGTACTAGTAGTACTGCGTAGTTAATAAATAATAGCTATGCAATTATAATATGAATTTATAAATTGGCTATGAATGTATTGATTTTACAATGATCTACAGTTTGTGTTTTCTTAAATTATCAAAAATTGTATGTGTTTATAAGTAGTCGAAATAATGGTTCGATTTAAAACTTCAGTATGTTTTACGATTAAAAATTGAATCTAGTTGGTACATCGGGAAGGTCTAAAATTCCCAGTTTCAAAAGCACGTTGAAAAACAATAAAAAATCAAGGTAAATTTGATTATTGTTTTTGATGTAACTCTTAAAAAAATTAATGTAGATACATTAAATGTTGACTAAATGTTTATATTGGCCATTTTTAAGCACGATTACATCTTTTAAATATTAATTTTTTTGTATTAAAATATTGTGAAAATATCAAGTTTTATTAGTTTTATTAAAAATTATTGTCGATAAAACATAATATAATAAAAAATTTAACCATTATATTATAGTATATTTTATCATTGACTTCAAATTTGACACCATCCATTACAGTGAGTGACCCACTTGTAACCTACTATATAGTAGAGCTACACCCACTTACCCACTTTTTAAGATATAATTTCAATTTTCGTGGAAATATTATTTGTATACGTAAAATATTACGATAAGACATTAGATATTAATCGCAGAATAATTGAAATATCGTAACAAAATTAACGTAATGACACAGTGAAAGTTATGAACTTCAAGTTTTGTAGTAGGTCAATTAACTGAAATAGTAAAGACAACGATTCAAATTTGGTTCTCCTATAGAAACTCAATTGTATATATTTTACGTTAGTTACCAAGATTGATAATACAATAGGTAGGTACTAATAGTGTTATGACATCATCTTAATACGTAACAAATATATTCGTTCTTAACTCTTAAGACGCAAATTATCATAATCGTATGCGTAAGTATGGTGTTGCCATAATAATCAGAGCACTCCTACACCACGGCCACGTGCCCTCACCAAAGTTGGACAGGCCTCGTTTTTATAGATATCAAAAAAAGGCGGGTAAGTGGATGTCGCACTGCTGTACAGTAGGTTACGAGTGGGTCACTGTATAATGGATGGTATTAAATTTGAAGTCAATGATATAATATCATTGTATACGAAAACAGATTCTGAGCTGAGATGGTTTTTCAGTGTGGATATTTTATTTTATATTCATATTGTTATTTCATATTATTAATACGGTACCTGGTAAGTTGAATTAATATTATAAAATTAGAAAAAAATAACTAAAATCTGGTTTGTATAAAATGGTAATTTAAACAACCAGTGAAAATGTCATGTATCTGCGGTCATTTGTTTTAGTGTTATACCAAAATCAAAAATCAATTTTGCTGAAAACCGATTATGCGTAAAAATTCCCGTTTTCCTTAATTTTTCTTTTGTTTTTCACTACGCATTTGAAAACTATTAAGAATTTTTACTTTTGACCCCTGTAAAGTACCAACTAGATTCACTTTCCTATCAGAAAATATACTGTTGAAGAAAATCGAAGCAGTTTTACTGCCCCAAAAGGTAATGACAGACACAAATGTACCACTTATATTTTATTCATTTAATTGTTGTAATTTTTACTACCTACCTACCTATATATTAAGCTGATATCAAATTAATGTATATCGAATTTGAGACGGTCTAGGTAATGATTAAAATTCAATTTTCAAAACTGAAAATTATTTAAAACAAACTTGTACTTCTTTGAAGTACCTACTGTTTCCCAATAATTTAGCTTTAGTAATATAATACCTATAGAAAAAATATTGCTGACCATTTAATATATAGTTTAATTATTTGTTTCATTTGCTGATTTAAAAAATATGAAGGTAAATATTTATAATTAAATATACCCTGAATTATCCGTAGTGGCCCGGTAAAAAAATTCTGATCGTTCAACTCCTTTTGGGTCTAACACGCTGTGGAAGCATTGCCTTTTTAAGTGTAATTTATTGTATCAGGCTATGTATAGCCATCTAGACAGGCATTGTCCGTGAGATTTGTAATAGTGTATTATCAGGTAGGCAGTGTTGGGAAATATCTAGATAAATTTATCTAGATAAGTTATCTAGATAAAAATTATTCATCTTTTATCTTATCTAGATAAATTTCAACTCTATCATATTTATCTTCATCTAGATAAAATTCTAGTTATCTATGAGTAACATATCTAGATAATTTATTTTAATTTACTTAAAAAATTTTTTTAATTTTTAAATTAAAAATATTTATATTTACGTCATTATACCATGATTTTAATATTGAATGTTCATTTATAGTCTCGAGTATTACATCGTAATATTCGTAATTTTATGTTGTAGGGTTTGACTTATTATTATTTTAAAAACAGTTATTATTTTTTTTTTCAAATGTTAGCTAACAGCTTCATTGTATTATTATAAAATTAAGTCAGTGAATGACATTTCATATATATTTAAAAAATAAACTATTTTATTTTATGTCAATTTTTAATGCCTTAAATATATGATGTATTTAAAAAAAATAATACCTATATAACTGAATATTTGCAAAATTAAACATGAAATTATCTGATATTTATCTAGATAAAAATGTAATAATTTTTATCTTTATCTAGATAAAATTTAGTATAACTATCTTTATCTTTATCTAGATAAAATTAGGTACTGTTATCTTTATCTTTATCTAGATAAATTATTAGTTATCTATTCCCAACACTGCAGGTAGGCAATCTACTTGCGGTAGATCGTGAACCTTGTGTGATTTGTTCGTAAGTGTATAATTTAATTTTAAAGTAACAAAGTTATACCAAATTTGTAATTTTTACTTAATTCAATTTACGGCCGATTAATACAATCAATAATTAATACAAAATCCTAACCGTATTGAAATCCGATGAATAAAAAATACCAAACATTCGTTTGCAGAGATAAAGAAGACAAATAAGAAAAAAAAATAATGCAACAAATTTGGTTCACTGAAACCGTGGTTCGAACTTGAAAATGTTGTACCTACTATATTACATAGAAGTGCCACTGCGCCAACAGGCTTCGTTTGTAATAGGTATTTTTAATTGTCTTATTAATTTATCAATATTAGTATATTAAGTTAAATTTAATTACGTGCAGTGTTATTATTTTATTAACTTATTTATATTGTTGTAGATACGAGCCACAAGGTACCTACCATATTTTTAAGTCTATTTATGCCTGTCCATATATTATATATATAAATTAATATTTGTCTGTCCATCTGTCCTTTACGCATTCTTAAACAGCTGAACCAGTTTTTATGAAATTTTTTGTGTTCGTTTCTGGGATGATTTAGATTCATAAATGGACTCGGTAGGTCAAACCCGGAGAGGTGCTTAAACGAGGATTTAGAGATTTACAATGGACATTTTTGTTTACAAATATTTGCTATTGGCTAAAGGCGAAATAATTAGTAGAAATTAGTATTTATTATTTTATTGATTACCATTGGTTAATCGGGCAGATCAGGTAAATCAGGTGAATCAAATCGAGTTTTCACACATAGCCTACCAAGGTGACAGAGTTGTAATAACTGCAGCGAGTTACACCCAAAATGAATTGAACCATCATAATTTTTTTAAGAGTTGTAATTTTTTACAACCAACAAAGTGCCCGAGATCAGCTAGTACTTACTATATGCAACTGACGATAATGATATTTCAGGCCACGAAATTTTACTCGGTCCTGAGACCTGCAAATAAAAGGACGACCCTGGTAAGTGTTTGAAAAAAAACGTGACGTAGCGGGGCGAATAGTATTATGTCCCACTAGCTATATTGTGTTCACCTCCGCGTACGCCATTCACTCCTTCCACCACCGATAACCAGTTTTTCTTTCAACATGTGGTGCCGGCGCACAAAACTATAGATTGTGCCTACCCGCCAATACATGCAGCAGTACCTACCTTACCACAGTCCACAACGCTACAGTCGACGCTGCAACCGTCACCTCAGATATCTTCACGGTAATTATTATTATAATATTATATTCTTTTGATTATCTATTAGTTACATTTTTATCCGAAGTGATTATACATAATAATTTATAATATTAGGTATTATTATTCGTATGTATACACATAATTTATTTGTTTTTATCGCGTCGGGAAAGTTTTCAAACAACAAGAACATTTTCAAATTATTTTGCACTTAATAATTTACAAACTTTTCAATTTTAGCAACTGGTTCTTCACTCCCCACATCGTCTGGCCACCTGCACCGTCGATTTATGCTGACACACTAACCATTTTCGGAGTTAATTCACACACACCAAAACCATTCTATTACATACAACCTGTCGACAACATGACGGTACCTAATTATTATAATAATATAGTCTTTTGATTTAGTTAGGTTAGTTATATTATTCACAGTAATTAGACATTATATTTTATAATTATTGGTAATTGTTATTCGTATTAATACACTATCATTTGTTTATTTTGTCGGTTCGGGAAAAAATTTCAAAAATTTTCAAATAATTTTGTAGTTAAAAATGTACAAACTTTTCAACTTTAGTAACTAATTAAGTGAACATTAGGTTTTTCATAGTTTTAACAGGAACCTAAAAATGAAAGTAGTATAAATACAATGAAACTTCTATAGTTCCATACGAAGTCTCAAAGTCTCATGGGGAAAATAATAATTCGTAATATAATTTAATTTGTTAAATATAATTTACGCATGATTTACAATGAAGGTTATGGTTTTCAAAAATAATTCTTTAAACAGAAAATTTCGTTAAATGGAAGTTTGTTTTATGGAAATTTCATTGTAATAACTTTGTATTAGGCATAATAAATAATATATTTACAGGCATTTCAAATTCAAATGTTGACAAAAGTTGGTATTGAAACAAAAAAAAACAATAAATTTAGTTATACAGTTATGCTTTACAATTATAATTCGTAGATACTTCAAATATTGTTATTTACTATCCACGGTAACATTTTCAAAGTATTTAGATTAATTTTAGGATATTAATACGACGAACCTATTTTTACTGTTCTGCATACTATACGTCAGTATTGATTTATACTTACGTTATTATAATTTATAATAACTATAGTTATAGTGTATGAACTAATATCATAATAATAACTATATAATACTTACGATTTGTTTTTTATCGACGATTAGATCAACCTACAGCATTAGTACTAGACAAAAATAAATAATTATAAAATATTTTTAGGCGTTTCTATAATAAATATAAATATCCCTTAGGCTGATGGATCGTCTCGGATCAGAATCATTTTCCTTGGGAGTGAACTGTGCACAGTGATTTATCATTAAATTAAAATTTAATACTTATATCATAACAGTGACTTATATTTTAATGACAAATTACGAGGTACATTCGAGATATTTTATAAATCTAAACAACTTCCCAAGATTATTATAAAATTGCATTTATAATAGGTAAATATTATTACTCATGTCATAAAATATGTTTGACGAATAAACTACTATGTTGGATTTGCTTATTAATATTTTTAGTATCAACTTCATACGATAATAGGTGTAATTAGTATTTTCATTTTCTTTTAGATGTGTAATTCTGAAATTGTATGTAATTTTAAAATTCCAATAAAAGATGACCCGCCGATTATACCATTGTATGGGCCGGGTATCGTTACAATAAATCATATTATCCTCGAGGATGACTACGAAGAGTCTGATTCGGATTCTGAAGATAACTAATGATTCATCATCTTCATTAGGTACGTTCGTTTCTGAATTCACGATGGGATTTAACTAATAGTTAAGTTTAAATTCGTTTTGCATTAATTAATGATTTTTCAGAAGGTCTATAGTAGTAAAAATATTTATTTATTGAAATACATCAGTGGTTGGCTGATTGTCTTAATATAATATAATTGAGATTAAAAATTAAAAATTAAAAATTATTTATTATTTTTTATTTTTTATTTTATTAATAAAATGTTTGACTTTCGGCATTTTTAAAATAAAAATCACAATAGTTTTACTAAAATAACACTGAAAAACAGTCAAATAAATGGTGATTCACGGCCAGCTGAACGGTTTGTAAGACCTAGAACAGATTAGGAGTGTATGTTCTTGTTTAGTACATATGTCTATACACTAATTATACCCAACAAATTGTAATATCTTATCTTGGATTTTATATTGATACCTACACATACTTTTATTAATAGTTATTAATCTCCGTCAACTATTCACTCTTTTATGTTTGACGAAAAAACCAAGTTATGTACTTTCATCAATTTAATTATTACCGGTTCAAATACAATAAATACGATCATACTAAGTATGCAAAAATATGTATTAAGCTCATATATGCAAAAATATGTAAAATAAAAATAGTACCATTTTCTTCAGAATAATTACATAAATCGTGGACATTACTCACTAAAACTCCATTGTGACGTAGCAAAAAAACATGATGTTGCATACAAATCTTAGCTCCGTTAATAATAGTACATGAAAAATAAGAAGTATATTTTTAATATTGTCATAGGTAGGTACTTAGTTGCAAAGATTAGTAAATTCACATTCTACAACATCTCTATGTGATCGAAGTTGGTACTTAATATACGCTTACCCATAATTTGTTTAAGTCGATCAAGTATTCAAGTTTAATACCATCTACCGTATTTAATTACACCGCAGGAACTTAATATTGTTCAATAATGTAGGGTCTAAAATAGATTAAATGTATTAAATAAACGTCGTCGCCGTCGGTCAACCCTCCGCCAAACGTCAGCGATAAATCGCGCGCGAGTAATTCGTAGTGATCGACGATCCATTTGATACGCGAGGAACTTAAGTCGATTCGACGGTTTAATTTCCGTTCTGTCGCTTCCAATAAGTCCAATATAGGCTCCACATATTATTATTATAGCTTTATTATGTTTTTAAAACGTCACATACGTTGAGGTACCAATAATATATAATATAAAGTTGATTATAGGCGGTCGAACATCGAAATTGCTTTTCCCCACAGATTTTTGATTAGGTATTACATTATTATAAATGGCATATTTTAAATGTTGGTTCCATCTACATATATAAAATAATACAATATTATACAGAATATAGAATGGCATATTATAGATGGTATTATATTTTGTTTATAATATTTATACTCTAATAGTATTATATTGTTCATAAACTAATTAATGATCGTATTCTCGGAGGTAAATTTTTACCCACCTGTAGGTATAATAATATATACATTCCTAAAATAAATTATGGGTACACGCCTTTATCTTTGTAAAAAATAACGTGGGGGGTTACGCCTAACCTGCGTACCACGATTTCCGTTAAGGTACACTAGTAAATATAAAATTAGGAGGTGGATACCCTACGCCGTGTACCCTCGTGTACCACTACACCACTGAATATAATATTTTGTATAGTAAAGGTGCGTTTCTTATGTAGACATTCTTGAGGTAGCTTTACGTGATAGGAATAAAGCAGACCGAGATAAGAATTTTTCTTGGTGCCTTGCTGGGTTAGAGCCAGATTAATTTCCCAATGAAAAAAATAAAGATAAAATATGTCAATCACAAAAAAAAAAATCAACGATAATTTTATATTTGCTCCTGAGTAAATTATAATATTTACGAAGCATGGAAAAATTGTTAAAAATAAGATTACCGACTTGTTAGTTAGTATGTAGGTACATAGACATAATTTTAAAAACATTTTTCAGGGACAAAGGGAGGAGTGAATATTTAGTTTTTTACCCAATTCACCACTTCCCATTTAACCTTGGTGCCGTTTCTGGGGTTTTTGGATTTGTGGTCTGATAATCTGTTCTCAACTGTAGCGTAATATATCAAGCCATGTAAAACTAATTCCGGATATTGAAGTCCTGTCATCCCAACCACGCGGCTTTTCTGACACAAACAATCATCAAACCTTTGAACTCATTTAGGGTGCTGTAGACGGATATACATATTATTGCGATTATACACTACACATTCTACATTGTAAAATGTCTGCCTACGTTACCGGGAAATATTACACGATGACGTTTACATAATACAATTTATATTGACTCATTGAAGATTATAATTTCTAATAATTATAATTATATTTGTATAATAACCAAATTATGCTTATAATTATACGGTCCAATATTTAAATCGTTCGGATTGAAATAAACCATTAGATTGTATATATTTTTATGGTCTACTATTTGAGTAGTATAATATTATAATAATTATATGGTCTAGTATTTAAATCATCCATATTATAGATAAGCTTCGTATTTGATATAATTGTGTGCCATATGCATTAAAATATTATATTTTAGAGATATATAATCGACGTGATAAACAAATTGATTTTGGGAATGAATAATTTTTCTAATGGCTTTAAATCTATTATGACTTTTCCATAACTACTTTGTAGATAAAAGATCCTTCATTAATTTTTAAGACTTGTTTTATCTGTAAATAAATTCCCCGAACATTAATTATGGACCAGTCTTTTTTTCAAACTTGTTTTTGTTAAATTCCATACGCGAGATAACAAACGTGGGTCTAGATTTGTTTTTAAATGTAAACTTGGTACATGTAATTTGATATTTTAGACCGATTTTAGTCCCACATTTATAGTCGAAATACACAGTTGTGTTGGAAATGTTACACTTAATAACAAACAATATCATATGATAATTTTTGAATACGTCCTTAAAACCCATTTAAACCACTCAATTTTTTGTAAAAATTACATTTTTAAAATCTATATAATGTATTAGTGTGACCTAAAGAAATATAAAATATATTATATATTATAATTTAAAAATATTATTATTGATGACTTGAAATTATTATGTATATTTTATATTCGCAATGATATTTTGATGGCATTTAATTTAAATTTAAGCTATTGTCTATTTATTATAACATTAACCCATTTACACAATTGTTCAGAAAGGGCGGTATTGACTCAAAAGGTAATATCAAAAATCAGTTATATAAGTGTATAATAGCTATTATAATAATTAAATAAATATTAATAATATAATAAATGCCATGTTTTCGGTACACATTAAACCAATATTTGATAGCAATATAATTGAGATACAATAAAACATCTTTAATTATAGTTCGTCCGACCATCGCCGTTCAGAATCGTTGTGTGTAGCAATTATTTATCATCAAATTAAAAATATGTAACACACCTAATGAACTGATATAGTGCGTAGTTCTAGTAACCAACTGAACGACAAGTTACACGTCCTGATAACTGCTATACAGCAAACAGAGTTCCCAGAAGTGTATTCAATAGTTGTAGGAGTTTCGTGTAATATTTATTATACACTATTGTATCTATAAGGAGTTGACAAATTATAACAAACCACCGCCGACTAAACAATGTGTACTTATTCATTACGACGTTACCTAAAGTAATGATATATTATTGCCTAATGCAGGGGCGGCCAAACGGTCGATCGCGATCGACTGGTCGATCTTAGACGATTTCTAATTAGATCCCCCTTGTTAGAATTTATTAATTGTTCTTGTACATTTGTCATTTAGTAATTAATACAGTTATTAAATACATATATTTTGGATTAACCTGTTAGTGTGAAATGGAATTTTCTCATATGAAAGTTATAAAAGGTGAATAAGTACCGAGCTATAGTTTCTGATGATCATTTAGAGTTAAGACTTTATCACAGCGTCTTCGTTTAGCAGTTAGCGGCTATTACCGAGATTATAATTAACTGGCCATGATTTGCAACGACATGCTTCTATATCAAAAGTATAATGTTAATACATTTTAAAACTATTTAGAAATTTAATGTGAAAAACTCATTTTAGATAACTTTACACTTTTATTTTATTATTTATATATATTTATTAATATAATATAATATCTTTACATTGGAAGTGGATCCAAAATGAAAAAATATACCCTCAGATCTTAATCAAAAAAAGTTTGGCCACCTCTGGCCTATTGGATCCTTTAAACCCAACTTACTACTAGGAATGGAACACTTTTGTACATTTTCCACTATCAAGGACCACAACTCAAATATTACCCCCTTCCCACTATACTTCTGTAGTCTATACCATTTGTTTTTTATAAGTACTGGATTATGTACAGAAATACGGTTTATATTGTGGAAAAAATTTTGATATTTCAGATTCTAAACGGATGATGAATCTATTGATTTTACAACGATGTGTGTTTTATTATTATTTATTATTATTTTTTTTTTGTGGCCTTGTACTCGATAAGTAGTCGAAATAATGCTTCGATTTTTTTCAACAGTATTTTGTTTAGTGGAAAAGTGAATGTAGTTAGTTCAGCACGTAATTTTTAAAATTCTCAATAGTTTTTAAAAGCGCAGGGAAAAATAAAATAAAAATTAAGGAAGAACGGACATTTTACGCAAAATCGGTTTTCAGCAAAATCGATTTTGGATTTTGGTATAACTCTAAAACAAATAACCGCAGATACATGACATTTTCAATGGCTGTTTATATTAGCATTTTCTATACACAATAAAATTTAAAAAATATTTTGACTGATTTTAAACTGTTTACGGACATACTCAGTTTCCTATTTTTTTTTATATCTATTTTATGATAAAATTTGGACAAAATTACATATTAAATTACCAAGAATAACGATTTTAGTTATTTTGTCGTAATTTTATAATATTAATTTAACTTACCGGCTGCCGTAATAATAATATGAAATAACAATATAAATATAAAATAAAATATCCACACTGACAAAACCGTCTCAGCTCAGAATCGTTTTTCGTATACAATGATATTATATCATTGAATTCAAATGTAATACCATCCATTATACAGTGACCCACTTGTAATCTACTGTACAGCAGAGCGACATCCACACCAGGCCTTTTTTAATGACAAATTTATTTTTAAAAAAAGGTTCAACAAATTCAAAATTTGGTATTTAGGTACTATAAATAAATCGTCTATACATAAACCGTAAATAAAATTAAATTAAATTTCATTCTTTTTTATTTTTCAATTTTTAAGTTAAAAAATTGAAAGTCATGACACTCATTCTTTGGCATCGCGGACCACTTGAGATGAATCCTCGGACCACCAGTTGGGAACCACTATACTATCGAGCTAAAGAAAAAAACATTGAAATATTGAATTATCCTTTAATGACGGTTACTCCCATAATATATGGTCTGAATTAGCACTAAATTTTAATATTTTTCGATAAACTTAAATGGTGACTTATCATATTATTCGTTTGGCATATTAAACAGCAGTAGGTACTTAAGTATACTGATTTATGATACACAAATGTATGTATGTGTTTCCTCGAACTATTATTATTATTATTATTATTATTATTATTATTATTATTATATTATTATTTCTATTCAATTTCATACGTACAGTCTAACATCTTTTATTTATACAAATGTTTATATATTATTTTTAGTACGCTATCTCAGCCATAGAGTAAATATATTGTCATTTACACAATATGAGTCTACTTCAATTGATTGAAAAACTGATAATTTAGTTTGGTTCCAAGGTTTATTTTAATATTTTATTTCTGTTATTAAAAAAAATTATAATAATATATTTTATTATTTATTTATTTTATAATAGTTAATTTATGGTGGATAGGAAAACATCTACCTTTCCCCCACTGTTATAATATAGTCCTTAACAAGACACTGGCCATGCTATTACGTACATATTTAAATCTGTATTTGTAATATGTTGTCCAATATTTGGTAGGATATATCACAAATTTATAACATAAAATTTCGTTTCACTAGTCAACGCGTAGTTACTATGAAACTATAGATAACTCAATCAGTATACATATTTTATATAAAAGTTCAAATAATATAAATATGATGTTTAATTTGAATTACAAAAACTTTATTTTTGGATGAATCCAGTAACCAGTGAAATGAAACATTATGTTGTTAGGACGTCGGTGCAGTTATCGTGCGGCGACGATTGTGTAATTAAAATACGATATAATAAACATACAATTATATTATCTATAACGGAGTTATATCGAAAAAAGGCGTTTCGCTTGAAATAATATATTTGACATGTATTTTCCGAAATCAACGCCAGCTGGTGACGTTTTCTAATCATCGGCCGATGGTAATTGTATTAGTGGTTGTGAAGGGATGAGATATGAGGGGGGACAATCAATTAGGCCGCGCACGCCATAAGGCCATAGCGGCATTTCATTTTCGTGCTGGCGCAACAGCAGCCGTAGTCTCAATTCGGCTTGCGAAGATCACTGACGAGGTTGGCAAGACTTTCTATGTCATAAGGAAGGACGACAAGAGGACCATTCCACATTCCATCGACGATACAGGTCGGTTTTCACCCTTCATGGCTTCTTTATATTGTAGATATACCTGTATAATATTATATATTATAACAATACATTTTTTGTTCTCCGACCGCCAAACTTGTTTTTATTATTATTATTACTATGGTCGTAATTCTTGGAGGGTGCATTCACACAAACCCTCGGTCTCCAAGGGTGCCGAGAATAAATATTTTTTTTTAATATTTGTTCGTTATATTCTGTATCATAATAAACAATATAACATGTCACTCCACGACCAATGACAACACGATGTATATTATCTATTCTTGGCTTATTGTCTATTTCTGGACTTTTCAGAAATTATAATAGTGTTCAACATCATACACATACCCAAATTTAAATTCCATCGGTACCATTTTTATAAGTGTAAAATAAACGTAATCGCCACCGGTATTAACTTTTGATAAATTATATTTTTATTAAATTGTATTATAATAAGAATGAATAACCTTCCCCCCACCCCAACACCACCACCGATTTAACACTAAAATTAATTACACGACGTGCATAGTATAAATCTTAATATTATAGTGATAACGTATTCCTAATTCTTAATGAAAAATTATTTTTTTTTTGTATCGTATTTATGTAATAAATATTTGTATGTATTACCGTGCTTAAACATTTAGATTTGATTTTTAAATAATATTGGTTGACTTTATATTTATTTAGTACCTACTGGATGAGTTTATAGTTATTTTTGTTGGTGAAAAAATTTAATAATGGGATTTATATATTATAATGGAAAACTGTCATTTTGTACGGCGTACATTGTTTAAAATGCATAACGTGGACACTTTTGGCGGTTGGGTAAAAAGGTAGATTGCAGAATGTGGACATTTTATGTGGTCCGATAAGACTTTAGATTGCAGAACGCGGTCACTTTGAACTATTATATACAAAAAGTATATTATATTTAATATGTATAAAAAAGTCAGAAGCCATGACCAGACCATATTATTTGGCATATTTAAGTATCTTATACATTCTAAATAGGGGGCAATTGTAGGCTATTACATTTTGATAGTAATTTTTTTTAAATTTTTAGGTCATCAATTTCCTTAATTCATTTATAAATATATTATAGCACCCAGTAACATTTGGCTGTTATATCTAACCAGTTAATTAGTTTTGATTATTTTGATTATTGTTAAAACAGTTTTAATTTAATTTATTTAATTTTTAATATTTCAATTTTAATAATTTACATTAAATATACCTTACTACATAGATATATAACTTATGTTTAAAATTTTTGATGTATATAAAAGTACAAAGCGTCCACCGGAGTGTCCGGGTTTCACACTTTTAATGCTCGATCGTACAAAGTGATCTTGAACCGTAAAATTAATATATTGGTGGGTTACGAAATCCTCTCAGCACGGCCGTTATCTAAATAATGTATTTTATACTAACTGTAGAGTCCATGTCTCGATAATATATTACCTATATAGTATATTTAATGCAAAGCTCGGACAGTGATTATAAATCTTCGAGTTTGTATATTTGGGGCGAAAGAAAAATGCTGGAAATATAAAAACTCATTTTGCCTTGTTCAAATATATTTATAGAATGTTATCGAATATTATAGGTAAATAAAAAGCTGCATCCATGCATTTATCGAGTATAAGTATTGTCTACGACGGTTCTCTAAAATGAAATAAATGCAATATACCTGTTAATGGTTTTCACGTATACTGTATCAATAACGATGAAAAATATGATAATTAAATGGTACTACAAATAATATTACTATTAATTATAATCTTTTAATGATAGTGTTAAGTATTTAATACGTTGTTATAGCTTAATAAATAACGTGGTTTTGTAACCAAAATTGTTATATTAACGAATTGGAAGTATTATAGTGTTGCTAGCGTACGCGAAATTATTTTGTGATACATCTCAATATACACTAATTCCACACATTTTAAATAATTTACCTATGGTTAAATATTTATACTTACCATTTTGACGTTTACTGAAATAAATATATTTTTCGAATAGAGATTTAAAAGTATGGGTTACCATTTAAAATGAATGAACACTATGATTACAAAATAATTAAAAATGAAACATTTTTTAGAATTTTTAGTATTATAATTACAACAAACAAAAAAACAGTGGTTACTTATAGTACAGGACGTACTGCAAAATTGAATTAAGTTAAATTACTATTTGAACATATAATGTCGCTGTGTAGATTGTGTTTAAAAAATAATAAACCAAAATTGAATGCTTGATAAGAAAGAAAAATCCTTTTGTATTAATAATTAGGTACTTATGCATAGTTCCATGAAAATTTTAATATAGTTTTATTCATTATGGTTTCTGATTAATGAAAAATATATATTTCAATTCATATTTACTTCATCGAATATAACGTAATATTGCGCATAGCATCATTAAGAAATATAGCAATTTGTATTATACGCATAGACGCATAGTCCATACATATTATTATATTAGGTATACGAATCTAGGACGTTTCTCCCCCGTGCCTTTCCCCCCCTGATACAATGGACGTTTCCCCCCAAAACGGTTCCTTTCCTCCCCACCCCCGGACAAAAAATAAATATTAAACATTAATAATATACAATGCAAATAAATAAATGTGCAAATGATTAAAATTAATACAAACATATAATTGTATAAATGTAAATAAATGTACTGTTTGCAAAAATTAAATATTTTGTCAGCCTAAACCTTATTTTTTATTGATAAATAAGTGGCCTAAAAATTGGTCGTTAAAATATTACGTAATACTTATAGGTACAATATAATAGTTATTAGATATTATGTTATAAATTATAATAGTAATAGAAATAAATCGAACAATATGTTAGCAACATAATAAAACAATTTCTGCCACCTTACTCATTATTTTTAATGTGATAATTATTATGCTAAATATCCAAATTATATGTATGTAATTTGTTCAGAAGTCAGTATATATGAATATTAGGAATAATAACGATATTTTTGATGGCATTTTTGGTGAACGATCGAGTTCCGAAAATAAGATAAGATTATCGACAAAATATGAGTTTTCTAGGTATTTTATATATATCGCAATGATACAGTTTTCACACATGCGAACTTCACAGTAATCACTACAATCATTTAACTAGAATACTATAATATATAAACTTGTATTTCATGCCCGACTAATAAACAAAGAAAAACAAAGAACAGCTAGTAATAAAAATCTTCCGGGGGGGGGGGGTAACCCCAAACACCTCCTGTATACTTGGTTGATCTTAATCTATTTAACGGCTTTCTATATCTATTTTCTATATTTTTTTTGTATGATTATACTGACCTAATATAATATTATACACTGTTGGTTTATGCAATTGTTAATACAATCTAAATAAAAAATTATTTATATTTTTTTTTTGTATGTACTCAATTTGAATTAATTTATGAAGGTAAATACTAGCAACATACCTATATCTAATCCATACGGACGAGTATTCGCTCTTGGTGTTCATAATATAATATAAAATGTTGTTTAATAATTAAACTTAATAAGCTTACTATATTATTTTACAGTAATAGTTTATAATTTGTTTATTTTTTCGATTAAATAATCGAAAAACATAAATGATTTGTTTATGCGTTATAAGGTACACTTATATAATAGGTAGATAGGTACCATATTATGGGGTAAATATGGGCTTAAATTCAGAGAAAAACTTTTTAATTTAAATTTGATTTTTCTTTTAAGGACATTTCTAAATTAACAATATTGTCATTAAAAAATATCGGTAAGAAGAAAAATCTACATTGGTCGATTATATTACCTACCTCTGTATAACATTGATACTATATGGACTTAAATGATTTACATTCAAAAGCTTTATTTTTATAACAAACTCAAAATTAAGAAAAGTTACAAGTCATTGTGTGTTAAAGTTATTGAAGTTTGGTTTTTCAACGAATTTGTAATTTTTAATACACAAATATATAAGTTAATTTTCTCTTTTATGTAACTCAGTTCACCATTGATTCAGTGCGTAATAATAAATAAAAATTATATTTAGTTTATTTGTTGTATAATATTAAATACCTAGTATTTCTTATTATATTTATTTTTTAATTTGAAATATTTTTCCTTGAGAGAAAATCCCGTATTGGGATCAATACGATTATTTTTATTTAAATATTTTTTTTTTTAGAATTTGACAATTTCTCTTATTAAAATGTATTTAACGAAGTTAAAAAAAAATTTTATTGTTTCAAATCAATAAACTATTTCTAAAAACGTGAAATATAGTAACACGGAGTTAAACACTGAAATTATAACATCGTCTTATTGTTTATATAAGTGTTTGAAGCTAAAATAGTAATTTTTGTTTAATTTTAATTGTAAATTCTGTTCTAGGACGTACCTATAGGTATAAACCACGTGTATGTTGTTTGCCAATCAATTAGGGGTATTATGTTCATACGTATAAAATAATATTATTTATTACGTTTACAAAACTCATTACACCTACTATTAGTTTAAGTTAGTGATTATTTTTTATTTTATTGGGTTCTGATGTAGCCAATAGGCTCAACTTGACTTTATTCCCTTCATACTTTTTTTAATAGTAATAATAATAATGTCTGTAATATCTTTAAAAATGTTCTTGTAGATCATATTATATTGGTACACAGACAGTTTTATCTAAGTACTTATTTAATGAGTTAAGAACATTTTTAGATTTTCTCATTAGTCTTAATGAGGTTGGTTTGCACATCGACGCCAAAGCTATAAAAATTGATTTAAAATTCACAGTCTATAGATTATGCCAAACAAAAATAAATACTTTTGTCGCGGTTTGTAGGATTTTTTAAATACTTCTTTGACTTAATCAGTTTGTAAATTTTAAATAGATTTTTAACTGCCTATAGCTTTAGAATAGATGAAAATTGATACAAAATAAAAAACTTCAACTCATTCATTTATCATTTAAATACAACGGCCGTCGTTCAATGTAGTATGATCAACAGAAATATTTTGAACGTTTTCACTACATATTCAACAAAGTATTTAGGAATAAATCTGAATCTTAAAATAATAATATAATGAGTTATCTATAAGTCAAAAATATTAATATGAGTATACAAAATTAAGCGTACGCCTATAAGTTGTATAATCGATTTGTTCACTGCACGCATGTGAATTATTTCATACTTCTTAAGTCAAATATTTACAGGTTGTTTGTTTATTTTATGGCTATATAACTAGTTAGTGGTAACTGGTAATCGTATCAAAGGTTGTAATTATTGGACCACCAATAGGTACATTTAAAAATATAAAAAACAATATGTGATTTGAGCCACATTCAAATATTAATATCGGTATTGACTAATGTGTGCCACTACAGAAAACAAAATGTTAATTAGTTTATATTATTATAAGTCCAAAAGTTTCAATTTAAATTATTTGAAATTACCTGATACATTTACTGGGCTTACATCAGTACAACCACATACAACTAGAATAGATAACATGATCCATATAATTATAATATATTTTCTGATTTTTACATATTTTATTACTAACTGAAATTTGTGTACATTCAATTTCAATTACCTTGCATACAAACATTTTAGATTCTAAGCGGAGCGATGAATGCATTGATTTTACAACGATGTGTGTTTTTTTATTTATTTATTTTTCTTTGAGTCCTTGTACCCGATAAGTAGTCGAAATAATGCTTTGATTTTTTTCAACAGTATCTTGTTTGATGGGAAAGTGAATGTAGGTGGTGCATTCAGCACGTTATTTTTAAAATTCCCAATAGTTTAAGCGTAGGGAAAAACAAAAGAAAAATTAAGGAAGAACGGGAATTTTTACGCAAAATCGGTTTTCAGCAAAATGGATTTTGGATTTTGGTATAACTCTAAAACAAATGACCGCAGATACATGACATTTTCACTGGTTGTTTATATTATCATTTTCTATACAAAATAAAATTTTAAAAATATTTTGAATTGTTTTGAACTGTTTACGGACATACTCAGTTTCCTATTTTTTTTTTAGGTTTTTTTTCTATGAATGTCAATTAAATTTTATTTGTTGGGTAAAAAAGCTTGAAAATTTAATACAAGGATCTTAATATATTGTTACAATGACTCTTGAAATATTATAAATATAATAAATCACATTTTTTTTTCATAAGTTTTCTTACCTTTTTTAAAAAAAAAAAGCTCTACCTGAAACTCAAATTCAATTTTTATGAGTTTGATGTCCAAATTTGCAACATTGGAAATTCACTCAATTTCTCATGTGGCAATTTTCTTATTTTGCTGCAATTCAAAAATGAATAACTGTAGATACTGGAAATTTATATCATATATATTATGTGTATTTTATCAATATCTATATTTGACAAAAATTTCAAAATATTTTTACAGTTTTTTTAGTTTTTTTCCTATAAATGTCAATAAAATGTTATTCGTTGGGTCAAAAAGCTTGAAAATATATTTCAAGACTCCTAATGTATTGTTACAATAGTAGTTGAAAAATATTAAAAATACATTGGCACATTTTTTTTTATAAGCATTTAAAGTTTGATTTTTGGCACCATTTATCAAATTTAAAAATTTAAAATATTTTTGTAGTTTAACTACAATTGATAAAATTTTAAACTTTTATAGCTAAGGATTGAAAATTTAAAACAAGGTTCTCAAAAATATAAACTCACAGTTTTTTTATAGCTATTTAATGATCAAATTTGGACAAAATTACATATTAAGTAACCAAGAATTACGATTTTATTTACTTCGTTGTAATTTTATAATATTAATTCAACTTACCGGCTACCGTATTAATAATATGAAATAACAATATACCTAAGTATAAAATAAAATATCCACACTGAGAAAACCGTCTCAGCTCAGAATCGTTTTTCGTATACAATGATATTATATCATTGAATTCAAATTTAATAACATCCATTATAAAGTGACCCACTTTTAACCTACTGTACAGCGGAGCGATATCCACTTACCAGCCCTTTTTTTAGTTTAATTTACGTACATTTCAATATATTTCTCGAAATATATCTATTAAACTAAATTTTATTGGTGAATCAAATAAAATAAAATAAAAACACATGAATAAGTTTTAAAAAATATTTTTTTTTATTTTAGAGTTGCGCCAATTACCTACAGTATGTCCTTTTATCTAGTTTTATGTGGCACACATAAACAAAGTTATATAAGTTAAGTCTTTTATTACTTGTGTCGTCTATAGTATTCACTTTATACTATCACCATCGTTGTATCATTGGATCGTCATTCAATTTAATGGGCGCATGTAAATTCCGCCCGTAAATGGTAAATTCCGCCCAAAATGAACTACAGGTAAAATAAGGTACATGTAAATTCCGCCCGAAAAAATGTATAAGTAAGAAGTTCTTATTACTTAATGAAGTTTAAAAGTTTAAAGTTACTTTTTTTGTATTTTTCAATCAAAACTGTATAGGTATAATAGGTTTATAAAGAATACATTTATTACTTACTGTCAATAAACAAATTTCTGAATGTGCCTTATTAATATAGAATAATCATTATAATTTATAAGTAGGTATTTAAATAAATATATATTTCACATATTAAGTCAAATTATTAAAGTAATAATTAAAGTCAATAACAACATAAATCATGTATAATCGTAAGAATAGTAATAATTATAAAAGTAAATATAGTAATCATAATCAATAATAATTAGCACAATATATGTATATTATATAAGTCGTGTATATCATATAAAATTATTAAAAATCGTAAAATAGTAAAAATTAATAAATATAATAATAACGACGAGTCAAAATATTACTTCCATATTATTATTTTTTTTTCTGTCAAAATCCCCAAAATAATGAGCCACGTTTTCTACATAATCATCTATAGATATTTCGTTATTTTTATATTTATGTATTTTCTAATTATATTTTGCATGTATTTATATATATTGATTTTGAATTTCTATATTTATGTGGTTCATTTATACTATTTATTTTTATGTAATTTTCTAATTGAATTAGCTTAAGTTTGTCTAAAAATATAAAAATATGAGGATGATTAGAATTAAAACTTTTATTAAAATGGGAATGAAACGACTCACAAGCATTTGTCGTTCTGTTCAAACTGCTGTAGCAGCAGCCCATATATTTGGAGGAAAAGCAGCGTCATTACTTATATAATTATTTAATAAATAATCTGAAAATTGTGTTAATCTATGGTCATTTGGCTTAGAACTCATTAAAAATACTTCAAAGTAATCAAAAACCATCTCGGGCTCTAAAAAAACTAATCCGAAACATTTAATATCCAATTTCTAATAGTCGAGAGTTCGGTTTTATATTCTACACTTAATCCTATTGTTTGAACATACCTATACCACGATTGTAATAAATGAAAACGACAACCATAAATTTGAATATTTGGCCAGATGGATTTACATGCGTTGTGTATAGCTTTTTCGAAGTCAATGACAATATACTTTGGCTCAAATAAGTAATTATCATGAATACAGAGATCAACTATTAATTTAAAACATTGCAAATAAATATTTTGAGTTTTTGCTTTTAATAAACAAAAAACTAAAGGTATATAATGGCATTAATGGCCATTAAAATCATAGATAATAAAGAAATTATTATTATTATTATCTTTATTATCTATGATTAAAATAGCCATGTACCTATAGTAAATAGTTGCAAAAAAAAACTTGGAACTATATTCAAATGTCCAATCCATGTAAATCCATTCTGCAGTTGATAACATTTTTAGATTTGTTTTGCACCCAAAAATTATAATACCATTTACTTTGTCATTACTAAGTATAAAATTTTCATCTCGATTGGTTACCATTCGTATATCATCCAGCATATTTTGAACTTCTTCCCCAGATTTTGGCAAAGGAGGGAATTTCTTTCGCTTTGCATTGTAAAGATTTCACTTGATATTATGCAAGTCACTTACTTGCAACGCTTCAGATCGAGGAATGCTTTTAATAACAGAACACACTATTTTACTAGGTTTCTCATTATTATCTTCAACAGCTTTACGTTTTGCCGATACTGACACAATTTGCCGTTGTATATTTTGATCACTAAAAACACAATTATAATTTCAGGTTTTAAAAAATTAATACTTTTAAAATATATTATTTAATTAAGTTGTATATTATGACGTATAATATTGTACTTGCCTATTTGCACTATGTTTATCATGATCAACATTTTGTTCAGCGATGTTTGTAGTTTCACCAAAGGTTTTCACAAAAGCTTTGCAAGTTTTTATTATACATCGCCATTTTGTTAACCCAGAAGCCAAAGGTCTATTTACTTTTGAAAATTTAAAATTGTCCAATACTAAAAGTATATTTCCACGTTCTGATTCAATTGAGCCATTATAGCGTAGGTAAGATGCGTATAAGACTCTAGGACGTGTACTGAACACAATTTATAATAATATTTCTATCTGAAATTTCCAATTATTAGATCCACAATATTGTAGTCAAAGCTGATAAGATGTGACATCATTGACGATTGTCGTCTGAGATAAGATTTTTCCGTGTTCGAACATTTAGTGACTTCCCAATACTATAACACGCGCCGCGTCGCGAAAAGTACGGTCGCGTCTTACAGTCACGGAACGCTTAGTTTAAAAATATTTATTTTTCCAGGCGGAATTTACAAATCCATTTTTATACCTGTATATTTTTTCGGGCGGAATTTACATGTACCTTTTTTAATTGGATATTTTTTCGGGCGGAATTTACCATATACCTTATTTTAACCTGTTCATTTCGGGCGGAATTTACAATCTCCCAATTTAATGATCTAGTTGTGTATTCTTACACATAGTTAATTACGTATTATATACCTAGTAATAATACTTTATAGTAGCTTGGTAAATACGATAATATATTACCTATACAATAAGACTTATTTCTAAATACTGTGCCAACAAATAGGTAAATAGGTAATGATGAATGCATTGTATTATGTTCTTGTGATTGGTTTAGGACTTTGTAACTTTTATAAATAAAATAATTCGTAATTTCTTTATTCAAAATAAATGTCAAGTCTTGTGAAAAAAAGTGAAACCAAAATTCCTTCCCCAGTTTCCCCACCCACCTTCTCAAAACTGGTACTGATAACATGTTTGTATGATATTATATCACTGCAGATGTCTAACAACATTGGAAACAACGATTCAGTGGCCCAAGATGCAGAAAATGGAAACGGCGTACGTCGTCGCCGTGGCCAGACAAATGTCCGACGTGAAGCGCCTGTTAAACGACCTCGTCTGTCACCCGAAGTTCTTATGGTTATCCCTCAGTGGATGCGACCAAGAGTAAGGCGGTTAAACTTTGAAAATCACCCTACAATGCTGCCAATAATTGAGATCAGTCTAGATCATTACGATGACGAAGAGGTGGCCGAGAACACGAACAATGTCCAGCCAGAAGGCGGTGATAATGTCGTAGATAATGGGGTCGAACATTATGGAGATGAATGAAAAATAATCGACACCGTATTTTGTCTATACAAAATAAATTTTATATTATTGTAGCATTATAACATACCTACCTACCTTATTATGAACCCCATGATAGTCCGAGAAAACGTCTCACTCGTCCACTCCGTCGCCGTCGGACGATTATAATATTATGTGTATAATATAACGTATTTGTTATGTGTATGTGTATACACTGTGTACGGTAATACTTAATATTATACAATGTCAGATTTTGTTTACGCGTTACAGGTACACACTACACATGATACGTATTATTGTTATTATACATATTATCATAACGTAGCAATTTTTACAATAATAATATTAAGCATAGTAAGAGTTGAACATTAAAAAAGGTCTAACTTCCCAGCCGCGATGTAATATACCTAATAGTTATTGTAAACATAACATTATACTTCATAAATCATAATACATAATATTATAAAATCCGATTGGCCGTAGTACGATACACCACCACTTATTTTCTTTATACGCATACCTACCTAATATTTTCAACCAGACTGGTTAATATTATCATTACAATAAGTAATAATGCATATTATCATTGACAGGTAGGTTTATTATATATTTATATTGTAATTAGTACCTTTTAAAATATAATATACACAAATACTCAATGATATTATGTTACCAACATTTCTGCCATGTATCTATACAATATTTTATATTGTTTGTATACGTTTTACTTATCATGCTCAAAACTAAAAGGGTGTTTTATTTCTAAATGTTTATCATCGATCCTGCTCATGTTATACCTATCGATTATTGCTTTCATTATTATTATTATTATTTTTATTATTATTATGACTATTATTGTTATTCTTATTATTATTATTAGTTTTCGTATTATATTATTATATTGTTGTCAGTTTATTTATACTTTTACTCTTCAATTAGGTTGGTACACAATATTATTATTGGTTTATTATTAATATTTTCTGCTTGAATGTTTGAATGCTTTATCATAGTATCATGACGTACCTAATCATTATTATTTTCGCCACTTACAAATAATAAACTTTATATCTGGGCTACTTGATTCTTATTGTTTTTCTTACAAACCACCCAGCGCCTAATTTTTTTACTATTCCAACGTTCCTTTGTAAAAACTTGAGCATACACATGTACTATAAAACATGATTGGCTTATTTCACGCATATGGCATATGTCATACATCTGAAGCCACAAATTGATCTTGTCATTTGATGGTTTTATGACCTATCTTGTATGATTATAATGAGCAGAGCTGTACATTTAACGTATTCTCATGTTTTTTCGATCCTTTGTTAAACGAACTAGATTGAATATAAACGTATTTTACATTTTAGTTATGACTAGTTTAATTATGAAATACTATTTTGAATGTGTTTTCATAAGTATTTATTTGAGGATTGAGCATATTTTACATATTTCATAGATCAAACCAGCAAAATTGGTAAAAATTATGTTTTTTTTTTATTTATTAGATTATTAATATCTGTTCTTTTATAATTATTTTATTTATATTTAAACGAAAGTTAATTTAAAATAGGTATATCATAATTAATATTCATTAATATTTGTATTGGACATTACTGGGTTATGTATACTTAGCCTATTTGTAATGGTTACTCTTAGTTTATCAGTCGTCGCTGCTTCCAGTACATATAGTTAATATTATAATATTATATTAAACATACTAATATAAGATTCTGGGTCTACTCCGGGTCTACTTTTGCATCAATTCTAATTTATAATACATGCTGATACAAAGGTTAGTTATAAGTACGTTAGGTTTTAATCTAGATAAAACCATAATATTATTATCATATAGTAGGTATTCTTAAATAATTATTATGATATTATTTTTATTCGTATTCCTCAATACCGACGTACAGAGTAAATAATTACGTAGACTCGATGTATAAATAGTTTTAAATAAGTTTTAATATTTTTTTGGAAATTTCAACCCCCCTCCCACCACTATATACGCCAATAAAGGCCACGATGTTTAGAATACTTACTATAATATATTTTTCCTATAATTTTAAAACAAACTTCAAAAACTAATTGCTATAAAAACGTTATGACTCTAATACATACTAATGATAGTCTATCAGGACTAGCTGAACTAGGCCAGATCATTTGTCTTATATAAATTAGGCAGGGAATTTATTGAAATACTTAGTACATTAATTTAAAGGTTGGTATATAACTATTAGCATCACGGGTATCATGTGCAAAATTTGAAAATGTCACTTCGTAGTTCGTACCATAAACACCGAAAAATAATTATAAATCATATACTTAGTAAAGTTAAACATTAAATCTTTAATTATTATGTTATTAATTACATATTTAACCAACTTATAACTCTAAAAAATATTTATTCATTTTTTATATCAATGTGATTTTATATAATATTGAATTGATATACTTATATAGTTATATACTTATTTAAATTTAAAATATTTAGTTAAAACCTTTATGCCTTTGTAACTGCAAAATAATTTTTCAAATATTCTTGATTTTAACGAAATATGATACAAGGCATACGGTAATGTTATAATTATTATTACCTATCGTAAATATATCTTATATAGGCTTATATTACCTAGGCATATAATAATAACAAAAACAATATTGTACATTTTATACATTTGACTTATGTAATTTCGTATAAGATTAATACCTAAACAACAACAGTCTGTTATAGGTTGGTCGTAGGTAGGTACATCAGTATAACCTACCTATATAGTAAAAATATTAATAAACTACAAATTATGACTGCATATTAAAACTGTTGCGCTTGTTATGGGATGTTAAGTTAATCAATATTACACGGCCGTCGTCGTTCATATATATTATTATATTATATTAAGTGTTATCGTCTCATTATTAATCGCCCAAACTCATAGATATTCAAAAATAGTCGTTTTAAACTTCAAAGTAGTTTTTAATGTACTTCGTTTTATTATTTTTATAAACCATTTAAATGCACTCAAAGTGACTTCTGCCTATAAAAATATTTGATCTTTTGACACCGACACTTAAAGGTATTAATTAAATTATATTTAATTATATTCATGTGATGTACCATGTATATAAAATTAAACAGTTATTTTGTAGTTACGACAAATTATGTATTGCTTCGGTATTAAAAAAGAGGAAAAAATGTACAACGCGAAGGAATAGAAATATATAGTAAAAATAGACTTACATCTTACGTTTAAATAGTTTTCGAGCAGCCGCGAACTTGTTTATTACCAATATTTTCTATAATAGTGTTTCTCAGATTGTGGGTCGGGACCCCTTTGGGGGTCAATTACTTATTATATATGATTAATAACCTATGATTTAAATCAATACAAAAAATAAAAAATCTCAAATAACATAATAAAGTAATTAAAAACTGCTGTACATTAGGTGTCTAGACAATCAATGTAATGGATGTATTATATTTTAATTCAATAATCATTGTATACAAAAAAGTATTTTTTCAGCCTATAGTTGATTTTTTTAGCCTATAAATACGTTTTATGGTAATATTGTAATTTTATTAAACTAATTTATTTTAATATTAGGCTTTAGTATTACAGTAGGTGTAAGTTAAATTAATTCTTGCCAAAAAACTAGCATTTGAAAATTTCATTGTGTGTATATTGTATACAATATATTAATGAACTCTAAAAGTTTCAAGTACCCAGGAATAGTATTTTTAAATTACAACAAAATAACTTAAATTGTTATTCTTGGTTTTTATATGTACTTAAGAGGAATCTTATACTACATTTTCAAAGCTTCAATATAAATAGAAAATTTTTATGAGTTTCTAACTCAAAATAGTTTTCCAATGATCGTGGTTTTAATGAATTTTGTCAAGATTTTAACTTCAGATGCTCATAAAAAACTATTGTAGACTCACGCTCAATAAAATAAATAAATACTACAATATTACGTAATACGTGAATAAGTTTAAATATAATTTAAAAAACATTACCTATTGGCCATTACTTGATATTAACTTATTATGTTATTGTTTCACGTTTATTATAGATTCTTTAATCAACCCATTATAAGGTCACCGCATGCAAATTAAGAGAAAAATATACTAAATAATTTTACCTCACAAAAACATTCATAAAAGTTATATAATTGGGTAATAAAACCCATTTGTAAAATTAGATCAAAATACATTATCATTCACGAATATGTAATTGATTGAATTGAGGTCAGATTTGGGCTCCACGAGATTTTCAAAAATAACGAAAATGTAGAAATAATTTAGAAATAATTTAGAAATAATTTAGGATTAATTTTCAAAATTAATATCATAGTTTTAGCATTAAAAGTACTTATTTCATTTCCAACTAAGTACGTCATATTTGTGAGAAAATGGGTTTCCCACAATGACATTAAAAATTAAAACTAGAAACCGACTGGACATTATTTCATTCACCATGAGAATTAGTTTAACAAACTGTATTAAACAAAGAATTATGTATGATATTGTTTTAAAAACTTTGTATAGTTAATGTGCTAGGATTTGATTATTAGTTTAAAATCTAATTTCACTTTGTTTTTTTCCGATGTCATAAACGGATTACATTTTAAATTTGGTACATGTTTAGTTGTAAACACATATAATAACATAACATTATGTATTATTTTATAATAATCTTTTTTTGTGTAAGGAAGGTAGAAAAATTTGTGCCCGTAAGATTTGAACATTTTAAAAATACTGAATAACGAGCCGCGATCTATCAGCGGCTTCACCGACAATAATGACGCAACATTTTATTAATTTACGTCATAATATAAAATCCTACCGGCAACAGTACTACGGTAAAACACACTGGTTTTCTGTGCAAACATACCGACATAGTGATACATACCTAATATAATATAAACTACCATACGATATGTTATTAATTATTATTATAATTCCACATTATCATCATATTATAAGACGTATAATATTACCTATAATATATTTTAATTAGTATATTTTACATTATAATAATATTAATATTATACTCAATGACATTATGGTACCAAATATCTGATATGTATACGTATTAAATTATAATGTTATTTGTATATAGGAACTAAATGGTTATTATTTTCTTAATCGTGGATCAATAATACAATGATTTTACTAGTTACTGTTCACATTTGGTTATATAAATCGTATAATATTACTATCGTTTTATACGATTATATAGGTACCTATACATAATAATGGGTAAACGGTCACATTCTACAATCCACTGTTTAAAATGCATAACGCGGACACTTTTTACGATCATGTAAAAAGGTAGATTGCAAACATTTTTACACGGGTACCGAATTTATTACGTAGAAAGAAAAAACATATTCATAAATGCGTAATATCGATTTTGTTACAATTTATGTTGCGATTCATATAAAAACATACTTTATGCAGATGTATTACCATTGACCTGAAACATTTAGTGAAGACTATAAGTAGGTACAGATAAAAGTCCTAGGGCGATGATAACTTCTTCTTCATGCCACAACGTGGACGCCCATACTATGTGTATATACGAAATGATTAAATTAATAATATTATAAACTTGAAAACTACAGCGTAACGCTGTTTATGTTGGTAAAAAACTATAGTTTTAAGAAAATAATAATTGTCGCATAAAGATTGAGGCAGCAGTACGCCAGTACCTACACGTCTTATTATTATAGACAAAATAATTATGCTGAAGGTAAAATTTTAATGCAGCTGCAAAATATTTATGAATTATTAGTTATTATATTAACGTAGTTAGGTATATTATATTAATTGTTAAACTAAATTATTAAATTGTATAAATATTAAATAATACCGTCAAACCTTTAACGTGAATAGTTAGGTATAACTTAGGTATATTATATGATTACAATATGTAATATCATATTTTAATAATATGTTCAAGCTTTTACAGCTTTTACAGCTTTTTCAATTCTATTTATTTTACTTAAATTAAAATGTCTGCAGACATGGATCTACCAATAATTTTAACAAACCCATTGTGAAGCATATTATTGGTTTTGAACTGATGATGTACAAGCACACCTATAGATGTTGTAGCACTGGGTCTATGAAGGATATAATATAACCTTAGCCCTGTATAGGTATATCAGTCTGAGAGATGTATAAATATGTACATAGTTTTCTTTTCACGTTGATTGTTGCTTTTGAATATCCAAATATACTATTATTTACTTCTTATGAAAAATATCCAATTACGAGCATATCGTTTACGACTTCTTTGTATACCGTCGTTTTATTTGTTAAGAACCAACAAATATGATATATATTCAGGAATATAATTATAGGTAGGTAGATATAGGGAGAATGTATAGGTTTTCTTTTTTAAATTATTTTCTCAGTGTATACCATTATATTTTAAAAAAATTACTGTAAATTAAATATTGAGTTAACGTTTATATGATGGCGTGGGGTGTGACACTTTTGATTTTTTTAAATGAATTCTTTGGAAGGAAAGGCGAGGGTTGTAATAATATATACTTATTATATACCTATTTAAATACTTTTAAATTCATAACTTAATGTTCTATAGTTGTTTAGATACCTACGTACTAAATATTTTTATTAATTTTACACATTTATTATATTTCGTTTTATATTTTGGGAATTTCAATTTATTTGGATATGAGAAGCCATAATAGATTTTTTATAATTACTATTATTGCTTTGGTACTGTGATAGTTACATTATACACAAATATTTTAATTTAATTTTCGTAAAAATATATTTCCGTTTAATTGTTTGACGTTTCTCTATTCCACACAAATAATAATAATAAAAATAATAGTTTACACTATACGGTTTTCTTTTATATTAACGTGGCTGTAATAAATATATTTTATGATATTATTAAATATTAAGTCATCCAAAATCATCAAAATGGTTTTTTTTTATATTATACTTTTTTGTAATATGTGCTTACTACTACCTATATCGTGTAGGTAAATCTAAATGTCGAATGATTTAGTATTTTAGTGTAATAATATTATAATGTGAAGGCTCATAAGTACCTATATAGTATAATATATACACGGATAAATATTTTGATGATGGGTAAACTCTTGCGTTTACCATATTGTTTTCGTTATTTAATTCATTTATTTCAAGGAAAGTCAATATCGACTGAAAGATTAGAAACTGAATAGTTTACCATTAAGTGGTCTCGTACAATACTCAAATGGTTTTTGGTATTTGAATAGATTAAAAAGACGCCGTGGGGTTCCCTACGACAGAGGCACTCTGTATAATACGACGTCCAAATGATACATATATATTATTACACATAATAATATACTTATCGGCCATGACATCTGTGAGTATAATATTATATATGCCTACCCATGCCTACACGACGATAACGCATAAATCAAATGATGGACTACGGGAGAACATAATATTACATTGGTACTTATTATTGTAAAACAAAATGTAAATAAAATTATAAAAAATATAAAGACACGATGATAGCTGGATAATAATATTATTTTATAAGAGAAAACAAAAAAATAATATGATTTCATCGAGAGCGTATACGGTATACCTATAATATTATGAATATATTATCACGAAATTATATAGTATGTCGCCGTTGTCATCGTGAATACAAATAATGAACGCGACTTCTCCATAAAATCATAATAATATAAGGTATATAATATTTTATATAATAGCGTTGATTAAAATATATCATATAATTGATTGTGATATAATATATTCAATAATCAGTGATAATTAAAGACCGGATTTATATTATGTTTTTAAATGTCGTTACTGAGTACCTGCAGTCTTATTATGAGAAAAAAAACGTGGACGATTCATTCAATTCTGAGTTGGTAAGAAAATGTGTTTTTGTATATTTGTGAATACTTCATGGGTTGGGGAAAATTTAACATATTCAGTAATATTTTGTAAATTACGAGAAAAAAATATTAATTTATTATTAATTTTAATAATATTACAGTACCCGAAAAATTATTGTTGACACTTTTTTTTGTATCATTTTGATAAAAAGAAAACACATAGTATTTTAGAACTTATCATAATAGTTGCCTAAGCGACAAATTGGTTCACTAAACATAGTGCCTAACCTGCAATGTTGGTAATTATTATTTTCACAGGTCGGTACTGATGAAATCAATGGTTAGTTTAGACATATTATATGCATACAGCGCTTTTTACCATTATATATGTTTATACCATATTACTAAGGCAAACCCCGTCCTTTGGCTATAATAGCAATAAATAGTCGTCTTATTTATATTTACTGACCACGATAGTGGTTTGCAGAAGGATCAACCTCGCCTGTGACCGTTTCAGCCCCAAGCATTAGTATATAATAGTTCTTGACAGTTTTATACGTATAGTTGGACCCATATATACAATGAATAGCAAAGACCCGACGTTAATATAATATTATTTTGTTAGTCTTTCGTATTGTTCGACCGCCTGTAGGGTAGCTGCAGGCATACACCATCCTATGCGATAGCATCAGCTATTGTGTTGTCCACAGAACACTTGTGGGGTGTTTTTTTTCTCAGAAACGTCGTCCCGATAATTGCTACACTATAAGTCTGTGCGTATATGGTATTAGGCGAGGGATGTTTTTTTTTCAAATGTATATATTTATTGGTAAACAGGATGATTCGTCTAATGTATACTTATGTATAAGTTATATGATTTTACTGCAGCTCTTTTTTTTCTTTTATTTTTTCCCGACAAATATTATAGTTTATTATATATCTAACAATATTGGGCACAGCGTATATATACATACAAACTGCTGTCGTAAAAAATATATATTATATTATAGTCAAACGCATTTCACCCTAAGATACGAAAAACAATTATAACGTCTGGACGAGCCAATAAATTAAACTGTCTACAAAAGAAAAAAAATAGCAACGAAACCTGCTCGGGACGAGTGAGCGATGAGACGTGTCATGATAGTAACAATCGTTTTTCTTACCAATATTTTATAATACACGGTATCCTGGCCTGGTCGAACGGTTAATAACTTTTCGACTCGTACATTTCCACTTGGGGTGCTTCGGGGTGCTTCGGGATCCTACCTGCTACACAATATAATATACGAAACGCAATAAAAAATAACTTAGTTCCCCGGGCAGTAAGGCAGAGATATAAGACGGGATTATTGTGATAGGTATATTGTGAAGCTGTCCTTAGTTCTATCCGTGTTAGTAACGTAGGTACATCGATAATATAATAAATTCTTATGTCATTGTGCCCGTCGTACGATGCACGTGCACGCCATATAGCTTAACTATACATATTATAGAGTCCCTAAACATATCGTTATTAATTATATACGTTTTATTATTTGACATATAAGTTGCAGGCAAGATAACACTATAATAACTTCTTGTAATTTAACTGTTTCAGGTTACTGTGAATTAATATTATACCAGACGAATCTAATCGAATATTATCTGCTGTTGACGCGTTATTTGGGAGAAAACTTCAATGTTATACAATTTGGGGGATTAATCATCATATAATATGTATTATTATAATAACATTTATTTGTTCGAAAACACATCAATACATTTAATAACTTGCGTATGGTTTTCAGTTCAAAAACAATAAGTCATCAAACGCACATTCAGCCGCAGGTTAAACGCGGGCTAACAAAAACAATAATATCTTGAAGCTTCAAGTTCAGTTGTAAACTTGGAATACTCGAGGGTAAGAAAATTGCTTGTTATATCATTCTCCGTAAAATATATGCGGTGCACAACGCCGCAGGATTTTGACTATTTTTTATCGGTCTTTATAAATACATGATTTATATCATGGATGATATAAATTTAATAAATAGTATATATAATCTGTGATAATATTTTATGTGTATTGTGAAAATTATAGTTCAATGATAAATATTATTGCATACGAAAAATTATTCTGAGTTAAGACTCATGTTCGTCAACCTAAATATTACTAAGGTTATTTTACAATCTATCTATATACTAATATGTATAAAGATTTAGGTATTCAGGTGTATGTTCGATGTAACCTCTGGAACTACCAGTAGGATTTCAAAATTATATTTTCATTTGATAGCCTAATTCTTAAGGAAGGTTATAGGCTGTTTAACATAGCACTACGATCCTTAGGAGCCGAGTATAGGACAAAATGTCGGGTGGCGCTTAGTCGTGTTATTAGTAAAAATCTTGGCAGATTATAATAGTAATAATAGAAATTACTATATTATTATTTTTTTTTGTATATAAATGTTTAGTACCTAATTATTGTATATGCAGTAGTAATTTTGCTGTTTTTTACCTGTTTCAAAAAAATTTTAGTAGGTAATAGTGCAAATAATCTTTTTACGATTGAATATTTGGGAAAACTGAAAGTGTGTTTTTGACTGACTGATTGATCAACGTAAAGACTAATCTATTATGATATCTGTGGAGACTTGAAATTGTCATGATAACTACCTTAGTACCACCATGTAGGTGTACACTTAGAAAAGATTTTTCAAAATTTGCATTTCTAAGAGGTGCTCACACAAGGATTAATTGTATAGTGTATTTTTACTTTTTAAATAGTTACCAGGTTGTAGGTACCCCTAAAAAATATTGGAAAGTTAGATATTAGGACCTATGTAAACAATTACCTTATTATGGTTCATTTATAAATATGATATATTTCTTATACAAATTCTTGGTAAACATTTGATAATTAAGATTACATTTGGCCTCGATGTAACATTATTTTTTTTTCACTGTATAATAAACACAATATTTAATACTTGAAATAAATATAATAAAAAAAAAAAATTGTAATTTAGAGCTTTGTTATCAGGTCTTAAATAAGTGGGGAAACAATTCAAGGGGGGACTAAGGGGCGTCGCCCGAGTGCGTCCCTAAATGACCCTTTTTTAATGTTCCTAGTGCGTCCAGACTAAGGTATCATCCGAGTGAGTCCCAAGAAAAAAGGTCATATTTTTCACATAGCCCGAATGCGTCCCAGTTCATTTAGAGTTACCCAGGGTGCACCACGAGGAGGTGAACTGGCTTACACCCCAAAAATATTTGGTTATTTGGTTATTTAATTATTATATTATATTATTATTATAAAATTAAAAGTTTATTATTATATAAATGTATTAAATTATTTAGGCTTACATACAATTTTAAAATGCTGGGTTAATATTTAAACTATTTTTTTGGTTGACTTTTTAATGCCATGATTTTCACATAATCATATCTAGAGATTTTAGAAGTTTTGTATTTTTGTATATTTTCTTCAATGAATTTAATATTTTTTTCGTTGACTGATCTATTTTTTTTAGGTATTTGATTAGAATTATGTATTAAATTTTTTGTGTCTATTTAAATAAAACGGTTAGCTGCATACACATAACTACACATCACTAAACATACTGCACGTGGTTTTCAAAGACTCGTTACGAATAGTAGGTTTTTACGTATTGACTATAGTGTAAATGCAAAAGATAAATAATGTTAGCAATAATATCGCGGACGCACACGGGATATACCAATATAATTTGTGATATTATCGCGGACGCAGTTGGACTATTAAAAAGGTACGATATGATAAACGGGACGCACTCGGGAGTTGCCCGGACTAAGCGTTCCATATTATATCATTCTATGTATACCTAATGTACAATGTATATGTAATGTATAATTGTATAAACAGTGAGTGACGATTGTGTAAACATACTCATTTCACTTTTAACTCTGAATAATGTTCGAATTTGTAATTTACTTTACGTACAATTTAAATCACAAATAATGATACATTTTTAAAGGAACCAACGTGTTTTAATCGCCATCGGAGGTAAAGGGGACTGAGTCCTACTGAATCAAACTACTTTAACCCATAGTTGTTATCATTTATTACTCATCATTAAAAATTTTAAATACAAAATAATTAATAATAAGGTAAATACAGTATCGAAAATAGGGGACAAAAGACGTGGTAATTGGGACCTTTTGTCAGGAAAACGGGATGCTTCATTAAAATATAGGATGAATGGGATGCCTATGTTTATATCTTTCTTTCAACCCTTATGGTAGCCTAAGGTTACACAAAGAATATTTTTTTGTTTATTGAAATGGTTACTATTGGTTTAGAATATTACTATTATAACTCGTAGACATGTGGCATATACATTATTTAGAAATATAATTTACAAAACTTTGGCATGGGCAGCATCAGGCGGAACACCTGTAGTAATATAATATAATACAGTTCAGTCTTCCATAAAAGTTTGTTATATATAAATTATAATTATATTTAACTAACCATAAGTTATTTTTTATTTTGTGTGAATTTGAACTATTGTATAAAAATACTGATTGGGGAAAATTGTATCATGAGCAAAGTTGGGGGTGCCAACATTTTCTTGCCCACGGGCGACAAAATCTTAAATACTTAACCTAACCTTTGTCGAATAATATTTATGAATTACCAAAAAGTAGCTAAAATGATAGTCTTAATTTAAATATCATATTTCATCGTAAGTGTTTTAAAATAAAATTATGCTTATTCCTATATTTTAGATATTTTTGGAATTCAATAAGAAGTACTTACGAGGAACCAGTCTTGCAATACATTTCCAACCCTTAGCTAGATTTAACATTTTATAAATGTTTAACTACTAAATATTTATATTCTGTTGACGAATTTTATTAAATTTTAACTTCAATCAATGATTAAAAGATATTAAAATAAATATCATGCATGTATATTCTTATTGTTTTTACATGACTATAAGAAGAACTTAAGTGGTATTTTGTACTACATTTTCTGTCTTTTGAACTGATCCTAAATATGTTTATAGACAGTTAAAAAAAACAAAACAAAATAAATTCTAACATTTAAAATGCCTATAAAAACCTATTATTGATCTAAATTTTTTTAAATATCATTAAGTATAGAAAATAATATAACAAAGTAACTACAATAATTGGTTGATGATAAACCGTGTTAACATGTTTGTTTATTCAATTTTGTCAAAATTGAATTGTTGATTGGTACCTATAGTATTTTCACGTTACTCTTAACTTTATTTCCGAAAAAAAAATCACTGGGAATCTTGTGCCAAATTTTCAAACCTTCAATGAAGAAATTAAACATTTTATGAACTTTATACAACGAAATAATTTGCAAACTCATGATTTGGATGAATTTTGAATGTTTTTAAAACAAAATGTGAGCAGGTGTTGACACCTTTTGATATTTATTTTCTGCATAATATTTGGAATATTGTATTCAATTTTTAAGGTTTCTTGATGAAACGTTAAAGGTGTTAAACTTCAATTCAATGAAATAGTATAATATTGTATACGTTAAATGATTCTGTGCGGAAGAGGTTTGTCAGTCATTGACATTTATTATTTATTTATATTATTATTTATTTTATTATTATTATAGCCAGTAAGTTGAATTCGTATTATTTGTATATAATAATAAACTTAAGAAGTCTTAAGCACCCACAAATAATATTATTAAATTACCACAAAATTACTGAAATCGTTGTTCTTGGTTCTAATATGTAATTTTATCCAAATTTTAACTTATAATGTCTGTTAAAAATAACTCTGTTTATATATTTATTAGATTAGATTAGATAGTATGGACTTTTATTGAGAATCATTTTATTGAATTTTCAATTCTCAGCTATAAAAATTGAATATTTTATTAATTTTTAACTGCAAAATAATTTATAAATTTTCAATATGATAAATTTTGCCAAAATTTGAACTTTAAATTCTTGAAAATAATTGTTTTTGTGTAATTTTAATATTTTTAAACTGATATTGTAACAATGTGAGGAGAGCCTTGTATTAATATTCAAAGTTTTTGTCCCACGAATAAAATTTAATTGATTTTTAAAGAAAAAAAACCAAACAAATTTAAAATTTACTATGTCCGTTAACAGCTCAAAACGAGTCAAAATATTTGAAAATGATATCAAGTATAGAACTATATTTACCTACACTTACATATCTAGGTAATTACTAAATTCATATTATTTGTGTGTAGGCATCATATACTACGATGACAGCGAACGCATCCACCACTGAAGACGCTATATTTGAGTCGGTCTTAGTAAATTCCACTGAAGGTGACCCGACTGAAGACGAGCCCGCTGAAGGGGATCCCTCTGTAGGTGAACCCAATGAAGGTGAGCCAGCTATGGAAGAACCAGCTGTAGACGAGATCGAGGTGGAGTCCGACCTAGACGAGTCGGAAAACGATGATTCTGACCAAGACGAAATAGAGGAGGAAGGCTTTGACAAGTCCGATGATGAAGTCTCTGACTTAGATGAACCCTGCGATTTTGAAGAATATTATTCCAAATTATTTAAGTGTGATGCAAATAAGTCCACTATAAATGAGTATATTGTAGAGGAGACTGACGCAGACGAACAACATTATGATGAGAAGTTAAAAAAATTAGTAAATTACATAGACAAGTGTAACAGTGACCAGCTTTTCATCGTGAAGATGCACACAAAGTCAATATATGACTTAGCACCACTACCGGAAGAACCGTCAGCCCTTCAATTGGGACGGTTCATGGACAAACTGGTGTTGCACGTGTGGGTGTTAAAGACGCTAGACCTGCAGGACGTGGACCGATGGAGCGGTCTTTTGACTCATTTAATTTCCAATAAGCTGGACCCGGTGACCAGAAAATTGTGGAACACCTTTGCCTGGAATTACAAGATTACTGAACATGGCCGTAATGTCACCATAACCGCAATGTTGGCGTTTTTGCAAGCCACGTGTCGCGAATACGAGATCCAAGAACTACCCAGATCTTTCGGTTGCATTACTTATACTTATAATAATTTAAACCACAAATGTTGACACTCCAAAGTCAACTCTATATTTAACCGTTATTAAAAAAAATATCTTAAAATTTTGAACAATAGGAGTTAAGTACTCACAGATTTGTCATACAAATTAAGTTAACATCATAATTCGGTTCTGATAATATTATAATATTATTTGTGTACGCAATATCTTTAAAGCATACGCAATAACAAAATAACATGTAAAAAAAAAATCTGACGAATCGCTGATGACTATGTTAATTATTTGCTAGGTATGTAATATTATACATAATATAATATAATAATAAATAAGAATATAAATAGTTAGGTACCTTCTATGTGTTATTTACAACAATTTATTGACGTTCATTTTTACTTTTACTGAGCAAATTATAATCATTACCTATTACATTTTTCTGTATACGACGTTTCTTGAGCATCAATTTTGGTTTTTAGAACGAATAATGATCATTTTATGTACAATGTACATGATGTTCTAACATTTTAATGTAAGCATTTTAATACGTTTTTATTTTTTATTTATTTTATATGTTTATGAATAATATAATGCCAATATAACAATAATATATTACAATAAATGATAATTAAAATACTATGTTTATATCAACTATTAATTTATTTACCAATTCAATATTTCGATAATATAATAGTTTCTTTGATTATTATTGATTTTTTTTTAAATATCAATATTATATAATATATATATATATATATATATATTTATGATTGTACCGATTGGAATAATTAAATACACTTAGTTAAATATGCAGGTACACAGTTATTCGTATTTCGATTTCATGATTATTGACTCCCCGCGTCCTACGAAAAACTATCCACGGATTCATTAGGAATATGTATTATTTTGAATATGTATATTTATCGGATAGAGCGTTCTATAAACGACTATTATATAAGACACTATATTATTGTTATAAATTGTGAAAAAATATAAAATTATGTTTCATTCACATTTTTACCTTTTACAAATTACAGTTATAAACCGATATGTATAATATACTATTGAGTAACACGGGCTAAAACCTATTGTTTTTTGCTCTCGAACACTCTATAAGTTAATGGCCTACTTCCAAAATTCAATTTGGCCGGCACTGTCAACGCGTATGGCGAATAATGCATACGTTTACGTTATCGTTTTACGTCCAATGTTTTTGAGACGTTATTGAATCAAAAAATAGGTATGGGGAATAGACAATAGTAAGTATCTACACGAGAGTTGATAGCAGGTAAAAAAATTAAAAAATACACATGTTCTTTCCTATAAATGTTTACATTCACCGTTGTAGGTATACACTATACGGTGTACTTAGGGCACTAACTTGTTTGCGGGCTGGATACAATTTGTTGCTGCCATTTGGTGACCTATTGCTCTAAATGTTAGTCATAGTAGTTAACTGTAGTGGTTCTCAATCTTTTACGAATTTGGAACTGACGTTTTCTCATAGCACGCCCTGGACAAATGATGACTTTTTTTTTCTTTAGATAACATTTATTTAATCTATTTAAATATAACCAGGAAAAAATAATTGCAATAGACAATAGGAAATATATTTTTTTTATACTGATTATACCTATGTATTCGTGTTATTTTAGTTATTAAGTTTATTAGGACAGTCGTTTATCACATTGTCGTTGTCATCCGGTATTTTCCATAATCGCATCTAGTATTAAGTTATATCTTAATTCACATAATCATTGTCGTTATTTATCATAATTTATTTTTACACAAGATGGAGTGGCAGCATAGTGTCCTTATAAGTACACCTCGGTGCACACTTTGGAAACCACTAGCCTTTAAGGGCTGGTAGCATAATTTAGTATTTTAGAAAATACGACATTATCGATACAACTAGTAAAATACATACTGTAGCACTACTAATTATTTTTTAAAAATCAAAATTGAAACAATTGCGAGCAATAGTATAACATTATTATAATATAACATGGTCAGAAACACATTTATTACTTTCAGATAAACGTAATATTATAATATTCCACCGTGGTCCGCGTGAAAACTATTCGGCACTCCACGTACAAGAGTTGCTATGTGTCTCTCTAACACACACACACACACACACACACACACACACACACACACACACACACACACACACACACACACACACAAAATAATTTCACTGACAGTATTTTAGTCAAAAAATATTTTGACTTATCCGTACATTAACTGTCAATATATGGTTGAAATAACATATAATACATGTCATGCAATAAAAAATGTTTTGGATAATATATTTTTTGACTGAAATGCGGATCGTACATCATATTTTCGGTTTTTTTATGAGCTACCTATACACACACCTGACGAACTCTATATGACATAGCGGCGGAACTCTCCTCAAACGCACGGTGCCGTTAAATAAAAAAAATTAAGTTTTCGGGCCCAACTTATGTTAGTAACTTATATACTAAAACCAATGGCAACCAATAGTAAATAAATACTAACTTTTACTAATTATTTCTCCAGTATAACCAATAGCAACAATTTATAAACAAACATTTCTATCGTAAATCTCAAAATCCCTGTTTGAGTACCTCCCCGGGTTGGACCTACTGGGTTCAATTGTAGATCTAAACCATTCACGGACCCACTCAAGCACACACAAAAATCGGTGCAGCCGTTTAGGAGGAGTTCATTGACACACACACACACACACGTACAGTAGAATTAGATATATATATATAAAGAAGACTATACAATTTAAACTTTTTGGTATGATTTATAAGTTAAACAACAGATCAAACAGAATAAATATTATGTACCTACCTATTACCATTGAATATATATAATATTATATATTGTACAATACATACTCAATGCTTTATGACATTACCTATGTGGCTACTATGTAGGTATAGTAGCTTTTTATTTCAGTTGTTAATTGTTAATTGTTATTGTATTTTTTAGTAATAAACATTGTCGTATAAGCTATGCATTTATGATTTTAAATTTAAATATACCTTAAAGTTAATATAACTTTTTTTTTAATACAACAATCAACACATTTTATTAGAAATTCTATTAGTATTTAGTGATTATTTATTACACATATATAATATAATTACACGAACAGGAATACTCTTTTTCAAAAATATAGAACATGAGTATAATAATTTTACCAAAGCATGTATATTAGCAGAATTGTGGAAACGGGAATGAAACCATTTTTTTTTAATATTGGAAATGGCGTAGGTTCAAATGGTAATTTTAAATATTAGTAGAACCGCTACGAACCTGATAAAATATATATTAGGTAAGTACCTAATATATATTGTGCCCCTATGATACATATTATTACAATATTATACATAATTCATGGCACTGTGCTTAGGGCCAACGAACATTTTGAGCCTACAAAAATGTGTTGCTACGATTTTTTTGTCATTTTTTTGTAGTTTTTTTTGTAAAATTCGTATTTTTATTATTATTATTATAATTATTACAAGTTAACATACAATCTGTACACGTTATAGAACAACAAGTAAAATATTATGTAAGAAATTTTAGGTCGTCCACGGTTCCCTTTTCAGCTATTTTCCCTTGAACTATTAACTGTAGTGAACTACATTTCTCTGGATTCCGCATAACATGTCCCAGATATTATAGAATTTTCGTTTTTATTGTTTTCACTACTTCAAGATCTTTATTCATTCATTTTAATACGTTGATATTCGTGATGTGATCGCACTAATTAATTGTTAATAATCTGCGGTATATCCATATCTCCAATGCTTGAATTTGGTTGGTCGAAACTTTAGATAGAGCGCAGTCCAAGTCTACTGCATAACATTGGTAAATTTGATCAATTTTTGAAGGATATATTATCATTAATATTGAATTTAAATGTTAATGATATTAATGCAATTAAAAATAAAAAAATAAAATAGAAATAATGAACTAAAAAAAAAAAAATAGTTTAATATTTATTTATACCTAGAGCCTACGATAGTGTTTATCCGGGCCTTCATAGTTTATTGTATCATTATGATTAATATTAATGGTCTTGTATCTGATAAAGTTGATACAAAGTTCATATATAATATATGTTGTTCCGATATGATGTTCGAATATTATACAATCATACGGCATACATCATAAATGCTAATCGATAAGATTATAATATTATGGATCAATTTGTAAATATACGTACAATATGTAATTGTATTACTGTAATTTTTTGTAGGTTTTTATATTCCCCGAATATACACCATTATCATCACTTTGGACTTTGACATTAGGTCATTAAAATTATTTTGAAATACATTCAGACCGTGACTAACACAATTACGTGTTTTCGTGTATTGAAAGTTGTTCGCATAATTGTTACATTATTAAAACGAAGTAAATATTAAATGAAGATTGCTGTAGTAGTTAGATGCTCAAGTAGGGTAGATATATAAATTATAAGAATAACTTTTACAGTATATTATGCAGAAAAACTTTTTGACTTAAGGTTATTTAAAGAGCCTATATCTTCCTATTGCTTCTGTATTCTCTTAAAATGTATAATAAACATTGCTTAAATTTGATACGTTAGTATACTTTTTTCAGTGATAGTTATCCCTATATTAGCCTGGTGAATTTAACTGTTGTATTAATATTTTATTTGTGTTCATTAAATTACTTATTTTTTTCATACTTTCGCGGAGTTCCGACGTATTATAGGTTGTAGGTAACTCAATGTACGCACGTTAGATAGATATAAGATATTTATCATCCTGAATAATAATATAACAATAATAGATTACCTACTTTAAGACATATTTAACTATTTAAGCCTCTAAATGCATAATGTATATTATAAATATTATAGATATTATTCGAACACTTTGATTCTAGATGATTCGAATAAAATATTATACATTTTATTAAAGTGTATACGATATAGATAGGTATATGTTACCATGTTACAGGTAGGCACTAGCAGTAAAATTTGTATTCATTATTCACGTAACATAATATACCTATATTATAATCGGTCGACGGTCAAACAGTATATCGCCTATACCAGCTGCAGTGTTCTGCAGGTGTGTGTGTGTGTGTGTGTGTGTGTGTGTGTGTGTGTGTGTGTGTGTGTGTGTGTGTGTGTGTGTGAATAATTTATAGTATTTTTATAGTATTATAGGATTGTGTAACCAATGATGTCTTCAGTGAGGATGCATCCACAGTCCACACGTCTTTAGGTAGTCCCAAGGGTTATTATAAAAATCGTTATCAGTTTTTTTTTTGTCTTGATCAACCAGTAGTTTTAATATAGAAACATTTTTTTTTTTTCAATATTATTGGAAATCGTTTGGCTATTATCGAAGACCACGGCACTGAGCGTTCAGAGGTACAACCACGGTGGTCAGGAGAGTCGTTACGCTGCGCAACAGTTATGAAAACGTGATCTATAGCGCAGCACGTGATTGGTAGTTTCAGGTCTTTTGGTACGTACCCATACGCGGTACCGAGGGTTCATTGAGACACCGTCGAATACCACAGTTTACCACCGAACGTCAGCCTGAATCCATTTAGACGACGACCATCGTCACTTCAACGTGTATCATATTGCTGTACGCTCGTCGAGTGCCGAGTGCCGATCGTCCCAATAGCTGGAAAATATACGTCTTGCCGGTGAGTGTACCTGTATTGTATTATTATTGTTAATATATTTTGTACTATTATGATTTGTGTCCTGTTATTAAATATTTAAATGTAAAAATGTTTCGTATAATATTATTATACTGTTATTGTAATACTTAACAGTTTTGGATGTTGTATAGACGACAACATTTAAAAATTTGATGGGAAATTCGAATAATATTAATTGTAATTAAATATCGATTATGGAGGGAGCTTATCATATATGTAATAACTATAATGATTGTACTGTAATGAGTGTTGCATTGTATTAACATGTATAATATAAAAATTTGCATACTCTTATTTTGGAATAGAGATAACATAAAAATTTAAATGTTATAATTAACATTTATAAATCTAGGTAGATACTTATTTAAATTATTTTTAAACTTTTTATTTTGTTGATAATGTTTTGATGGATGCATATATGTGTAATTGTGTAGGTACTCATACAGCGCTGTATAGACAATAATTACAATAGTTTTAATTAATTCCATATAGAACGTCAGTAATTTTCATAACATGTAAATCCGTATAATCACGTTTAATTTAGCCGCTTGGATTGGATTTGGTTAATATATTAAACAAAAATCTTTTTGAAGTATTTGGTATAACATATTACATATTGAGCAAGCCCGATGTTGTTAAAATCGAAAACAGATGTCAGTTGATAATAAATTATACTTAACATTATGGGCTCGCGGGTTCGCACCCATAAAATTCCACCCAAATGAACATTTATTATAAATAATAAAGCAGGTATACAGGGAGTTGAAAAAATACGCACCGAACGCTTTCAGGTAATAACATGTTGGTGTGTAGTATACCTATGAAGATTTCGTCCCGTTAGGTTAGGTTCCATCCCTTCAGAAATTATCCATCGTTAATTTAAAACTAAAATTGCTAAATATAATAATATTATAATATACATTGTTGCCTGTTGGCAGCATCATTATTGTCATGATTTGCAGTAAAAATCTTTAAGTGCCAGATAGAACGCCGCGGAAGGTGGTTTGGAGTGGTGGTCCTAGGTACTCCTTCAATTTTGGACTTTTCTTGAGTCTTTTTAAAATTTAAAATCTAAATTTCATGCATATTTTCATGATTTGCACAATCTAAAAACATAAATTTACTTAACCAGACTGCAGACATGTACATACTCGTACATACTCATTATATATAGGTACTCGTAAGTTGACTACATATACCGAGCTCTAATCTGTTTTATTCGTTTCCATACATCGATCGGATCGAATGATAAAAATTAAATTGTCTGTAAGTTACTTATTATAGACAATAAAAGTCTATAGGTACATAATAAATGTGCAGAGAGGTTGCCCCATCCACTTGGATCATCTCGCAAGTCGATTTATATCTCTACCGTTTAAATGCACACGTTTTTTTAGTGTAATAGGCCTAATAAAGAATTTAATTTTTATCAATCGCTTCGATTGATGTTGAGTTACGAATAAAATAGATTTGAGTTTAGTACGAAGTCAACTTACGAGTTATGGGATGATACACGCTTACATTATAGTATAGATAAGCATATTATATTTAACTCTACACTCAACAACACTGCGTATACCTAACTCACCTTAAATACAATCCTACTGAATTTAAACTCTATTCATATGAGTACAGTACGTACTCCGGAGTACGTAAATTCTGCCCTTCCCCTAAAAAAAAGGTGACAGTCAAATGTTACGTAAATTGATACATAGGAGTTTTTGAAACGTACGTTTAATAATGGGCGATTATAAACTCGGCCCGGTTTTTTTTAGGTAAAAATTATTGACATGAAACTTTGCCCGAATAAAATTATCCTGCCCAGAATTTCTTATTTTTAATTAATAATTTTCTTATAATATTTTTGAGAACTATTTATAATTACTATTAGAGCACCACGAGGAGGTGATTCTCACTATCCTCCAAAAATTATTGTTTTTATTTTAATAACTTATGTTTTACACGTAATTGGTATTTCATTTCTTTTAAGATTCCTAACAGTAATATTCAGAATTCGGTTATGCTAATTTAATTTTCATAAAATTATCTACTGCTATATGGTTACATAATACAATTTTCTAAATTGAATTATAAACTTTGAGCGTAATTTGATGACGACTAAATCTTAAATACCCGTAGTACAAATTCAAGGTACAATTTACATACCTATTATACATCTATCAATAGGTAGCGGATAATATGATAATTGGTTTTTGGCGACTTAATTGTTACCGGTTTTTGGATTAATAAAATATTTATAATAATATAATATACATCAATAAACTAACTAGTACTATAATTTAAGTTAATATAATATTATTACAGTTTTTTCATATCTTAAGTATTAAATATGTAATTTTGTATTTTAGTATTTCTCGGTATTGTTGTTTCTAATTACCTACTGATTCAACGTTAATTTAAATTATGATATATATGTATATATTTACGTATTCAAGCATCTAAAAACATCATTGATTTTTATTATGTGAAATAAGTAAAAAAATTTTAAAAGGACGTTTCATCCCCGCCATTTCGTCCTCGTCAAAAAAACGAGTCCACGGACGTTTCGTCCCCGTTTATTATTAAAATAGGACATTTGGCCCCCGAGAGTATATTGATGTTATTTACGTACACATAGGACACGGGTTTGACCCGGGTATTTTAAATCACTAAATTTAAATCACCTTTTTAACTTAAAACTTAAATTCTTTTTTTAAAAAATGTACAATTTCGATATAATTTAAATTAATTCGTGGTGATGGCCACATTCGAAGTATAAAGGTAAAATAAAACCAAACAGATTTAAATCCACAATACCCTATATGTTATAAGCCATACAAGCCACAAATCACAATCGGCATACGGTTACAGACAGGCTGAAAATAATAATATAATATAATTAAAAAAAATATGAAGAACAATATTATTACCGTCGTTGTCGCCGTCTTTAATTATTATTATATTTAAATAAATGTATTTAATTATTTTTCATTATAATAATGAAAATAAAAATTTTTAAATTTAAAATTTGATTTAATGAAACATAACTTTTTTCAAAATATTATAATTGGGAACTTTCTAACATGAGTATATTTCTTTAACTATTTCTTAATAATACAATTTTTAAAAATTTTTACTTTTAAGTAGCATAATTTTTTTTTTACTTGGTATAATTGTACCTAAATTATTATTATTATTTTGTTCGTGAAATTACCAATTTTGTTTACGTTGTTTGATGACGAAGACGATGAATGACGATAATATTAACATCCGGGGACTTAATGTTCTATTTTAATAGTAGTCGGAGATGAGACGGTGGGGGTGAAACGTACACGATTGATCATTAGCAATATAAATTATATAAAGATTAGGTATAATAATATGCAAAATAAAATATGTACTCTAGTCCATTATATTGTTTCACATGACACAATATTACAATTTATAACAATATACAATAGAAGTACCAACCTATGTTCTTAAAAACTGTAATAATTATTATCTATTTTTTTTTTAAATTAATAAAACATTAACAATTACACCAAAGGTTATACGTTTTTGATTGTAAATAGCTTTAAATACTAAAGTTCAATATTATAATAATATTATGATAATTGATAATCATAAATTCATAGTTAAGTTAATTAAACATTAAATAAGTCACTTTTTCTTATGAAGGTTATCGTATTATTGTTGTGTTTTCGTTGTTGTCTTCCTAATATTCTTGAGAACATTGTTAAAAAAAATCATTAATCCTGTTAAGATTTATAATGCATATTCCAGCTAAAATAGAAATATTATTTTTCTTATTGTAGACAAGATTATAAAATACTAACTGTTAATTATGTTTCTATTATCTGACACTGTAACCTATAACATATTTGTAAAATGTATGTTTTGTAGATCGTGTGGACATAATTATGTCGTTTTCCATCACGTGCAACTGCCGGGGACGTTTGATTGTTGACCAGTGTCTCCGGTTCGTGCAGGATTACGGTGAAAACGGGCAGTGGCTGGAAGGCAACGAGTGGGGACTATATCATTCTGCTCACGAGTCATCCAGTGAGGCTGCGGACCAAGACGAACCACTGTGGATCGTCAGTGACGTTGATGGGGATTTTGACGGTGGATGGGATGTTGGAAGAAACGGCAGACGTGACAGTAGATCGGACGTTGGACAGGAAGACGGATTGAATGGTCAATGGAATGGAAGGTATAACGGCGAAGTGGTTGTCGTTAGGGTTGATACATGGGACGGAACACCTCATTCGAGTTACCGTAGTATTCCGGTGGAGTTTCTATTTTATTGGAGTCAGCGCTGTCAGTGGTGCGAAATACGGGACTTCGCTTACGGCCAGTACTCTACGGCGCACGCTGTTCATCACGATCATCACGGTTACATTAATAACGGAAGTAGTGACAGCGTGGGCTTTTCCGGGGCGGGCGATCGACCGCGGAGAGACGGAGCATGGCCGTAGAGCTGCATCGTCCTCCAGACGACAGCGCCCACGCATCTTTCACGGCACAGAATTGTTTTAAGTTGTGTACTGGTGACCTGAAACTTATACCAGGGACACGTTTGCATAATACCGTCTAGAAGTTTTTTGATTTTCAACCGTATGCATATTATCATTCGTTTTCTACCAATCATAGTTTGGTACTATTTTATTTCTTATTTGATACCTTTTCCAATATTAAGGAATTCACTACATACTATATTAACGCTATAATTAAATAACAAGGGTGGGCAGGCAAACTGTGGCACTCATTTTATAGACTCAAGTAGCTCGTGTGTTACAGTAAAGCCGGCTTCCCACTACTCGGTTCGTGGCCCGTGACTATACCGAGAAAATGTGCAGCGGGAACCGCATGTGACGAGCCATCATGAGGCTCGCCCTGCGCTGTATCAAGCCTCTATAATACTTAGCCAACACGATCCACGAGCCGAGACGCAAGCAATTTTTAATAATATAAAAATATATTTAAGTACCTACTGACATTATTGTATTATCATAAATGTATATATTTTTTTTTGGTTTATTGATTTTATTTTAAACGTTTCACATTTTAAACATCTTATCACATTTTATATCTAATCTGTATTTATAATAATTGGGCCAATAACGTTTAATGTATTTTTAATTTTACGATATTGTATTGTTAAATATTTTTTTTTTTATTGCTTTTGGCTTTTACAAATTGTTCATTTTATTGTGCAGCTAGCGTGTCTCTCTCGCTGGCCACCCTTGTAGTATAAGATAAATATTGACATCGACCTTTGCTTACTCGTTTTCCGAAAATTTCACATGCGTTTATTTTTTTCTGTTTTAATATAGAAATAACATTTAGGACAGATCGCATATTTTATTATACGTACCTCCCTATAATTGTATTACACTATTTTTATTCGTTTGATCTGTATACGTTTTAATACTGTAGTGTAACATGCTTTAATAAATTATATTAAATAAACTTTAATTTTATCGTCAGTCGTATTATATTATATTTGTATAGTATTGACTACTGAAGAATAAATTATAACACAATATGTAATATTATTTTGGTATCTTGCTGAATCGTGAATTTATTATACCCATGTAAAACAATTGATAGTGTTAAAATAATATTGTATAGTTATAAGTCAGCTAATTTAAAATTACGTATTACTTATTAGTTATTATAATATATCAAAGAAAGTGTAATCATGAGTACATTGACATATTTTATATAATATTCGGAATTTTAGTGACAGACGGAGCAACTGCTTCACGTTTTATTATATTAGATTAATATTGGTGATATTTGTATTAATTTGACGAATCTGTAAAGTTCACTATACTGTTATAATTGATATCAATCCAGTTGTATCTTACAGATCATGATTTACATTTAATACGATTATTACAAATTACAATTATATTTCAATTCGAGATTTGTTTTTTTTTTTTGTAATGTATAATTAATACTAGTGACATAAGAAGTTTTAAATTATCAAAAAATATTTCCAATATATTATATACCATAATTTATATTACATATACAACAGTGAGATATCTGAATGAATCACAATAAGCGCTGTAATTTATTATTATACATCTTGTATCTCGGATAGATTTATTTAGGGTATTATCGATGTACCATTTTAGCTATTATACATCTACGTATTAATTAATATTTAAATGCTTATATCATTTTTGGATTTTTGTAGAATTAATTATGATTATTGAGTAGATATACATTGTGTTAATTATGGCTATTGTATACTGTTTATTCAATGTTTTTATATGGCAATAAATATAATTCAAATTATCTTCCTATTTAAGATGTTTTTAGTTCTTTATATAGGTAGTACGCTCCACAAAAACTGATAAGACCTATATATTTTTTCATACAATGTATTATGTACATTTATTAATGCAATTTTTATAACTTATAATATATTATATAGTAGGTAACTGGAAACTTTTTTTAATAAAATATGAATAAATATAGAACATAAAATTAATATAAAATTAAAATATTCATGAAGGAGGCATGCATTTAACAATGTCTATTATACTTAATTTGAGTAAATAAACGTGAATGTTTTTGTCGTCAAAGAAATACACATAGAGGTGTGTAAATGTGTAATTGTATGTAAGAATCTAACATGGAGTGGTGACTTCTAGATTGTCTTTTATTTTGTTCTCTATACCTAGTCAATCGCTATAAACTCTCCACATTTTGGCTATAGGTATGTGCCTTCAAAAGTTATGTTTGTGGTAGACCCATCATATTATGTTAAAATTATTTTTTTATAGAGAACGGTCAGCTAACAGAATCGACATATTTATCATACATAAATATAACGGAGTTGAGTACGCAATGATATTAAACATATATGGAATCATATCTAATAAATTATAAGTTATATTTATATTTCCTACATGGTAACAGTTATTTTATGATTAAAATCAATGTTATTACAAAATTAAGTAGGCAAGATTGAAGTTTTTTCATTTAAACAACTTAGGAAACCTTACTCTGTGAGCGTGCTAAATTCTCGATACCAAAACGTATTAAAATACAACGTAATAAATTATAATTCCATATCATACAATTTATATGTACAGTAACTACGTACAATAAATAAATACCTTAATTCATAACTTTCATAACTCATAATATGTAAGGTTCGGGTTAGCATTTTTTTTTTATAGTGTTCGCAGATTAGTCTAGACAAGTTATAAATTTGTTTTATGAAATGGCAAAATTAAATACATAGTTTGAATTTGCATATTTTTGCATATTTCGTCATATTTTAGGAAAAGTGCATATATTTGATTGGAAATAATCATATTTGGATAAAATTCAAAAATATTTCTTAACACAATTTATGTTTGAGTAGGTAACATAATATTGTTTGAGATTTGGGGAGTCTGTTGATTGAAGATCTACTATTATAATATTGAATAAGCTCAACAAAAATGTAGAAAATATTTCGGAGAGCTGTTCCCTGTTAAAATTGATAGTAGAGACTTAGCCACAAATATCCCTATTTGCACATACCATAACGTAAGATATGAGTCTCTTGGTGACAAAACTGTGGTACAACTAATTGACATCTAGATTCTATATTGCACGAAGAAATGAAAATCACTAGATACCTACGTATTAGGTAATCGCGTGTTTCGTCATTCCTTAACCCAGTAGATGTAGATGGTACATTATTTTTAAAATTTTAGTTTTTTTACTTCACAATAGTTTTGAAATGCCTAAAACATACAATAATGTCCATATTATGAATCAATATATTATACTCAAATTAGTAAACCCGTGTTTAGCTAAATTATTTATATTAAAGTTTAGGAACCTACTTATTTTTAAAAAAATGAAAATATGCCACTGTAAACAATCTTAACTATGTTATACCATAACGGACGGACAGGCTGACAGACGAACACGACGGAAATATAAGGTGTTCTAAACATATGTTTAGAAACAGAAAATGGTGTGAAGTACAATTATGAAATAAAAGACGAAAAGTACACTTAAATATCATAGGTAATATTAAATTATTGGCGTGCGTACCTACGTTGACTATATTACATTGTGTGGTATACACTGCTTAGACTTGTATATATTGCAGTAGACTCATAACGTTTTCAAATTTTCAAATATATATGATAGTTGATAGGTAATTAATGTTTTATATAGTTACAAAAAATAGTCAAGGATCCCACGGATATTTTAAAGAAACTTTAATTTTATAGGACTTTCTAGGAAATGCTATTCGTCGAAATTCTAAGTTCGCATGGAACCGTTGAAATATTATACTCTATATAGTTTTTTTGTGGTATGTTTGTTCAATTACAATTTTTCGGAGTATACAGTCTTTTTAACTAATATGTAACTATTAACTATAGTATGATAATACGCTTACACCTCACCGTTAGTAATGATTTTTAAAATTGTAATTGACTGTTACTTTTAATTACTAGTCATATGTAAATATATAATTTGCATGATGATAATAATATGTATTGTATTAATATAAAACTTTTGGTTAGAAAATACATTAAATTGTAAATCAGTTATCAGATGTAAATTGTATTTGCCAATCTTATTTAAGTTAAGTTATCTTATGAACCACTAATCACTAATTTTAATACATTAAAAAGGTACGTTTACCTGACCTGGTACGCGTACTACGCAATTCGTGTGCGCCCAATTATTTTTATATTTTATAATAATAATTCACATAATATCAATGACGACCTAAACCAAATAGTATATATTATTTTTATTGATTTTTGAGTAGTTTAAAGATTTTACGCGGTATCGCATATTGATAACGGTCCACGCCCGTCCCGTGGTTTCGTACGTCCTCACTCCTCAGAAACAACTACTTTATCAAGCCGTGGCTGATATCCAAGCGGGATCTGATGGGCGGCGGCGCCAGTCTGCCCGGTGTGCTTTTGCGGGTACGGCAAGCTGCAGCAGGACATGGGAAGACGGATTGGCAACCAGTGGCACCGCTTCACCGTCGTTATATTATGCTGGCAACGCATAGCTAATTCACCGCAAAACAGTAATATGACAATAATCATAATGTCCGTGTTGGATTAGGACGCGCCGGACGCCGTGCTACACTTGTAGCTCGGTGCCTGTGCCGGGAAAAAGTGCGATTTCTCTCGTTTGTCGTCGTCGTCGTCGCCGCCGCCTTATCCATGACGCACGCAAATAACTCATTGTCGGCCACGGTCACGGTTACCTGATCGTGGCCGTGGACGCTGCCAATGTCAAGAAATAAGAACAAGAACAACGTCCTATACATCATTATTTGTTACCTAATGAGTGAACTTTTTTTTCGTTGGTAACTATTTATAACTAACGATAGATTTAGATTAAAAAATATCATCAATGGTTATATTATTATTGTGTTAGTTAATTTCAGCGCATAATGCGTCAAAAGAGTTTCATAATCAAAATACCCCTAATGAATGTTTCTATGTTTGTCGTCTGTACAGTCTTAGTGCACGAACATTGTTCGTTTACAGTCATAGCGGTAGAAATCAGCTGGATTTTCGATCTAAATCCATCGTTATAAATTAGACCATCCACACCAGGGGCGTACCCAAGGGGGGGGGCTAAGGGGGCTTCAGCCCCTCCATTAATCGTGTTATTGTATAAATCTTATGTAATAAAAGGCAAAGTACAACCAATGATATTTCTACAAATGGTTTTTATGAAACATTTTACGTAGTATTTATTATTAATTATTTATTCAGCCCCCCATTGAAAAATCCTTGGTACGCCACTAGTACACATTATATATCCTAAAATAACTTCCCTGCAATAATGTATTATATATTAACTCCCCAAAACAATACTTATCATACATTTGTTTAGAAACAAGTCAAACGCGTCAAATATTGGTTGGAAATATACTTAAAGTAGCAACTTAAAAATTTCTCCTAAATTGTGGTCCACGTTTTTTTTAGCACACATTTGTATTCCAGACATAGTTTTTATACAATATAATATAAACTAATTAAAAATATCAACATTTTATTAAAATAAACATTACTTGTTTTATTTGTCATATATTTATTAATAAAAATTAATATTATGGCAATGGTAAAAACATGATTGTTATTTTTTTTTTGTCATTATTAAACGGGAAATAATAATATAGTACGGTCGATAGGTACATGGGTACATCTTTAAATTATAAATATTAAAATATTAAAACTTAGATAGGTATTACGAAAAACAACCTCGAATAAATGTATAAACCCGAGCTACAATTCGGATCTGACATATTTTCTTAGTTATTTTGGGACTCAACTAGTATGCACTGTGCATCCTAAGCTTTACCTTGTATATTTTATTTTCACGAATATTTTATTAAACATGCCTATTATATCGTAAAATGATTAATGTAAAGTATAGTTAAATAAAAAATGTACTGTATTAGCTCTTTGAAGTTCGAGCCCCGTCGTGGTTCTCCTTTGCGGGACTCAGAATTTTTCACCCGGGGAAAGCAGCTACAATTATTCACCACAGGCCACAGCCTAGGATTACCATCGTATTCAATCATAATAATTTGTATATTTGATAACGTCCCATACATTCCTTTATTTTATTGGTATTATTATAATCTAAACTGACACACGTGGCGAGCCTACTCTATACTGTACGATACGTGCCTATTCACTATTATTTTATTACCCGTAGTCGTAAATCGTAATAGTATTATATTTTACATTTACGCATAAACACAACTATGGAACAAAAAAATAAATACATTATTTATAAACAACTCTTAATATAATAATATGAAACTACTGGAACATCGCTTATAGTGTTATTTGAGAATCATAAATATTAAAATGAATAGTTAATAATATCCTATACAAATTAAAATACGAGACAGCCAGCAGGTAACGGATCTCGAAATGGGACAACAATATAATATACATAATATTATTACTATCGACACAATAAATTATCGTACCCTCGCATTTTTTAAAAACGAACAAGACAATAACATCGGGGTCGTGTACTTTGTGACACTGACATTGCAGTCACATCTGTATGCCTTATCATAATATTATAATAAGTAATAACATTTTATGTACCTACATATTATATTACTCGTTTTAAAATCTTAAGTCGTCATTTAAGTGTTGTTTATTGTTATGCGCATATTTGTTGTTCTTTTTAGATGCTATAATATAGGTATAGCATAAAGTATCCATAAAGTATAAAATTACAATATACGATATGAATGTATGAATACGATTACCAGTAAAGTATATTGTTGTATTTGCAGTATACAATTATGAATCACACAATAGTCCGTCCGAGCCGATGTGCATGTACTTATTATAATAAGAGTTTACAAAATATAAAAAAATGTTATCTTCCCCGCGCGACATGGGCCATAACCGTTGAGCGGTCTATATATAATATTAGGTATACAAAAATCAGGCTTGGTAAACTGGTGTCGTTTTTATTATCATTATTACTATTATAATTATTATTCACCGTCATTTGTTATGCGACTGGATTATGTAAATACTAAAGACCAATCGCATACAGACTTCAAGGTGACATAGGTTACATCTAACAGCAGTAAACAATATAATATATATTGTATGTGTGTGTGTGTGTGTGTGCCTCTGTCAGATTCCATACCCGATATTGGTAGATTACTCGCCGCCGTCGTGGTGACGTACCTACGTATACAAATGTGTAATGCACGCTGCATGGCAGATGATCCCACGTGAACGAATGTAAATGAGAATATCTTTGAAAACACTAGAAACTAGTAACTACTTACATGAGGCGTGCTCCGTTATATATCTCGATCCGCCGACGTCGTATAATTTATGTATAATAAATAATAATACCTATTTAATAATATAAATATACACGTGAAAGTGTTTCGGAATCAGATAACGATGAGAAAAAAAAAACGAAAACGCCTTTTAAAACGGTAAGTAAGTATATGTATAGGAGGCAGGTGCATACGTTCAACAACGGGACTAACCAAACAAGAAATAAAAAGATTTTTTTTCATGTTAACACGTTTGGTCACAAAACGTTATTTTTATCTGGAAATTATTAGGAGAACGATTAGGTACACACATAGTTTAGGTGGGTACACTTTTTTTCTACACACCAACCATGAATACAATGGGTATATCACATACAATTATTTATAAAAATACCACGTTTTGATACCCACAATGAAGTAAGTACAATTTTTTAAACTATATATTCTACCTTTAAGAGCGTAATATGCTATAATATTATCAATACTCAGCAGACACCACGGTTTTTTCCTTGTACCTAATTTTTATGTATTATTCTTTGTCACTTTGCACACTCCAAAACCCGCGGGTATGTACTATTTATTAGAATCTTTGTTTTAAATTTTCAATCCTTAGTTATAAAAACTGACCATTTTATAATTGTTTAATTACAATGATTGATAATTTTCGAGATTTTGATGAATTTTGTCAAAATTTGAATTTAAATGCTTATAAAAAAAATGTGTACCTATGTATTTTTAATATTTTTCAATTGTTATTGTAACAGTATATCAGGAGCTTTGTATTCAATTTTTATTATTTTTGGCCCAACAAATAAAAATTTATTGGTATTTATATAAAAAAAACTAAAAAAGTTGAAAATTGAAATGATCCGTAAAAAGCTCAAAAACAGTCAAAACATATTCAAAATTAGATGGTGTATAGAAAATGCTAATATAAACTTTCAGTGAAATTTTCATGCATCTACAGTTATTCGTTTTTAAATTGCAACAAAATAAGAAAATCGATACATGAGAAATCTAGTGAATATCTAATTTTGTAAAAATTTAAACTTAAAATGCACATAAAAATTTATTTTGACTTGCTTATAAACATTTTTTTATTGATAAAATTAGGCAAACTTATGAGGAATCTTTTATTACATTTTCAAACCTTAGATTTAAAAAGAAAATTTTTTATGATTTTCTAACTCAAAATAAATTGCACATTTTCGTCATTTTTACGTATTTTGATTACCTATAAAAAAAAATTGTGACTACGGATTTTCAATATTTTTCATCTGCCTTTGAAACTATATATTAGAAGCCTACTATTAAATTTTCAAGATTTTTTACCCTACAAATAAAATTTTATTGTAATTAATAGAAAAAAAAACTAAAAAAATTTGAAACTGAAAATGTCCGTTAACAGCTCAAAATAAGTCAGAAAATGCCAGGGTGTACGAAAAATGCTTATATAAATATTCGGTCAAAATTTCATTTCTCTACGGTCATTTCTTTTAGATTTATATCAAAAACCAAAATCGATTTTGTCGAAAATTGGTTTTCCGTCAAAATTCCCGTTTTTTCCTTTATTTTTCATTTGTTTTTCACGGCACTTTTGAAAACTACTGGAAAATTTTAACTTTTGACTCTCCAAAGTACCAACTAGGTTCACTTTCTTATCAGAAAAGGTACTATTGAAGAAAATCTAAGCATTTTTACTGTTCAATAAGGTGATCACAGACACAAAATTAAAAAAAAAAATGAAAATGAAAACACACATCATTGTAAAATCAATACATTCATCGTTCCGCTCAGAATCTAAAATGTAGGTATAGGTACATTCATTAAATACATGTTTACACGTTATCTATCTAATATATTAATATTGTGACAAGTTTGAAGTAGTTAAAATATGAATACAACCGACAGATTCCATTAAATAAATTTGGTGACCTTTTTAAAAAAAAAAAATTTTCTCTCATATATCATAACTTTTACTTCATTCAGAGACTTTGAACATTGTGATATATTATTTTCTTAGCTCCATACACAGGTAATCGAAATTAATTCTCGTAAATATGATTGAGGTAATGAAATATTACCCGATTATTAACGATACGGAGTTCTTGTCCTATAGGTTCATTTAGTTTCATAATTTAAATATGTAATTGCCTTTCTAAAGTAATGTCTGCCGACATTACTTTTGGTTTTGGTTCTAGAAAAGCTTTATGATTATGCTCTATATGAATTAAAATCATGAAATTTAACATATTTAGATAATTTTGCTGTTACATAGGTAACAGTTACAATTAGTAAGTACAACGAAGAATTTTAATTTTGTCTTTATTTAGTCTAAATTCAACATGCTTAAAAACTATCAATAAATTATAACGCACTTTTTATCATGACACGCGACGGGTTTCAAAAACTTCAGTAATATTTACGTTGGTACTGTTACGTTTACGTTAAATTGAATCAAATTGAGTTAATAAAGAAATTATACTTACCTACCTATATTTCAAAACTGTTTTGTAAGGCTTGTTATATATATTATAACTAATTTAATAGTTAAATAAATGTATAGTGTAATAAATATTATAGTCGATAACAGTACTTATGTGTGTTAAGTATATAATATATTATATACATAGTATATAATGTTATCGTGCATTTTATTGTACCCAAAAATTCTCTTATTCTAAAGGTAAAATTATTTTATTGTTTCCAATTACATTTTATTCTATGGGACCAAACTTTGTGTCTAATTTTAGCCAAAAGAGTTGGATTTTGGGTCAATGTGCCCACACGTTAATTCTCCACACATACCTTATTTTACGTTATTTTCAAAACTTATTTTTCTAGCACTATTTTTTAAGAAAAATGAAATTTCTGGTGGAAAAGTTAAAAAAATGATCAAAATCTGACATATTAATAACGAGGTGTGACGAAATTTTACTATACTACTCAAAATATATCACTATATCTAATTGTGGAACTTAATATTATAATAATATATTGGCAATGTCAATTTGACTTTGCTTGTCAACCCATCGTGGCTGTATACACCTTACACCGGGATAAGTCCACGAGGGAAGTTAACTCGAGGCGTTTCGAAGATCGATTTTCTGCATAGCCACTCCCCCTGCACTAAAAAAGCATTGGTTTATACTATAGAGGGCGTGTAAAACGAGGCTCCTCCAGGATTCCGCGCACAGCTTTCGCGCCGGAACAGCTGTGGACGGTTGATCACGGACAGTCTCGTCTGTACCGACGACATTCCATCATTCACTTGCGATCGTCCACCGACCACAGCAGCACCATATCCGTCCATTGTCATCAGCTTCTGTTTAATAGATCATAATACCAGATACAATTCAAAGACTCACCACCAACGTCGATCATCATCATCAACGCTTTCAATCATTATAATTTACAATCATCAGCCATCAGGTGTGTAAGATGTTTTGCGTACGAAAACTTTTCTCTTTGGTTATTATTTGTTTAAAAGTTTTGATTTTTTACCACCAAGCTCATTTTATTTATTATATAATATATATATGTAATTATTTTTGCCGTACTCTCATTGCCACCTCTATAATAAACTTCATAATATTATTATTTATTTTCAACCACAACACAGCCAGCTTTAAAAACCCGCTGCAGTGACGATTTTGATCTGTGGGCTGGGATCTGTGGTTTGGTTTTCGACATAAGATATTTTTATAATATATACTAACTCGGCCAAGTTTATAATTTATAGACATTTTGAATACCTATATCGCTTCAATTTTAAAATCAAATTAATATATACACAAACTTAGAGCCATTGATACATTTTTTGAGACAGTCAAATTATAATATGAAGTTTAAAAGATTAGATTGACGCGTATTAGTGACCTTATAAGTTGATTTTGCCACTCCATTTAAAAAATAACCAGTTTGAAATACACTTAATACGATGATTTTTTTATGTGTTTAGGAATGATTGAAAAATAAAGTTTTATCGATATTTGTTACAGATTATAAACCACAATATACTACAGTCAAATAACTAAACACACATATTTTATAATATTGAATATTATAAAGGCAACCTCGTAAGTATATTATTGTTATTATTATTGTTGTTATAATTATTGTTGTTATAATTATTGTTGTTATTATTGTTGTTGTTGTTTTTATTATTATTTTGTATACCTACAACCTATGTCATATCTATGTGTTATAAGGTACAGGACCGTAGAAGGGGAGAGAGACAACCGGCACTTAGGTACACCCCGAGCCCTACACCTGTATTATATATTTGTGTATACTTGTATAATATTTGTATAATAATAAATACATTGTGTGAGTAATAATTGAATCGCTAAATTTTAAAAGAGGACAATATTATAATAATTACGAAACAAAAACTAGTTATATTACCTACCTATATCATTCATCAATATAAAATAGTTTATAACCGTTTATTTTATGCTCACACGGAGAACTAGGTTGTACCCACCTCATGACCACAAGTTTTAAAACGTACTTAAGTATATAACTATTTTCAGAGTATGTATAAATTATATCAGCAATTTAACTTTTAAAATATTAACATAAATTAACTCTACTTGAATTGTCTTCTTCTAATAGAATACATATAGAAATTCGAAAACAACATACTATTATTTTGGATTTGGATAAACTAAAATAATATAAACATATTTAATGATATTGTGATTTGTGGATCATTCTGTAATAAACTTTACCTAATAATTTGTCCACAATCGTATTACAAAAATATTAAATAAATAAAATGTTATTTAACCGTGAAACCAAAACGAAGTATTCAGTTTCTCATTACATATAGTATAAAGAAGTATGAACTGTTCAACTAGGCTCGATTATACAAATTGAATCATCAACATAATTATAAAATTGTATAATAATCGAGTTGGACGTTTCTTAATTAATTTATTATACTTTCTCTCGCGCGTCGTTTCAAATTGATTATATTGTTATGTTAATAATTTGATTAGGTATACATAGGTACATACTATGTCAATAGTATTGTAATATGCCAAGGGAATATTTAACTAAATTTTTTTCTTATTCTTCTCCCAAATATTATCATGTTTATTTCGGAATTCCATCAAACTTTTTACATTCTTATTAAAACCGAGTTTTGTGTTTATTTTTTTTTCCTCGCGCCTGCGTTATAAAATACTTTTGACGGTATTAAACGTCATTGAGTTTTGAAAAAACTAAGTCAATTGACATGATGGGATGGTTAAATTATTCAAAACATTTTATCTAATATGGTATCCACTATGTATAAGAGAAACTGTTCGGCGTAAAATCAAATTGAATTTCATAAAAAAAAGTTTTTAACACAACTAGTTTCAAACATGTCGAGTAAAAAAGAAAGTTTACATTTTATACTTTGATAAAAGTTCCATACTAGTCCCCTGCCATTTGGGATGCAAACAGTAATAATTAATAATTCATTTAAACACAACATTTAGTTGGTATCTACAAAAATCATCATGAATAAACCATTTTTAGATACAAATAATAATAAGTCTGTACACTGAATTAGTTGTAAGGATAAAATATATATAACTATTTTAATTTTTGAAAAGTGTTCCCGGAAAATGGTCGATTTTAAAAATAACAACGGTTCTAAATATAATTATAAACGGATTATTATGTATGGTGTATATTGTGTACTTACGCCATTTCTACCCACACTCAAAATGACTGTTTTCCCTGTTTATTCCAACATTATTGTTATGTAAGGAAAGTAAATTTTTAAATTTTGAATCATTAGGTTAGTTGTAATGATTAAAAGTAGTGATGCATAATATTTTTTCTGTTTATTCGAAATGATTTCTAAAAAAATATTATTAACTTAATAAGTTTTTAAAAAGGTCACTATTCATATAGTACATAATGTTTTGTTTCTTTATTTAACTTAATTAAACGCTACACAATTAATAACTAATATGATATATTTTTTATTTTTCTAAATCACTTATAGCTTTACAAGTTTTAGTACATTTGAATAAATTAGACTTTCTTGGTGTGTTTAGAACATTTAAATTAGGATAAACACTATTTATTTCAATATAAGTGTTTGTCTGGATATTTTAAATTAATTTTTTTTTTAATATACTACTATATATTAGGTTGGGTGTGATTCATAAAACTTTTAATTAGAGTTCAAACGCCACTATAATTAGTGCGAGTTTGAAATAAGCTTTTTTTCAGTTATATGGACATTTTGAACGGACATTTTAATTTTAATATATCATTTAAATCTTTATAAGTGCCTAATAAATAATCATCATATATTTTGAATACTCATTATTCATTAATAAAATTCAAAGCAATTCTCAAACAACTTCTGGATTTAACTACATCAAAATGAGTGTTTTAACCAATTATTTTGTTTGTATGCTACAATCAAACCAAGTTCTTGCATTTGTATTCATTTACCGTGACTCAATTAAATTAAATCTTCAGACTATCGTGTAGTATAAATATTAGGCTACCTATACTAATTGAACAGCATTATGAAAAGGTACATCAAAGACATTCGTTCACTTTTTAGAATTAATATTAAATTATGTTTATCACATTCAGCTATTACACCACTTATAATACTTTAAGATATGTATTTTGTTGTTTTGTTGGGTAATTAATAAAGTACTAATGGAATTTAGTGATTATTTAATAAATCTATGCAATGTAATTAATTGTAAAAAAAAATGTTGACATCAGTATCAAGACTTCACTTCAACATAGTATCTACATATTTCATTGTATATCATACGTTGCGAGTATTAATTTTATTATTTTAGAACGGCTGCTATATAGAAATGTTATTATATTTGAACGTTTCAAGTGATGTGATCAATTTATTTAGATACTATGTACTTATATTCAATTAATGGTCAATAAGAATTGTATGGCGTACAAAATGTTTTTGTCTATAAAATACTGTTGGCAATTTCAATTTCATCGTTTTATTTATAATTCTACGAACATTCAATACAATTTTTTTAAGTTACAATCATGTACCTATATGTATGTTGCAGACGGGGGGGGGGGGGTATATAAAATCAAAGACCAATCTGATATTCCTTATACAAATCTACAGCTTCTGGCCAATTGGCACTACATTTCGCACACATATTATTAAGGCTCTTGGACGATCATTCCGGAATTACATCATTAAATGTTGGCTCACACATGTATTTTGTTTCAGCTCGCTTAAATCAATTAGCTTTTTGCTTATCATTCATATAGGGTTGCCACTACTATAACAGAAAATAAAATGGTTATTATTGCTTAATTTTAACCTAGGCAAAGTCAAGTAAACACAGCTAGTTGTACTAAATTCAGGGTTGGAAAAAAACCATTTTTTTTATTATTATTATTAAAAATAGACAGAAAACGTGTTTTTATGTTCTAATTGTTTAGCTATTTAAAAAAAAAATTTTATTACAACTACTTAAATACATTTAAAATAATAGTTTTGGTTTTAACTCAATTGAATTATGTATATATTATTGAAATTTAATTAAATTGGTTAATAATTAACTATATTATAATGTATATAAATTGTAAATAATTTGATAAAAATTGTCCTTTTACAAATTTGGTTAGTGATATTATGCTGATACCCAGGAATTGCTGCATATAATATAACAGAGGCATTGGCACCTATAAATAATCTATTTTTTTTATATATTCATATTATTTTAGTACAGTGCATATTGTTTAGTCTTGTAAAAGATATTTTTTACAAGTATTCAAGAACAGATACAGATGCTTATTTTTTAAATGTATGAGTACAAATACAAACAGTTTAATAAACTATTTGTTCAGTCGTTGCCAGATAACTTGGAAGTAGGCTATAGTATTAATAATGACGTATTATAATGTACCTATATATTGGTACCTGAGTATATTGTTTACCTTATTCTACATCTAATGGTGTGACACAACCTAAAGATTAATGACACAATTAGTATAGCTACCTATTATAAAACCCATTTGTCGGAGGAAATCGTTCGAATAATGGCGATTTGTGATCGACGTAATAGAATAGGATTTAATTATTATTATTGTAATCTACCTTTATAATTGTTGCACTGTCGTGAATATATTATCGTCAAATCTTCGATTTTCCGCCACAATAACTCCGAACACTAGTAATTAACGAATAACCTTATTAACGATCGAGTTTACCCATTGTCGAGTGTCGTTGAATAATTACAATTTAAATTACAACTTAAATTACAAATTTAGTAATTATTTCATGCTGTACCTAATTACTATTAAGCACATCGCAAATTACAGGTAATGACTGGAGTTACTCGAGTGAAGATTGTGTAAGGCCAAAATACCGTAGTTAATTGAATAAAAACCGGGAACAACTCATTCTTTTTTATTTTTTGAAATACTTAAACATATTTTTTTTATCAAAAAATGTAAGTTCTATTGTTCATTTATTATTTAACAATCGTTCTTAACAAAAGAAAAACAAATCAAAGTTCAATTAAAATGTATTATTACATTTAAAATAGCTAGTAGCTAAACATTATTATTTTTTTTGTAATTAATATTTTTTTCCCGTGGCTATTCGATTCGTTTTGTTAAGAAATATTTACCAAAATACGAGCTTTATCATAAAAACCAAAAAAAAAAAAAAAATATTAGTCTAAAATATATGGAATAAAACATATTGTATTCATAGGCCATGATTATATTGTGCTTTAAATAATATATTGGTACATATTATTAATATATTATGTAATATATACATAGACTTTGTTTTGTTCATTTGATTATAAGAAATAGTTGTATTTCTTAACCATAACTTTTTTCTTTCAACTATTTTGTTTATTCCATGGTTCAAGATAATTACTTAAGATTAGGTACCCAATATAACAATATAACTCGTGATTAATATGTATTTACCGTAAAAAATAAAATGTTTGAACGATCTTATTAACGCGTTAATTTCTACAACGATCGCAAATTTGAATACGTTGACCTTTTTGTGAAAATTTTAAACACTATGTGCATACATTATAAAATAATGTATATATATTTTAAAATTCAAAAAGTGCAGTCAACTCAACTTGATTTATATACTCAATGGGTGTATTTGGTCCAACCTAAAATAAAGGATAGTTTTTATCTCGATAAATTGCCCTTAATTTTGAGATGAAGGATTAACATTTTTGTTTATAAATGGTTGCTATTGGTTTTACAGCTTACAGTATTATTGTAATTAATTGTATTAAAATATCTAATTTCATAATTATTGATACAAAACATTTTTAAAATATGTATAGAGTTCGTATTTTTAACGGGAAACAAAGTGCACCGAGTCAGCTAATATGAATATATATTGGCATACAATACCACTGACTGGAAATTAAATTCATTTAAATCAGACTCCTAAGTAATGTAATATGCATTCGTCCCATATAATATTATGATGGTTATAAATCAATATATCAATTATTTATCGCAGCAAATTTTAAAATGTAATATCTCATTAATGACTTGAATTCCAAACAAAAGGCTTATTATAGGCGTAGATTTAATTTTAAAAATTGTATCGGAGAACAAAAAAAAAGTAATTCAAGTATAATATTTTAAATTGATCGCGATAGACCTAAGAAAAAATCGTTCGCATCGTCGGTATATAGATGGACATGTGATTATATTGACACTAGCTGTTAACTGTACCTAGATTTTAATTTTAATAAATTAGTATAGAACACGACATTTATACCACATAATATAATAACGTTTTAAGAAATATACTAATATATATATATATGTATATATATATTACTAGCTGTCCCACCCGACGTTGCCCGGGCCAAAGATTTGTATTCTTACTAAACATATAGGTAAAAAAACAAAAAAAAATGTGTATGCCATATTTCTTCTAATTATAATTATAATATTATATGACGTAACCAGCAATGCAAAACTACTTAGATAACCAAAAACATAATTTTACGTTTTATTAAAAACGGTCCAGTAGTTTCTGACTCTATTTACTTAGGATAAAGCAACGTGGGTTAAAAAATATATAGTGACCAATTATCAAAATGATAAGTTAAAATTATTATATCAAATCAGTTGTATTATACATAACCTGTGGCAACTGTTTATATAGAAAAAAAAATATTAATTTCTACTAATTTGCTACTATTATTATATTATAAATTATAATATGCAACCATAATGGCAGGTGTGCGGCTTCCGCAGATAACCACTCTAACACGAATTATTATAATTTACGACTAACACATGGGCCCCTAAGGCATCGATAAGATTACATATTGCCTAATATTGCCCTTTATTAAATTGACAAGAGCATTAAATCTATTGTGCGGGTCTTTTAACTGAACCGCACGTAATAATATATTAATATGCACAGTTATGGGTGGTCGAGGTGGGATACTATTCTAGTTCGTATGTTTGCTCTTCCACTAAGGTACTATTAGCCACTTCAACCTCTTCATTCACTATACCTACTTCTGTTATAATATGCTTGTCGAATGTGTATATTACATTGTGTCTAATAGATGGCCGACCGTGGAAATGTCCAAGATGCTAGGAATGTCAACTCTAGATCCAACGCCGACGCCAACATTGTACAAATGGATAATTATCCTTTCCCGGCATTCCAACCAATCCATTTTGATACCAATTCTTCTGACAGTGAACCTGAAAATTTTTACTATCGTCAGTCTGGACTGAACGCAGCATACTATTCATACTGTATGCCAGCATTTGATGACACTGACAATCGCGAAAATGATGCGGAAAATTCTGATAATTTTGTGAACAATTGTTTGGCAATTATCGAAAATGGTTTCGGGGGTATAGAAGCCTGCGACTACATCGAAGAATTGGGTATTGGCGATGATGAAGATTACAGGAATAATGAAAATAATGACGAGTTAGCAAGCAATGAGGGCATCGAAGACGACAATATTCTGCAAGGAAATTACTTCACCCGTTTTTTGGAACGCTCGTCATTATTCTTATTATATTACATAAATATGATACTAAAGTGTTCATTTTTTTTCGACAAACACGCAGCAGAAAATGAGATTAATAATTACGAAAATCCGTCGTTATAACGTACACATATTTTTGGATATGTGTATATACGTACGGCATTCACCGTTGCCACCACCACTATAGTAGTATAAGTACCCGTAGTATAAACAATTTATATAGGTAGGTACCTTTTATTAATATTTAGAAAACCACACGTTTGATCTATTTGCTATTGTATACCGTTTAACACGATAAACACGTGTATAGTATTTTATGCATCCTGCACTTTACTCCAATAATTGGCTAAAGAGACTCGAAGCTTTTTGATATAATGCGGTTTAATTCTGAACCTATACAACATTTTTTCTATAATCAATTAAAGCAAATTTTTTTTATGGTCTCGAATCATAAATTCATTAAACAAAGCATATGCTTCGCTTTTCAGTTCCTCGTTTTTGAAATAATATCCCCCTTTATTCTATAATATTATAACATTATACGTACACTTACAAGTCATATGTTTTATTAGTACCTATTATTTTAGTTAATTAATTACATGATATTATAATTATTACACTCAGGCTACTCGGTGAGAAGAATCTGGTTAGAATTCAACTAATCGTGTACCTATTAGCATATAATATTTAATTTCATTGTATTTAGTTTTCAAGAATCCATATTTAAAGTGGGGCTAATGCTTATTATTTAATAATAATTGTTATAATATTTTAAAATTGTTCAGTCTAATTAGGTACTCTGAAATTCAGTTAAAGTATAAACATGATATAAATATGTAATTTTAGTTAAATCTATAATAGTGGTAGGTATATCTTATTTGTGCATACGTGGACGTAAAGGCATGTCTGTATAAATTCGTAAACAATTATTATTAATTTTTAAATGAAAATTAACAAACAAAAATTAACTATAAAATTTTAAAAACCTACACAGATGTTTTTAGGGGATTTTTAAATATATAAATGGCTTTAAGCCGGAATGGTTACCCCTCGTTTTATGTAGATGGCTGTCAGTTCGGAGTATCACCTACATGAATGATAATTAAATACCTACTTAATCAAGTAAATTAAAATTATAATAGTTTGTCATTTACGAGCTTATGTTGACAAGATTATTTATTTATATCCCATTCATGTTAAGTAGTACAATTTATTGTAGTAATTTGTATTTTGTATTTTTGGTTATAATGTGTTATAGGTACCAATTTTCGTTTTGACCATTTTGTTAATTTGTGTTATCATATTATATTTATCATATAATTGAACTTAAGCATTGTTTAGTTTAAATTGTAAAATGTATAGGTAGCTGGTACTAAGTGATAATAGCTTTAACTGTAGGTGTGTGTTGTATGTACCTACCAATTACCAACCGTTATAATGTTTAACAAAATCTACCTCCGAAGGTGTAAGAAAAATATCAAATTATTTATCTAATATTCCTATAAGTTTCAATGTTTTACTAACGCCGCACAAAGCTTATTACTTTACTTATCGTTTTACGGTGTTTTTAACTTTTAAAGCCAATATGTTTCCTAAAATACATCATAATTCATAAGTACAACTTAATTAGTTTACAAGTCTAAAATAATTTACTAGTTTACCACCGCCCCCGCAGATAAACTTTATTGTTCGATTTTGTCAATTGACCCCATACTAGTTGCTTCCCCTAAGGTCCTAACCTATGAAACAAGTTCTAATCCGAATTGCGGACAGAGTTTTTTTGCGTTATAGTTTAATTGCGGCCAAATTAAAATCTGCCATTTCTTTCGTACTTATATAACATAATATTATTGTTCCCCGTTCGGTAATAACGACAGTCACCAATCATAATAAAGGTTTTAGTTTATTCAAAATATTTCTTCGGCTTACTATTTTTGAAACTGGACTGTTTCACAAATTAGATTACCTAAGAAATTAAAAAGTTCAACTACCTATTTACTAATTATCAAGGTTGGGATATTATAGCATTTTATAATAAAATGTTTAAGAAATAGCATAGTTGTTTTAAAATTTGTTCATGGTCTAGAGAACAGAAATAAAAAAATTAACTTTGTTTATTTTTGAATAGTAGCTTGTTTTTTTTTTAGATTTTAGTGCTATTCCTAAACTTTTTTTTAGATATTTTAGCATTTTGACCTGTTTCTAACCAAAATTGCTCATATTTGTTTTAATAAACGCGTTTTTGATTATTGTTTAATTTTAAAAGTAGGTAAATATAGATTAAGTATATAGATAGATCGAGCGCCAAAACGACGCAAGTCGTGGTGTTCATCATTTTGTATTATTTTAATAGTTATAATTTCAAACGTCTGTTATATCTACTAGTTTTGTCATTAACGGCTGTGATATGGTTTTACGAGTGTTAAAAGCAGTTTATACTGTATTAACTCGTGTACTTGTACTATACTAGTTATAATTGAACGTCTTGTAGTAAGTTATTAATGGTGTTTAATTTGTACATAACTTTGCGATTTTTTTTTCATATTCTGTTGTTTTTATTGAAAATATTTGTAGGGTATATTTAGTGATATTTAAGGTAATATTATAGCGCATATTATAGCAAATACATTTTATGCAGTTTGAAGTACTTTAATATCCCAACCCTGAACCCTGCTGATTAAATGTTGGAAACATAGGTAGGTACCTACATTTTAAAAGTATAGTTAATAGTAAAAATACCTATGTAATAATAATAATATTTATTTACCAATTATAAAATAGAAATTACTTGCAATATTACACGGTTGGTCTACTCACTAAAGCCTATCGCTCAAGGTTAAAATCTAAACAAAAAATAATTATACATAAATTTACAATAAAACTCAATCAACAATATTTTTCAATTAATTTATAAATCAAATACCTATGACTAAGTAAAATATTATTACATCAAAAAAATTTTTAAATTTTATACTATCAATGTAGTGTTTAAAACGACTATTTATTACCAAAAACAGATAAATACATTTTACTTTAGGGATAACAATCCCACTTGATCTCTAATTATAGTAGCATGAAGATGTAGTGAATATACTTAATTAATTCCTTTTACTTAAACATAAAAATACATAATTTATTTTAATACAAGATATCCAAATATAAATATACCATGTTAAAAGATTTCGTTTTTTTAATCTATAAGTTTTCTCTAAATTTTACTGAAATAAATTAATCTTACTAATCCATGATTTTATTTTTGCAAGTTTATTCATTTTTTTATAAGTACCTACGATAAGTGATAGTCAATAGAATTAAAATTAAATCATTTTTCAATCTTAACAGTAAAAAGCTCTAGGTCTATATTTGGGTCTAATTTGATCTTATTTTGGTTATTATTATTACGTTAAACAAACTCAGCCCTCAATTTGGTTGAAATTTTTACCTCGAATGCACCTGTACTATTGTTGTCACTTTATTATTCCATAGCGTAACCCATGATTAAGTTCATGTTAACTGATAAATTACAAGACAACACAATAAATTATCTATCAAATAATAATATATTAATCAAAAAAATAAATTCAATTTCTGAAAATACAAATTAAAAAACCAAAGTTTTTGTCACTAACAACAAATGTTTGAAATCCATTCACATAATAAAATTGGTAGGTATCTAATATTTTGAGAAATTTCGATTGGTACCTATTATAGTTACATGTACCTACCTACGTATACATTTGTGTATTACGCAACTATAAAAATAATATGAGTGAAATAGTTGTTATATTTTATGATAATATGCAGAATTATAACAACGGCTTTTTAAATGTGCGATTTTTTTTTTATAATATATAATATACATTAATAACACCTAATTATAATTGTGACTGTGAGCATTTGTTTTTAAGTACAAACTCAAAGTGTATACTACAAGTGTATTAAGAATATTTTAAGTACCCTTATTAAGAACAAATACGTTATTTGACCAATTTATTATTTGAATGTAATGCAGTAAATGTGTAAAGCACATAATATTATCATTATAAGTACCTATTGTTCAATTATTAATGTAGGTACCCAAAATATGGCTAAAAAGTATTAAGATTTTTATTTTATAAATGGTTTAATTTTAATCATCAAAAATTCACTATATTATTCATATTATATTCCTTTAAATATTTAATGTTAAATTATATTGAATTATTAACAATTATTATACAGAAAAACAAATGATTTACTGTTCACTTTATAATTGTAAATATCAAAATTATTATTGGTATCTACCTATTTTTGTTTGTTTGTGTGAATTAATAATTAATTAATTTCAATAAATGTGTGTTTGAATGAAAACTGTGCAACAATTTTTTTTCGAACAATAAATATCTTTAATATACCTACGTCCTATTGTAGTACCTATTGTGGTACGCAGTGTAATAAAATTGAATCGGATTAAGGTTAAAAAAAAATGGCATTCAATACGTATGTGTTTATGTATTACAATAAATGCTACAAAGGTACTAGATTTTGCTATTGGTACTTCTAATTTTTTATTAGGTAAGTAAAATGTTTTCAGGAACAAAGGTTATTATTTGTTAGTTAATCAATATTATGTAGGCATGCCATGAGGTTTAATTCACCCAAGGATATGAAGGATGATTCGAACTCGACGGAGAAATAAAATAAATAATTCTAATTTCGGAATATTTATTATTGTATTTATAATAAATTATAATATTATACTACATGATTTAAGCATCAATAAAACCCAAAGAGAATATTTATTAATTGTGATTTGTGAAGACTATCATATTTTCTTACCAATTAGTAAATATCACAATGCCCTAATTCACATTTTAAAATTAAGAAATGTATATTGTTATTTATTGTAGTGTTAATGCCACCACACTGTATATCCCGCAGCTTCTGTATTATCAGCTTACCTGTTTATTGTGAGTTGAATGGTTTAAAATAAATCGACGTATAGTAGGTACATTTAAAAACCAGATATAATTAATTTATTAATTTTAATAGATACTAAAATGAAATCTTTTTTTTGACTTTTATGGAAACGATAAATGCAAATTTAATATACTTTCAATAAAACTGTAGGTATATACAATTTACTTATAATAGATGCTATAATATAGTATATAATATATATATTATGGTATAAAATTGTAAGTACACTATTATATTTGTTTTGTGCCTATGATCTCGATTACAAATCGTTACGACTCACGAGTGCCATTAAGCTCCCTATATAGGCTATAATATAGATACTCACAATATAATATAGATATCTACGAAACGTCCAAACGAGATGGGTGAGTGAAACTTTGACGAGAGTTTGCAACCCTGCTCTCAAATGTACGTCGGATACTGCCACTATACTTGTAAGTACCTATATACACTCACAGCTGCTATATACCTAACACAATATTATAGTTTATATTATTATATTATTTCGTATAATACAATATATAAGGATTATAATATCATGATAATGATAAACTTACTACTATTCGCTGCAGAATAATGGCACACTAATATAGTCGTGTTCAGTAAAGTTATGCCATATTACACATAATAATGTTGTGTAAAATATAATAATATATACAAATGAATTCCTTTGGCAGGCCAACATCTGATTTATACACCAAAAAGGAACCGTATATAATATAATACTGTGGTGATTGAGTACCTAATAGTATATTATTATATTATATGCCCACAAAGTTATCAGTTCCATCTTGAGGGGTATTGACTCCGCTTTTTCATTTTAGCATTACGTAATGAACTGTTTTTACTTAAAGTTTCGGAAAATTCAGTTGACATAAGATACTTTGTAGCAGTCAGTAATAAACCATATTATTTAAAATTAAAGAGTAAAAAGTATTCACCATTATTTTCACAAAATTTTGTAAATAGTGCATCTACACTCTACATGCTATAATTTGCGCTGCACACATATATGATTATAGTCTTACTATATAGTCTATGCTCTAAATATATTATCTATACATATATGCCTACATTTTACATTTGTGTACACCAATAAATTTTCAGCATAACAGAGCGGTGTATTTGAAATAGTTTCGTGTACCTACCTATTATGTTTTGTGGAATTATTTTATTTTTTTCAATGCAATATAACTTAAATAATTTCTAAGTACACTTTTACGCGTTTGTACATCGAAATTCTATAATTTATAATCAACATCGCATAAGAATATAACACATTTGTATAGGTACCGTCCCATTAGACAGAGTATGCCTCACCGGAATGCCAAACACCCCGCGACCACCACCCTATTACGGTAAATATGAGGGGTCGAATTCCCACATGCTTTTGTCCGTTTTGTATGAAGTTGGCATTAAGTGTAACCATTTGTTCGAACTATAAACTGCCAGACCAGGCACGCTATACCATATACATACACGTCCACGCATGACAAATCATTATTGTTATTTATTTCAGGGAGAGACGTTCACCATATGCGTATCCGTGTACACGAATACACGATAATAATATTATATATTATATATTTAAACATTTCGACTCACACAGTGTTGTTATAATATTAATAATAATAAGCTGTAAGGTCCTATACAATGATATAAATTTATTGTTATCGCGTACTGGCGTCGGTCGGTCGGTCCGATTCTATATAATGACGAGTTTTTATCGTCTCCAGAAACCGGTTTTTAAACATAAAATATAATAATATAAAAGGTGCTCCCCAAATAGTATATTATCACGAGAGATCTTCGATATTGCTGCATTACACGCAGCGGGACAGCGAACTCTGCACTTTGTACCTACGCGACAATGCGGCGACAGAGGGTAGTTTTTTTCATTATTTACAGATGTAAGATATACATTTAGAATAAATACTCGACCCATAGGCTGACCCAGAGTTTTATATTAAGTGTGCCCAGCCTTTTTGGTTCCTAGTTATTTTTTATAATATAGAAGGGAGACTATAAATAAATTTACACGCTTAATGGGGTTTTTTCAACTTATAATTTTCTTCCATAAGACGGTATATAAAAGAGATATACTTAAGTAACATATTTGAAGTATCAAACACTTCTTCACTAACCATAACCTGTTGTATAATATTTATCCCTATACCTACCTATTGACTATATACAATATACTATGTGTAATACTTACGTGGGTCCTTGTTTTAAAATGCCTATTCTTAAATAATATAAAAGATAAACGTTTTACAAATTTTTAACTAGAAAATCATTATTCAATTTTCAATTTGATAAATACTGTCAAAAATCATACTTTAAATGCTTATAAAGAAATTGTGACTACCTATATATTTTTAATATTTTTCAACTGCTATTGAAACAATATATCAGAAGCCTTGTATTACATTTTGACGCTTTTTGACCCAACAAAAACAATTTTATTTACATTTATAAAAAAAAAAAACTAAAAATAATTAAAAATTGAAAATGTCCGTAAATAGTTCGAAACTACTTGAAATATTATGAAAATTTTATTAAAATATGGAAATGAATGAAATAAACATAATATAGTGTAAATTTCAAGTATCTAAAGTTATTTTTTTTGGAATAAACAAAATAAGAAAATCACTACAATATGAGAAATCGAGAGAATATTTAATGTTATAAAAATTTTAACTTCAAACGCTCATAAATATTGAATTTGAGTTTCTTCTAGGCTTTTTTTTTTTCGTTAAGGGTAGACAAACTTACAAAAAATCTTGTGTTATATTTTCAAACTTTAGATTTAAAAAGAATCATTTTTAAGAATTTCTAACTCAAAAGAATTTGCACATTTTTGTGACTTTTACGTAATTTGTCAAAATTGTCACCATGTATTTTTATATTTTTTAACTGCCATTGTTACAATTATTAGGTGCTTTTTTTGTTAATTTTTGAAGCTTTTCTCCCTACGAATACAGTTGTATTGCCATTTTTAGAAACAAACTAAAAAAATTGAAGAACTGAAAATGTTTGTAAACAGCTCAAACGAAGTCAAAATATTTTGAAAATTCTATGATGTATAGAAAATACTAAAGTAAATATTAAGTGAAAATCGCATGTATTTCAACATTTGTCATTCGTTTTAAAGTTACACCAAAACCCAAAATGAATTTTGTCAAAAAACCGAATTCCTTAATTTTTTTTCCTCGGTGCTTTGAAAACTACTGTTAATATTAGATTCTGAGCGGAGCGATGAATGTATTGTTTTTAAAATGATGTGTGTGTTTTTTTTTTATATTCTGAGCGGAGCGATGAATGTATTGATTTTATAATGATGTGTGTTTTTTTATTTTTTTTTTGTATCTTTCATCACCTTTTAGGACAGTACAAATGCTTCAATTTTCTTTAATAGTACCTTTTCTGATAAGAATGTGAACCTAGTTGGTACTTTGGAGAGTCAAAATTAAATGATTCTAAATAGTTTTCAAACGCGTAAGGAAAAACAAAAGAAACATTAAGAAAAAACGGGAATTTTTACGCAAAATCAGTTTTCAGCAAAATCGATTTTGAATTTTGGTATAACTCTAATGAATTATAACTCAAATAACCGCAGATACGTGAAATATTCACTGTTTATATAAGCATTTTCTATACAACATCCAATTTTGAATATGTTTTGACTGTTTTTGAGCTTTGAGCTTTTTACGGATCATTTCAATTTTCAATTTTGAAAATTTAAAATAAAGATTCTAATAAATAGTAAATACTGTAAACAGAAAATCTAAAAAATATATAAACACAGTTATTTTTACAGACATTTTAAGTTCAAATTTGGACGAAATTACATATTAAAATTAATTTTAATGAGTAAAAGTATATTATATTATAATATTTTTCTAGCATCACTGATAATTTTAGGTTAATAATTAAATAATGTGAATAATATTAATTCAACTTAGCAGCTACCGTAAAATAACAATGTCAATATAATTTAAAATATCCTAGACTGACATACCGTCTATATTATACTGTGATCTACTTATAACCTACTGTACAGCAGAGCGACATCCACTTGACCCCCTTTTTTTACTTTTGACCCAAAAAAGTTTCAATAAGATTCACTTTTTTATCAGAAAAGATACTGTTGAAGAAAATCTAAGGATTTTTACTGTTCTAAAAGGTAATGACAGACACTAAAAAAAAAAACAGACATCATCGTAAAATCAATACATTCATCTCTCCGCTCAGAATTTAAAGCTGAAATTCAATTAATGTGTAAATTATTAATTATTATTAATTACATTTTTTTTGTTTTACATTAGGGTGTAACTCGGCATACCCGAAACACTCTGTAGATTCGGTTATGACTCGACCCGACATTGTCCCCTTTGTTTACCGCCGAATATTGTGTGCATTATTCTCCTTTACACGCGTTTACGTCGACTCTTTACATCTTTATAATATGTTACTGGCAATGTGGAATACCGGGCAATGTACACTTTGCCCGGTCAATTTGGTCCTGCCCGGGCAATGTGAACCGCGTTTTTTTTTTTTTTTTTAAGCATCTTATATTATTGTTTATTTTTATTATAAATTATAATTTTATTATAACTTATATAATCTTATAATATTATGAATATATTAATAATAAAAAATTTAAAAACTAACTAATATCATTATGGTATTTTTCTAATAAATTAAATTCAATGACATTTTATAATAAACCATGACTATTTTTGTTATCTATCGTACTGACTACTTAAGAATCATAGTTTTCCCATATTGATATGTGATATGTCCATATCGGAATGTTAAAATTAATAGCTGTCTTGATAAAATCAGTCAACAATATTATGTGAACAATAATTGATATTTCGACTAACCACTAACCAGTCGAGTTTTTTTACTTTACACAACAGTACGACACCATTATATACTTCATTACCTACTAGTAGACAAATTAGAAAAAAATTAGTAAATTTTAAAGCAATTTAATTTATCGTATAATATAATAATTCGATAGATAATATATAACATACTGATATAAAATATTGGTATAAATAGGCAGTACGATAGATAACAAAAATAGTCATAGTTTATTATATAAAATGTCATTGAATTGAATTTATTAAAAAAATACCATAATGATATTAGTTAATTTTTTTTAATTTATTTTTATTAATATATTCATAATATATTTATATAAGTAATAATAAAGTTATAATTTATAATGAAAATAAACAATAATATAAATCGCAGTTCACATTGCCCGGTATTCCATATTGCCAACATATAACTAACATATACACTATATACATCACTTGTCCTTACTTACTACTTATAATTTTATTACGTTCTATGTGGTATACCGATTTTGAACGATTTATGTTTTGTAAAGGCTTACAAACTGATTAAATACTAGCTGATCCCGTGCACTTCACTTCACCTGTAAAATATGACAACTCTTAGAAGAAGATATAATGTATCGTATCGAAATATGGTGCTATATTATAATAAGTGTATCTCAGTTTAAGTTTCGGCATTGGTGAACTAGCTATGTGAACAAATTTTACCGAGATGGATAATCCACTCGCGGCGGATTGGTTAAAGCTTTTTGTATATTGCCCAACGTGGTTAAATCTACTTTCTATAGACTTTTCTTATATTATCTCTAAAAACGATATCTAAAATGCTCGTAAAAGTAATTTTTGAGTAAATAAGCTATAGACATACATTAATTGATGTATATATATATATAATATACGCACAAAGCCCGTTGTCGGCGGTGGCGGCTCGTTGTTTTTGTTGTTTTTGTTGCTGTACGGGTGAGTGAAACCCGAGCATCATAAGCATAACCGTCGGCGGTCGGACACGCTGGGGGGTCAGGGAGGATCGAATTGTAGTGATTGTGGAAACCCAGAATGCTTGCCATGTTGCCAAATCTACGTAACAGGCCATTATTTATAATAATTGAAAACTCCTTTGTTTATTAAGTTAGAGAATCGACCAAATGTCATAAACCTTCTCCGCAATGAGATCTTCAATTTTTAAAAAAAAAAAATCAAAACGATCGGTTCTGTAGTTTCCGAAGAACATAGGCCTCAAAGGTCTTCATTATTATACCTAATAGATTATTTATAATAACATGCGATGGTCTAGCCGTATCGAACATGTGCAGCTGTAGTTGAATATATATTCTATCTGAATTTGTTTGTATGTATAGTTGAAGCGCTTCTAATCTATTACACCTAATAAGAAAACACGATTTTGTGCAAATCTATAGTTAATTTTGATTCCATAGTCGGAACTAAGACGTTCAAGCTAGTGCTACAAATCAATTGGACGCTCAGCTTAAATGAAAACGGGAACATTTTTCAATGGTTTTAATTTTAAATGTTTTATAATATTATCTAAGATATAAATCTTTATATCATTTTTGTTACCATGCAAAATATCGACGTGACTGTTTGACAAAATGACGTGTTTTAATTATCTATCCATCTATACTTTTCACCGTATTTAAATACTAATCTGCTATGTTTTATAATAGGACTATAATACAGATATGCAATCGCGTAAGACCCAATGTTCTTACCTTGTATATATTATATTATTATGGTATGAAATAGAATTATGTATTACAACTAAGGTTAGTAACACCTACGCGTGTCGTATAGTATTTTTTTGTAATGTTGACGATGAAGTCATTGGCGAGCGTAGCCACCGGTTTTTGGACCAATGAGTGCAAAACAATTGGTCAGCCACTCCCCACTCCCCCTCAAACATTTCATCAAAGTATATCCGATATAATATTATTGCACACTGTAATTTTAGACGTAACAATCGCGAGCTTTTATAAAATACTATAATATTGTCATGACAAGGGCGAAAGTGATTATACCTATCTATAGGATTTCAATGAGATAGGGCTGAAGGGGCTACATCCCCCCTCCGTAATTATTTTAGGGATATTTAGGAGGTGGATTGAATATATTTTGTGTATTTATAAGTTGTATCATCACCCCTCCCCCCCACGATTTAAATTAATCACGTTACGTCTATGTAGCTATACCTATATAGTTTATAGTCATGCGGTTTTATATAGTGTACGCCAAAAAGAAAAAGTCAAAAATCGTTATTCAAAATTAAATTTTTGGTACTGGCACGAAAATGAGTTATTTTCGTATGACGTCTACCACTCACACATCGTCTATACTTTGCACCTACCGAGTCATTCCCACCCACAAATCGACAGCAGTGACGGTTAACCTTAATCTTAATCGAAGTTGTTAATTATGTTAATATTGTCACCAAAAAAATTAAATTTAATTATTCTTTAGTCGAAGGGAAATATTAATTGTACCTATACGTTTTAGAGAAAAAGATCAATTTGTTATTCAAATTGTTAGATGTATGTAGGTATAGGTATTCATACTTAGCAAAACGATAATAGCGCCTGAAAAATGATAAAGAAAAGGAACGACCCATTTGAACGTTTTCCAAGAAACGTCAAACCATATTTTAATACCTACATAACACAAATTTTTGATAATTATTTTAATGTTATAAATAATTATAACATTTTACATGTATACCTAATAACGTAAAAATAAAAATAAATGATCGCAATAATTATGAATTATTATAATTGGATTTAATCCAGATAACATCATGTAATTAATTTTGTGTGTATAATTTAATGATATGTGTTACTAGATAATATTTATACATACGTACACATTTTATTATTATGATTAAATATATTATTATAATTTCAACATTTATGTATTTTTTAATTAATTATAAAAACACGAGGTATTTTGATAGTCTATAGGTAGTTTGATATTAGAATCTATGACCAAGATCACTTTTCAACCGACAAGACCATCGACACCATGCATTGCAAATGACCTTATAGCTGGCTTCTATACCAGGTAAAATATACAATTAATGTAAGTCAGCAATGTATAAGTAGTAGTAGCTGTTATTACTCGTAAGTCGTAACTATATACTTATTTACTGATTTTGAGTCACTGTATTAAAACAATATAATGTAATATGTAGTTATAAACTTATGAATTAAAAAAAAAAAATTAAAAAGGTAAGTAGGTATAATAGAAATAGGAATATTCATTGATTTTATTAATGATCTATAAAAATATTAAACACCGTATACACTTATGATATTACGTGTACAAACTAAGGAGTTAAAGGTTATTACATGTGTTAGATTAGGTTAGGAATATATTTTTATTTAAATAACTTTCCGTTTTTCACTAAAAAGATTGCACTTGATTAAAAAAGGTTATTAATTATTTTCATAGTTACATAATGTACAACAATATATTATTACATAATACTTTTATAAAATCATAGAATTAATGTATATTAATAATATTTAGATCTGAGCGCTGCGACGAAAGTAGGTGTATGTACATGCATACGTGCACTTTTAAACAAACATTTTTTTTTTAGTTTCTCATAGTTGTTTTTACATAGTAATCCCTACTCTAGTTACAAATATTTAAATTTTAGATGATCGGAGTTGTGTGGTATTACAGCATGGGTACCACGTAAAATATTGGTCCAGTCAATTCCGCTTAATTCTTCTAATTTAATATACTTGTCCACTCGGCTAAAATTTAAAAACCTACTATATTGAGTACGCCACGCCCGCATTTGTAGTCTCCGTCTTACAAACGCACAATAGGTACACCAAATTTTCCTTTCACAGTAATACTTTTTACTCTGTTATTTTTAAAACTACAGTAAATTGATCCATGATAACATTTTTAGGTGAGATTAATATAACTAGTCCCATAGTGTCTGTGTAATGTTAAATGGATCACTCTGTATTTAGCTGGTTATTATTTGTTATCGATAATGCCGTATAGTTTTGATAGTTAATGATTTTTTACAAATTTTTATATCTTTATTATAATATTCTTTATAATTAAAATTCGGTGCGCTGATAAAACTATAGACTTTGATAAGAACAATTATAGTAGTCTCATTTGTGCCACCATTATTCTATGAAACTGTGTGGCCGTTAAGAAAATTGTCGATCGGCGTCTCAAACGCCGCGGCATGGTTAGGAACCTTATTTAAGCAGGCGTACTAGTTTAGTTCGCAGTGACATTTCACATCGCGGCTCCTATCGACTACAACGTCGCTTGTGCTGCGCAACGGTCCGATTCCCAAGAATCTACTTATCCGCAACTGAAGTCAATCAGCAAACAACAGTCAGACGACAATAATTATAATAATATATTGAAAAATTAATTATAATATCATATTATTATTATTAATTATATTAACAATTACAAATTAATTGAAAAAATAAAAAAATTAAAATATTGTGATAATTATTGTCGTCGTTGCACCAAGAAGTATTCGTCAATATGTCTGATACAGGTGAATAATACAATTTATATAATATATATTTATTTAAAAATAATTTACCTATATATACTGTTTAGGTATGTGTAATAATTAATTGTATATATATTTTTTTTGGTTTTAAATGTTCACGAATAAACAACCTATATTTTTCAATTTATTTTCAACAATGAAGTCTTTTTTGCAACATTATAATTTTCTAAATTCTAATATCAAACCCAAAGATAATTCAAATTATTCATGGACATTTGAAGTTAAGATGAGAAAATGTCCACATTCAATCAATTCGAATCATGACTTCAAACTTGACTTGATATTTAATAATAATAAACTGTCAGTTAATATTTTATACGTGAACAAATCATGCTTAAACCATACATTTTTAAAAAGTAATAAAGATTTTCTTTAAAAGTATAACAAATAACTCTGCGAGATAGAATAATTTTAAAAAAAAATTGTAGTTACAAACTATGCAAGCAAATTTTCTTTCAAAGATAAAAAGATTGATTGTATTGTTATGCCATGAGTAAAATTAAATAGTATAAAATATATTTATGTATATTTCTCTCATCACGTTTTCGAAAATGTTTAATACCAAACGATTAGAACCAAAATAAAAAGTGTCCTGAAAATTTTTCTTATCAACAAGGTTATTAATATTTATTAGTATTTGATCATTTTAATCAGATTTCTAGTCAAGTTTATATTTAATATTAATTGTATACATGGTAGTGCATTTTTTTTAAGTCTGACGAATGTTTGACCAAAAAACGAATGCTATTCGAAAGGTTACAATAAGTATGAAAGAACTTACAATTATACCTATATTTATTTCATAGGTATTTATATATTGTAGCAACGAAAGTGTATTTTAAAAGTTGCCTTGAACTATATTTTAATGTCTTCTTTTACATTTGTGTTTAATGTCGTTTCCTAATGTAATATCCGTTGATCGTAAAAACATAATTTATATAATCTATTTATTTATTTCTATTTACATACGGGCATCATACCCAATTACAGCATAATATTATATCGTGAAACTGGACATTCAATTTAACAGTGCAAAAAAAAAAAAATGTTTTAATTTTTACATTTATGAAAGATATAATTGTATTTTAAAGAATATTTATCAGTTATACCTAGATAGTGTTGAATAACCTTTTGTTAATTTATGTTTTTTCTCTAATACCTAACTGTTGAGCTATAATAATTTTAGTATTGGAAGCTAAATAAAAATAAAATTAAAATAAAATAAATCTAACCTTTGGTATTATAAACATTTAAAGTTGTATTCAAAATCTTTATATTGGCAAAAAAACTTACAAAATTGTTTATATGATACAAATATACAATATTATACCGTATAATCTACGTATTATAGTAATATGTCAACCAAAGCACTCATATTTCATTAATATCAATGATTATACCTAGTACTTTTGGACTATATAATTAATAATTGATAAATATTAAAATAACAATCATTAATAATTTAATGTAGTAAAAAAAATTTCAATGTTTCACGTTTTTGTGAAATATTTCATACTTCAAACACTAGTTACAGATGTCAATGACGCAGCTACTATATTATAGGACAGCTGATAATTAATTACGTGGTATAAGTAATAAGTAGCCTAAAGAGATATTATAATATGATATGCATATTATTTTTTTCATTCCTCACTACCTATAGGTACATATACCAAAACCAAGATAAAAATTTGATTATACGTAGATCTTTGCATAAATGTAAAAAAGGTACCTACTATTTTTAAAATTTTTTTTTTGGTCTATAGCCCGGTAGTTACGGCCATTAACTATAGTATTAATTTTGGTTGGAACAGTTAGTATAGTTGGGACGGTTGGTTGGCAAAACGTTTATGTGTGGCAAAGTTTTTGACACTATGGACCCAGGAGGTCACCCATCCGGGAACAGTACTAGCGGCCGTTGCTTATTCTCAATCGCGTTGCGTGATTGATTTCAGTCCAAACACATATTTTTCGTATTTGTATATCTATATAAAATTCATATTCGGTCTTCTATATTATATGTTTCCTTCAAAATGCAAAGTCGGCAAATATCAAAAACTCCGGGGTAAAACAGCATATTTCGACTTTTTTCCGGAAAAATCTAGTTGTAATCAACATCAATAAGGAAAACTATACAGCAACTCATATATTTCTCAATAGGTGAGACCATATTAATTTCAACAACTAATATAATTGTATTACCTATAGGTACTATTACATAATATTATAGTTATGGTAGTAATATAACGTTGATTTTAAAATTAAAAGAAGTCATAAAGAAATACACATATTTATTTACAGTAATTGAATACTAAATTATGTAAAATTGTATAACAATATATAGATACCTAACTGCTGTCTAATATTCAAGTATGTAGTTATAAGGTACGATTTTTCGCAAATCATGTTATTGGGTCACAACTAGATTTTCCCGTGCAAAAGTCGAAATATGACGGTTTGCTTAAAGACCGTGAACATTTTGAGTTTTTTCCTGGAATTTCTGAGGTTTCCCCCGTTATAATAATATAATATAAACCTTCACTATGTTATGTATAGGTACTTCAAAATCCAATCAGGAACAATCAACTCAGCAGGATGAAGAATTGTCAAAGGTATCAAACAAATTGCAAGACGTTCAACTAAAGGATGAAAAAACTTCAACTACGAATTCGACACCAAAAAGAACACCCATCCCACGTGAAACAGTATTGATACCAGTTTGGGTGTACAGACCTCTGACAAAAATAATTAAGGACCCCAGTACTTAACAATATAAATATTATGTTATACTCATCTCACTTCGTTAGTCTATCAGTAGAAACAAATTATATATTATTATCCCAGAAATCCTCACCTTTCGAAAGACCATCAATACAATTACGTTAAATTATCACTTATTTATTCACAATGTATTATTTAATACAGTATTATTAATATTCATTATTATTATTAATATATACCTATCCTTTTGATTTACAATTAAATGCCATGTGTTAGTGTTTAATACGTGTATTTATTTATTTAAATCGACCTCTCCTCTAAACTTCATTCAATATAGGTACCGCTACAGTGCTATGTAATTTGTTTACAGGACTTTCGTTGTTGTTCATTCGTGTTCCACACGGGTTAATCTGAACTGTAGGTTTATTAAGTATTGAAAAACTTTTTCAAACGATTGGTTGCGTGGTGGTTTGTTAAGAATTATTTATATAACATACAGGTACCTTTGCGAAATGTTTGACATCACGATTAAAAGTGTCCGTCGTAAAATGATAAGTGTAGAGCTTGTTATGGCTCGTTTTGTTATAATTGTTAACCATTATATTATTAAAGTATCACAATGATACGATCAACATATTTTAGGTAGTTTCATCTGATACAAAAAGTGATGATCATATAAGTTCCACCGGAGAAATAGGTGCTTCAAGTGGTCACATCAACGAAAATCCACGTACACAGTTTGAAGATTATGATATTTAGGTACTGTGTTTTAAAAAACTCCAGGAGACTCCAAAGTCAATAATGACACAAAACGTTAAATGCTACTAAATTATTTATAGTCAACTAAAATTTCATCTGTTGTACGTATTTATCAAGCATCTATATTTTATGTCAATACATATAACGAAAAAAAAATGATTATTATTATTATTTATTATAATTAAAATCTTCATCAAATACAACATTTTTAAATAAATTACATTTTTTTGAAAATATAACCAACATATTAGGTATAATAACATTTTTCTGAGTAAAAATAAAATTAATTTAACATTAATTATGATAATTTTTAGTGACTAATAATTATACAAATTATAAAGGTATTGTTAATCGTAGATAATAGATATGATATATTATTTCGATTGAAATGATTGTGCTTCATTCACGTTTTATCAAATATACTGTCATATACAAAAAAGGTAGCTCACCGCTCTACAGTTGGTGTTGACTGTGACTATCAAGTACTGTCAACCTATACTTTACTATTAATAAGTATATTTTATGATAGGTATATTATTGCAATAAAAATTATTTATTTTACTTTTAGTAACAAAGTAGGTTAAATTCATTTTTACCGAAAACATTGCATTTAAAATGTAATTATGTGTATAAAATATAGATTATACTTAAAAAGTTTTAATACCCACGAATAATATTTTTAATAGGAAAAAAAAAACTAAAAAAAATGAAAATGTTTAAAAATGTCTATAAACGGTTCGAAACAAGTTGAAATATTATGAAAAATTTGTCAAAATATGAGAATTTATGAAATAAACATATTATGATGTAAATTCAAGTATAATCTATAGTTATTCTTTGAACTACAGCAAAATAAAAAAATCGGTACAAGAAAAATCAATAATCCATTCTTGTAAAAATATGAACTTCAAACGTTCATATAAATGGAATTTGACTTTCAGCTAGAAATTTTTTTTAAAAAAAGGTAGCAAAACTTATTAGGAATCTTGAATTAAATTTTCAAATCTTCAATTTAAAAAGAAAAAAATTATGAATTTCTAATTCAAAATAATTTCCAAATGTTTGTGATTTTTACATATTTTGTCAACATTTTAAGTTTAAATGCTTTTGAAAAATTGTGGCTATGGATTTTCAATATTTTTTAACTGTCATTGTAACAATATATTACGAGCCTTATATTAAAGTTTCAAGGTTTTTGACCCAACGAATAATGTTTTATTTTATTATATTTTAATTTTGACTATAAATTAATGTGCAAATGTTTAAAGAAATATTTAGAACGAATTATGTAAAAATTTGAATTTGAAATGCTTTAAAAAAAATAGTGCCTAACCCTTAGGTATATTTATAAATAGCAATACCACAGATGAGGAACTTCGCATTAAATGTTCAAGATTTTTTTCCCAACGTAAACAATTTTTCGAAATTTATGAAAAATAAAATCATCTTTTATCAAATAGGTGTTGCATGAACTTAAATTGTATAGTATCAAATATAATAATATATGTATAAATTGTATTAGAATAAAATACAATTAAAAAAAAAAAACAGAGAGAGGCATTGGATTAGGTGTTTATGTGTACTATTGTTATTGCCGCTTTGTATTATAGTAAGTTTGACATTAATATGTTGTTACTTGAATGAATGTAGCGTTGTGCGCATGTGCATGTATTTGTATTGTGCTATAGTGCTTTGCATGTTGTCGTTGGTTTTTTGGCACTTTTTGCACAAAGGGGGGTTTCTGTTAAATTATGTGCTCGTGAGCTACTGTTATTTTTCTTTAGTATTTAAGTGAACGTTGTATGGTGCACAAGAAAGGGGAATGTGTTTCTTTCGTGTAAACCATGTGTGTTTTGTGGTGAGTTAAATATTTGATATTACGATTCAGTAAGTTCTTATTATGCTTACCTATATTAGTTCATATAGGTACATGTAAGTGTTGTAGACTGTTTCTGACGATATGGTATTTAGATTCTCAATCTAATATGTGGTTGCTGTTTTTATTCTCCCTTTTAACAGTGGTATTTTTGTGTTGCTTAGGTTGATGTTATATTGGTGCACATTTGTGTATTATGCGTTACTGTCATGTGCAATACTTTGTAAGTTGTGCGTGTTTAATATTGCGGTGAACAAAGCATTTAATATTTTAACTTCAAAAGTCGTAATACGTGGTTTGGTTTAACCGTATGAATATTGTGGGCTGTATTTGGTGAGATTGTATTCAATTTGCGCTATGACACATTGCAGGTGCTATTTTTATTTTCCTTTCGTGTGAAGTTGGTAGGTAATGATATTTTGGAATTTTTAGTAAGTATAGGTAGTATTGGACATTGGAATGTAAGTATCGGTAAAAAACTCTGTATGCTGTTGTTCTGATGATGTGGACTTCCGATTGCGTCATAATGACGTGTTATTGTTGGGTAATATTTTCTTATCGTATTATTTCTTTATGCCCAAATATGAATTTGTTCCTAGTACGCAGACAGCTAGGAATGTTAATGGCTTGTTGTTGAGGTGTGTTGTTTTTTAAATGATGATGTAATTGTTAAGGAATGTTGGTTCCCTAATATTATTTTATGTTGAGTGATATATTTTAATTAGGTACGTTTGATTTTTTCACACTCAAATATGTTTGTATCCAATATATTCATTCTATAAGTTTATTTAAGTATAGAGGATGATCCATTTAAGTGGGTACACTAATTATTTCGGGAAGCATTAACTTTTTTTAATTTTTTTTTAACTTCTAGATTTATGTTTTCTAAAACCATATAATATTTAAATTTTTTCCACCTTCGTATTTTTGGTGAAACCACTATCCACTTTTTATTTTCAAATCGTAACATATAATAAAAATATGATGAATTAATAAAACCATTTTTTTTATGAATTTATGCTTTAAAGTTTTTATTTTTCGTTGATTGGTTTCGAAATACAGCTCTTCAAAGTATTGGTGGTTGATGGTAGTATTATAGTCGGTACAGCTGCAAATATTGTTTTTATAGGAACCGGCATGTCACAAATGAGATTACATTTCTCAAATCACGTAATTTGGTATTTCCAATAAGCCGATAAGTAAATAAATGATTAAGGTTCAAAGTAGGTACAATAGTAATCATTTATTAATTCTTATTTATTTTGTTACCTACCTTGGGTTCAACCATATCAAATTTATCACCAGCTCTTGGTCTTTATAATTGAAAAAAAATAGTATAATCAATGCCAAAATAATCCTCCTTCAACCACCAATACTTTAATGAGCTGTATTTCGAAACCAATCAACGAAAAATAAAAATGTTAAAGCTTAAATTCATAAAAAAAATGGTTTTATTAATTCATGATCTTTTTATTATATGTTACCATTTCACCAAATCAAAAGTTGATAGTGGTTTCACCAGTAAATATAAGGGTGAACAAATTAAAATATTATACGGTTTTCGAAAATTATAAATCTAAAAGTTAAAAAAAAAAAATCAGAAACAGTTAATACTTTCCGAAATAATTAGTGTACCCACTTAAAAATGATAATAAAAAAAATTATTATTTTGTTTAGATTTCATGTGTTTACGTCTCCACATTCAAAATTCTGTAATTTCTAAGTAGATATTTTCAAATAATGCATGTTTCTAAATTGTCTTTAGATTTAATAATATTGACTATTGAAACTAATGCGATATCATCTTATATTATTTTAAAATTATATTTACTATAAGCTGTATCAGATAGCTAGATAGGTAGTTCTAAAATTGATAGTGAATGTTCGTGTATTTCATTGCTTAAGAAGGACAACTTAGGAGTAATGGTATAGATCCTACTTAAAGTTATCAGTTTTTTGTATTTTTTATGAGTCTTTGTAATACTTTCTGTAAGGTGTATCAAACTATGAATGTTGTAAGATTTTAAATGTTGACCATATAAGGCAGGTATAAGTAGCATAATCAGTAACTTATAATTTTTTTAAATAATTGAGAAGTTACATTATTAAGTGTTTGATCTTTGATGAATTTCAGTGCATGCTAAAATGCAAACAGCAAATACTACCTACCTACTAAATGCATATCAAAATGTTTATTAAAATCTATATTAAATTTAACTTGTAAGACAACCGCAGCAATACATGACGAAATGTCTTAATTCTGTTGCTTTATAATATTCAATGTCATTAATAGACCTAGGCAATCGAGCAAATTGAAAAGGCATGACGTAAGGTCTTCATTTTATTAATTCTTTGTTTATTTATTGTTTTTTTTTTTGGTCAACTAGTTTAATGTTCTTTTTTCCTCTAAACCAAAATGCAGTCAATCTTTTTGTTACCTACTCTAAAGCAAACCATATATGCACATAGTCAAAGAACACTACTTCAGTTATATTTTCAGAAATCCCTATTAAGGTTTTATGATAGTCATCATCAAATTGTATGTGAATAGTTTCACCTGTTCTCAAACTTGAATCTGTTCCAAGAAAAGGTATTTGATTTTGTAAAAACCAAACCTTGTTTTACAACGAATCTAAATTGATTGCAAGTAAATTTAATGTAAAGAATCCTACTCTACAAAATAAATAAAAAATAACAAAAAAAATGACCTCAACATTTAGTTGAATTCAATTTAGAAAATACAATGTTAAATTCTGAACTGATTTTAAAGTTCATATATTTATCTGCCTATTATAGGTAAAATAAAAATTGAACTCAATAATATAATTTCTAAAAATAAAAATTTAGTATCAAGAACTAATGCATTTGACCAAAAAATGTATAACTTTTTGAATAGAATATGTACTTGTTAGACCATTTTCAGCTGTTATAATGGTACACTCAGAATTAAAAAGGGGTTAATGCTATGCTGTACAGAAAGTATGTAAAATTACTGTAATGGATGTGTTAAATTTGAATTTGATGGTATAAAATATTGTATAAAAAAAATGATTTTGTGTGAGATAATCTAGCCAATATATTACAAAGTACATCTAATGATATCATTGTGATTAAAGTAATTTATTTTACTTAATTAGGCATTCGTACTATACAGTTGGTTAGACTAATTTTTCATTTTGACTACCTACTTATCGTAAAAAAAGACATATAGAAAATAAACCACACATCATTGTAAAACCAATACATTCATCGTTCTGCTCAGAATCTAAAATCATTAAAAATCAATAATACAATTTTAAATTAAATATAGGTTATGGTAATAATATTTTTCATTTGCTTGTATTTCTAATCAAAAATAAAATGCCGTTTTCTGAATTATATAAGCTTTTTAGTAAAAACTGTAAAGTTGTAAGACAACAACACCAATAAATATGAACAACATTTGTAATTATGTTACTTTAAAGTATTCAATATCATCACTCATCAATATTCTTAGGCCATAGGTGGCGAACATATGACACACGCTACACGCAATTATTAAAAATAAAACCATTATTCGTAAACTCGTAGAAATAAAGATTCCAAAATAAAATATCAAGTTTATGGTATACCTACACTCTAAAAGTCTAAACAACCGACAGTTTGCCAAATTATTAGAAGAGGTCAAGCCTTCGGTCAATTCTATCCTCTACTTATGTATAAAATTGTTCTTTGGTTAAGTCACGGGCAAGTTCTTCATTTGTTGAATTACTGGGAGAAGAACGTTTATTTTTGTCTAACAAATCTCAAGATTATCCAGGATTTAAATTAGTAACTAATTTAATAATAATTTATTATTTGATTTTTTCACAGATTTTACTGCAATTTATAAGTTATAACGAACTAAATAAAAAATTCAAGGTCGAGGTCAAACAGTTTTAACTATGAATCAAAACATCAAAGTTTTTGAGAAGATTTAAAACATTAACAATTTAAATATTTTCCTTATTTGAAAAAGCAATTAATATTTTCAAAAATTTTTAAAAATAATCAGCTTGATTTGAAATCATTAATTAAAAAATATGTAAAAATATTCTGGACATTTATAATATTATGAGGCACTATTGGCTTTTTTAAGCAAAAATGTTTGATAAGTTATAACAATTTAACATAGAACACTTGGCAGAATTAATCGGTAGTGTGAGTCATCTGAAATTGATAAAGTATTCATTACTATTTCATTATAAATATTTAATAGAATAAGTAATATAGTTAAAAAAAAAAGTTTAATAAATTACTTGTAACATCTTGTGGGTATACCTACATTTGGATATTATATATTATTTTCGATTATAATTTTTTATATTAAATATATTTTATTTGTATAAAATCACAATCTTGGATATTTGAACTGATAAGTGAATACCTACTGAACAGTCCAGGGTCTGAAATCAGAATGAAACATTTAAATTTAATTTCTACAATTTAATGTTTGTTTTTCTGATTTAAAATTAAAATAATTTATTGATATTATAGTTTTATGATTTTTATATTGTTGCACATATCGATTGTATTATGGTTTTAATTAGATTTTGAATAAAATTTTTTTTTTTTTTAATTAAAATATCAATATTAATTTTGACTTATATCTACGAGAATTCCGTTATTATTCGCGCGTCGAGTAATTGACCCAAGAAAATGAAATATCAGTTATTTATTATTATCTACACATAAACACATTATAATAGAACCATCGTTGGTTATTTATTTTTTTTTTAGTTTTAAATCTATTTGTATATTATAAAAAAATATAAAATTATTATTCTTTTGGTATAAATAATCGATTTAATTTACTATCGGTTTCACTATAAATGTTGGATATCATTAAAAAAAATATTAGATTTTTATATAATTTTCGACATCTAAGAGGTTTTTAACGATGTTTATCGATAGTCTGTTACCTGATGAAAAGCGGTTTTTTTTAAGCAGAGTTTTCGATAAATAAATACCAAACATTTTGTAGGGGGTTATTTTTAAAATTGGGGATGCTATTACCCCCTAAGCCCCCCTAATTTCCCGCATTATTACATATACTTTTTCTAAACGACGAGACAATGTGAAATTTTGTAAATACAATATTCTTCATGATTAATATTTTGAACGAAATATAAAAATGTAGACAGCAATTGAGATAAAAAGTTTTAATCGTAGAACGATTCTAAACGCACGCCTAAAGTATTTAGGCTCAAGTATAATAAAATACTAAATTGACGAATTTATTTCGACGTATATATGAACGTGTACTAACTATAGTAACGATTTAATATTTGTTTTATTGTTACAAAATGGCCGTAATAGGAAAACAATAAGCCGCATCATCATTATTCTCTAATTTTTATTATTTATTCGGAAAAAATACTAAGTATAGTATATACTATATAATATCATAGGCCATATAATGTATTATATAAATTCCGATGAGAACAAAAAAGTTCTATAGATAGAAACTGGTATGTAAGTACCCGTTTTTACGACTAAGCGAAGAGGTATAGGTACTGTTTGAGAGATTTTGTTAGGAGACCGTCTCAAGTATGTGTTTGATAATTTTTGAAAATATTTGAGATGCTTTTGTATCTTGGTTAAAGCTTTGCTCTTTGTATACAAATATGTCACTCTGTTTTTGCGTGTATCTACGGAGTCACGAAAACGTAAGAAAATGCACTGCATGCATACGCATACACATAGAATTTAATATTATTACATAGTACGTGTTTGTTTTGCAAGGTGTGCTTTTTGGAATGTTCGTAGATGAAAAAATGTACCTGCTTAAATTTTTTTAACAAAATATTCCATGATAATATTGTGTTTTTGAGCGTCACTCATTGTCACAAACTTTTATCTGATGTCTATAATTTGTCTTATCAAATAGTTTTTACGAAGCAGCTATAAAGGGACATCAATAAATATAATATGATTTTAAATTTAAGTTTAAAAGTTTCACTGATTTTGACGTAGTGTCACCAACCCTGATTATAATTCAATAATTATATTGAATAGGTATTTTCTTCGGCCCAGACACAGATCCAATGTTTACATGCCGCTTCAATCATTTCCTATGGAGTGCATGGGCTATGCGAATATGGTGCGCGTGGGTTAATATTATTTAGTTATACTAAATACACCTGTACGTGAGGGGCACCGGTAGCGGTCGCTCTTACGGGTACGGTCTGAAGATATTACTAGATCAACCGACCACTGGGCAACAAAATCGTGTAGTTTGGCCTATGTTCCGTTCTCGTTCTCTTGTATAAACTGATACAATATTAGTAAGTTATAACTACGGAATAATGTTTGTATTAAAATCTAATATTTTTTTTTACATTTTTCTATGACCGAATTCGGATCGTTAATAATATTACATTGTACAAATGAAAGAAACAAAAATCTAAAGTAATTACTTATGTCTAAGTTACTTAACAAAATTTGCTTCCTAAATTTGTAAGTGAATACCCTCACCCTCACCCTCAAATCACAACTGGAGTTGACAACTTAAATAATAATATAACGAAATAATGAGTAATAAGCTTTGGTAAACATATTTAAGTACCTAGATAATAAATCGTATAATGGTTATAATAATTTATGTTCAATATTTATGACATAGTTGAACAATAATAATTATATTTTAAGACAAGTATTAGACTCTTTTAGTCTTTTCTATAAATAATTACGATGACTAATAATTTTAATACCTATCATGTATTACATGTTAACTATATTAATATATATTTTAAAATTATATAGGTAACTGTTTTTAATTTATCATTAAATATAATAGTTATTGATAGTAGAATATTGTAATACAATATAATATTTTAACAACTACAGCTAAAGATATAATTCTGACCATTCACATTTGTAAGGTAGGTATAGGTATTGTTGAACAATATATTATCATGCCTTTATATATTTTTTTTTTCATTGTGGTTTCGTTCGCCACATGGAGGGGATGAACCGTCTGGACAAAATACTTAGCCAATGACACACCTACGAATGAATCCCGTTGAAGCGCAATACAGTTTGTTACGTTAAACACGTTAAACATCGCAATTTTTGTGAATCAAATTAATTTTATAACTTACTATTTTTACAGCGTGGATCACATTGAAACGAGTTTATTTATGGTATGTAATTTATTTATTTATTATTTAATATAATATTAATCTATATAGTATGTGTATCAGACATCAGTTAATATTATATAAAAGTAAAATTTATTTGTATGTAAGGGTACGTAATGGTAATCTCTATAATTACTGAACAGATTTTAAAAATTCTTTCACTAATAGAAATCGACAGTATTACACAGTTCCAGAGTAACATAGTAACATAGGTATCATAGTTATTTAAATACCTATTCATTGTAGTGTATACAAGTTTCTTTTTTGTGTTCAGAATAATATCGAAAAGTATTAGCTTGATTTAAATGTGGTCCCCCTGATTCCCCTAATCATTTGTGGTACTCAAGGTATACTTTTACGTACCTACCTAAAATTCCGTATTATAATTTTTGACCCACTAGGAACATATTAAATATTATGTAAGATACACCTACACATAGCCACGCCACCAAATAAAATTTTAAATTCAATTGATAATTTAATAATTATTTTGATAATAAATTATCTAGAATCGATAGTATTAATAGTTATAATTATAGTCAGTCTTACGTCTGCTAATAACAAAAAGTGTATGTAATATACTTAATATTATTCAATATTATAAATATTTTAAAAATAGTTTTTAAAATTTTGTGTTCTAGTGTTTGTGAGGTTATAAAAAATCGGTTTTTGGTTATGTGGAAAGTTACAGAAAAGTAACATTATTTTTGTATGAGCGTTTGAATTTAATTTTTTTTGGATATTGGATTTTTCATGGTAAATTAACGAATTGTCATCTATCGGTTTTTTATTTCTTGTGCTTTATTTTGAAGCTCGGTCTTGAGGAAATAACATTTTCTCGAATTCGAGGAGGTGTACAATATTGTGTTTTGCTTATCTATACGAAATTGTACAAAATAAAGTAGGTACATAATATAGTACTTCCCACAATGCCAACTTAAACGAAATTCACCCAGAGACCTCCTCAACATTAAAAAACAAAATTTAATAAAATAACACAAAAAAAACCCCGTTTAGAATTATGAAGTTGGGTCCTTTCATCATGCCGTCCAGTTCTGTTTACTCGTACCCCCATATTACTTATTGTACAAATTTTATTATAGATTTTATATATTCTTGTTTGTTTTAACCAAAAATACGCTATTCAGAAACACCGATATACTTATATATTATACCTAGGTAGGTACACAATATATTGGTATACACATCGTGCATGACATCGTGTGTAAATGTCATATGAAATATATTTATATATATATTAATATTAATAGTGATGGGAATGATATTTATACTCTGTGACTTTGCGGTATATATTAATATATATTGTATATTACGGGTGGTCAGGCGGCTGTCTCGATTTTATATGTGACGGTCCCGGATAGATATGACGTAGGTATGATGTGTGATGTGTAAATATAATTTAGGTATATATAATATATATATAGCGTTATCGTATAAATAAATGTGCGTGTAGCTGATATACTAGGTCCAAAAGATCACACATTTCTAAATTGTACTTAACCGAAAAAAATAGGCAACTCTTTATATCTCGATTTTATGCGATGGTACCGGATATGACAAAGGAATTAGAAATGATATGAGTAAACATAATACGTAGGTATGATGTGTGATGTGTAAATATAATTTAGGTACATAAAATAACATAGTGTTATCATATAAATAAATGTGTGTGTCACCGATATACTGGGTCCAAAGATCACACTTTCATTGAACATTGTACTTTACTGAAAAAATATACGATAAAAATCATATCGCTTAGGAGAAACTCGAATGACATGATTTTAAATAAGTGATAGAAAAATATAATTTATTCAACATTATTATTATAGAGGTTTCCGCGCGTGTCGATAAATACATGTAATGAAATGTGATAAAAATATTTTTAAAAAAAAATTATGGGAAAACACAGATAATGTTATTACTAATTACCTTTGAGCTATGATAATATTGGTAAATTCACTTATATATTAAAGCTAACTACACAAAATTGGAACTGTTCAACAAAATTTACTCTACATATATATGTGGCGTTTCTGCAGTTCTACTGACGCATAACATATCAAATTTTACGTTCAGAAAATTAATTTGGCTCTATTATTTTTAATAATATAGAAAATTTACCAACTGTACAATTTGTAGGTTATAATATTAGTTGGACTTACCTATATGCTTTATTTGATTTAAATTTTAAATTTTAAACTACTCAAACCTTGCTTCAAAATTTAAATCTGGAACATAGTTTACGTGGAACATATAAATAATATTATACTTCCAAATTTCATTAGGAATGAGTCAATCAAGTGCAATATTAAAAATAACAGATTCAAAATATGAACAATTCTGAACGTAATATTTATTAAGTTATTATTTATTATGTTATGTATTAGTTAAACGCAGACCACATCTTCTAAAAGCACTTAGGCGACCTATATACCAATATACCAACAATACTACTAAGAAATATCAGCTGTTTAATGTTTTATGTGAAAAGAATAGTTTTTAGATTTTACCAACAGATTTAGGTAGGTACTAGGGACCTCAATTAGGCTGAATACCACTAAAATATCGATAACGTCGAATGCTTGTAAAATGTAAATGTATATTTAATTGCTACATTAATGGATGTCTAGAGATATTTTAACTTATAAAGGAATGTATCGGACTGAAAAACAGTCAGTGACACTTCGCGATCCCGTCCATTCACAGGTACCTGGTACCTTATATATATATATTTTAAAATTATATCTTAACCAATACTATTGCACGTATTTTGTTTATTTTCTTTAACTATATGCTGACATATTGTAGATACTCGAGAGTCTCATTTCTATATTATTATTATTTACAATTGTGTTATTTTTTGTTTTACCTAGGTATACAGCGAGTAAGCTTTTGACTGTGGAATTATTTCATTTAAATATGGATAACCGTGTTTGGAATAAAGGTTTATTATTCAACTTCATAGAGGCCTATAAATTGCACAGATGTCTTTGGCTGAAAGAAGATACATTTTATTACAATAATGAAAAAAAAACAAAAGCATACAAAGACCTGGTAAATTTGGTAAAAGACGATTTCCCAAACGCTGACGAACAATTAGTTAAGATGAAAATAAAAAACATCAGATGCGCATTCCGTAAAGTTCTTAAAAAAAAGCAACAGGACATAAATTATGAACCGACACTTTGGTAAGTACCTACCTTAAAAATAATTTTTTTTACTTTTTGCAACAAAACAAAAAACAAATAGCAATTAACATTTTATTATGATTATTATATTATTATGACATTATTTCACACACTATTATAAAATGTTATTAACTATTACAAGTAAATACCGATGTACCGTTACACATTGTGAATAACTTCGTAGTTTAAATATACCTTTTTATTATGATCATTAAATTATTAAATCCTCTTAAATTTTGATTTATTAATATTACATTAAAATCATTGAACATGTATATCTTTCTTTTACAGTAAAAATGTGATTTTAAGTTTTAACCAATTTGAGTATTTTTACTATTAGAAATTGACTTACCTAACAAATAAAATGTTTATAATATTGTTTAATTTATAATACAGCAATTTAGGTTTTAATTTTTAAAGGACATTATGTTACATTTAACGTGTTAAATTTGACTATAACGACAGCATTTTAGATTCTGAGTTGACCGATAAATGTATTTATTTTACAATGGTGTGTGTTTAATTTATTTAAATTTATTTTTATTTTTTATTTTTATTTTTGATATTTGTTCTTGTGTCTGTGTATATGACAAGTAGTCGAAAAAATATTAGGACTTTTAATTTCAGTATTTTGTTCGGTGGGAAATTGTCTATACACAATAAAATAATCAAAATATTTCGATTTGTTTTGAACTGCAGATTGCTGACATATTCAGTTTTAAATATTTTTAGGTTTTTTTTTTTATGAATGTCAATAAAATGTTATTCGTTGCCTCGTTGGGTAAAAAATATTGGAAATTGAATACAAGCCTGCTAATACATTGTTACAAATAGTAGTTGAAAAATATTAAAAATACACACTTTTTTTTATAAGCATTTAAAGTTTAAATTTTGACATATTGTATCAAACTTAAAATTTTAAAAAGTGGGTAAATGGATGTCACTCTGCTGTACAGTAGAGTACAACATTATTTGGTTACAGAATTATCTACTTACGTGGGACCATGTTTTAAATTTTCAATCCATAGCTATAAAAGTTGAAATTGTTATCAACTTATTTAACTATATAACCATTAGGTATTTAAGGTAGGCATACTTATGAATACATTTTTATGAATTCCTAACTCAAAATAATTTGCATATTTTCGTGATTTTTAAGTATTTTGTCAAAATTCGAACTTTAAATGCTTATAAAAAAAATTGTGAGTATGGATTTTTAATATTTTTCAAATGTCATTGTAATAATATATAAGGAGCCTTGTATTAAAGTATTAAGCTTTTTAACCCAACAAATCATATTTTATTAACATTCATATTAAAAAAAACAGACCCTACAGGTTTAGCAGACCAACCCTACGTAGTTAATTGCTGTGTGGTTAATTTTAAAATAAGAGTGAATTCACCAAACTTTAATTTAGGAACATTTCCTGTGCCGCTACTTTGTCTTTTTTACGATACTTACATTTTCTATGAATTTCAAAATTGTAATAACTTATTCGCTCATAACTTACATAACAATTAAAATATCATAAAACAACCAACTTAGTGACAAAGGTAATATTCTAAACTTTAAATTTGGTTATAGGTGAATTCACTATAATACAAAAAAATAACAACATAGGGTTGGTCAATGTAAATTTCATATGTTACGTGTAGTTCAAAGAGAGAATACAAATAGTGCGCCGGCATCCTCTTAATATAAAATTATGAAAGCATATTATTATACAAATAATATATAATAGGGGGACGAGGTGGCCGAGCGGTCTAAGGCGTCGGTTGCGGCGCTGCCGTCGCCGCTTCGATTCTCGGTCACTGGGCGGCATTTTTCTTCGGGCAAGTCACGGTGTCCAGAGAACAAGTGCCGCTATCCCCCACTCCGGGGCATGGCAGAAACCTACGGGTGCCCCACTAGAAATTCTGCCACAACACACACACGTGTACCAAAACCAAAAACCAACCAAAACCAAAAACCAAACCAACTGTTCCACCCCCACTGTTCCACCCAAAAAACAGGCTAATGACCTTAGTTGTCGAAGCCTTCAATCCCCCCCATTAAAAAAAAAAAAAAAAAAAAATATATATATATAATAATAAAAAATGCATATTTCAGGTATTTTGATTTATTGATGTTTACAGTGGAAGATAATAACAATTCAGCAACAAGTAAGTTATAATTTATTACAATATTGTCATCATTAAAATGTATGAATATTTTGTTTAAATTTATTTTTATTTTAAATATTTTAACAATTAATAATAATCCGAAGGTACAAAATATATAATAACTTTTAATATTCGAGTACATAGTACCTACATACTGACCAGTATTATGAATTTATTTAAAAGTTTATAAATTTAAAATTTTTAATTTTTTTTTTAAAGATTTTTACCAATTATCTATAAGGTTCTTAATTATATAATACTAATGTAGATACCTACAGCTATTTCTCAAAATATGCTAATTTGACGTTTTGGAAATGAACAAATGGTACGCTTTGGGACAATCAATAAATTTAAATTGGGCCATATTAAACTACAATATTACTTACTTAATAACGAAAAAAATGTATTACAATAATATACTTTGTTTGCCATAGATATGGTTTTTATTAACTACAAAATTTATTTCGTTAAATATTCTATTTTTACAAATGTAGATATAATATTATAATAACTGATGAAAGCTTTGTAAGATTTAGATAGTTTTACTAAAAACACAGTATCGTATTTATAGATCCATGACATCAACCTATATTCACAAATATTTTACTTAGCATGTTTATTCCTAGTGCCATCGAATTACGCATTATAAGCGCAAATCGCATTTTTCATTGCAAATATTGCGACCAGTGCGTGATATTATATGATTTAAATACGGATTTTGTTACGTTAAATTGTAAGTTAATATGTCATAGGACTCTTCTTAAAAGTTGAGAATATTGCCGTTTGCCGTTAGCCATATATAGGTGATATAAAAGTACCTTCATATATGAACATAAAGCTAAATTCATCGTCGACTAAACGTTATTACTTATTCCATTAGGTATTCGTAAACAAGCCCATACTATAAGTCGTATTAATTTATTTTTCTTTCTTTTTAATTGGCCATACTTAGTGAGCTTACCTCACTTGCTCTCACCACAAACCATTGATTATAATTTGTAATACCTATATATTATATTTAAGGCTAACCTATAGAAAATATCAATATTGTGTAACATTTTATATTGTTTCATACACATACATACTATAATTAACAAATGTACACCTTTTCAGCTGAAGATGGGCATGATGATCATAAAAGGTCGGAGGTCGGAAATTAATGAATTCAAAACAATATTCTACCAGTTTAACATTAATATTATAATATTAATATGTACATCCGTGGACCATAGTTTTAGAAAATGTATTTTATCATATTAAACATAGTATATATACCACTTATTCATTATCATTTTTACTTTTTATTACTATTATATTATATACTTATTCCTTTATTACCACGATCATTGTATAATATTAATATTTTTACTTTTTTTCATTGATTTAAATAATGCTATGACTCTGATAATAAACATAATATTCTTATACTAATTTAATATATATTTTTTATTTTACGACAACAAATATTTATAATTTCGTGATGTTTATTTTATGCTAATGAAATTCAGTTTAAAAACTGAATTATGTCATTTTATAATTACATGATATGTATAGTTGTACCTGTTGGCTATAGTTACAATTAGGTATTATTCCACACGATTATCCAGCATCATCGGTTATAAAATAAATACAATAATCCGTTGGCAATGTATTGGACACCTGCTATGGTAAAAACGTTAGTGCTGTGATTTCGGTTAGTATATTAATAAATTTGGCGATGTATTATAGATTTAAAGTTATATATTAAATAATATTTTTGATACTGATTAAACATCCATCATCGCATAACATCTACCGTGTAAAATACCTATATGTTTTTTTTTCCAATATTGGTTTATTACAACAATAACAATGACAAATGACGATATGGGTATGATACGTACTATATATGGGTATAGGCGTATCACGAATTACAATTTCAAGTGCTTTAGTTTTAATATTTTTCTTTGTTATTGTTTTGAAAACGTACACATATCTATATAAAATATACAATTTAGGTACTGTATGGATAGTATTAGATACAGTCTATACATTTGTATTAAATTTGTGTTTATTTTTTTGTCGATATATTATTATTATTGAAATCAATATTCAAACGTACACAATAATAATTTATCTTACAATTATATAGTATTATATGCAGTTAGAAGCTTTAATTCGTTATACTGAGTGCTCCGGGGTTAACATCGTCAATGTATGAGTGCGGTTGAAATTTAAATTAATAACATAAACGAATACTGCTGCAGGTTATTTAAATAATAATTGGATTCGTTTTATTAATATTTTAATTTTAATGAAAAACAGATTTCCCGTCAATAATCGGTGACCATGCAGAAAGTCGGCTCTACTATGATGTGTACATTATATTATGACATGTTATAAAGCTACGTTTATAGGATTTTCAGACGTCGACCGGCGCCTGAAAATGTCAAGAGTCATGTGTCAAATCAAAGTATTGACTTGATGGACGACGATATTATAATATCACTCGTCGTGGCGTAAAATTACATTCAGAATCAAACGATAAACGCAGAGGGATTTTCGATCCACACCTCAACTGCGGAGATCATAATGAATGGTTAAATATAGTAAGTACCTACCTACTCGAAAACACTGAATCATCTGACGCAGTGTTGAGACTTATCTAGATAACTATTGGTCATTTTAGGTGACAGTTTTACTATCTAGATGCATTTTTTTTAAATCATATTAATTTTTCGTGAATAATAATAATTTTTTTTGCCAAAGTAATTGTTCTATCAGAACACTATCCAATTGCTTCATAATATTACCATATAACTGTATGTGCCTATTAATTATTAGTTACTTTGTGTTCACGTAGGCAAAGAAGTAAATTTGTTACCTATTTAAATATAATAAAAATTAGGTTTATCCATACCATATTTCCTATCTAGATAAAAGTTATATTATATTTATCTAATCTAGATAATTGTAAAATATATTTATCTTTATCTGTATCTAGATACATTTTAATACAATTATCTGTATCTATTGGCTATATGAAATTTTCGTTATCTATTCTCAACACTGATCCCACGTATGTAGGTATAGGTATAACATTAGATTGTATATACAATATATAGGTACAAGTATAAAACCACTTATATGAATGACCTTAATAAATAGTTTTTAATAATAAAAAAATGTATTATTAGAAATACCTATAGTTAAATAAAACTATAAATCGACTTTTCAATATTTGATTACCTACCTACTACAAACGTGTCATCGTGTCAAGTCAAATCAGAATTGATGAAATCGCTAGCACAATCTGTATAATTAACTTTGACAGTATATTATTTTTTTTTATTAAAATTACAATTACAATCAACGTCAATCTCAAGCTATTTTTACCATAACTTTTTAGTATAAAATGTAATATACTTTTACGGAAAATATAAATATACAACAGAGTAATACGCGTGCTTTTGAATAACGACGTAATTTATATTATACTTCAGAAATAATTATAATTAAATACCAAAACCAAATACAATTTACCGTCGTAGAGTTCCGATGGTTGTACATTATAATATAATATAACACGACAGTTTTGACACTGGACTTTTACCCTCACCGTAATTCATGAATTATGCATAGTATATTATCGTTTATAATTTGTTTTCATTTTATTCATTGTGACCAATTTATAAACAACAAATAAATTTAAATATTATTTAAATAATATGAGCGTAGAATCTCGCGGTTAATATTCGAACATAAAATATGTAACAATATTATTATAAATTATAATTATGGTTATTTATTTACACAACTTACATTTATAATAATTATCTATAAGTATAACATATTAAATATTATTGAAATTTTTGTTTTGGTCGAAAAGGTACTATTTAATAACAATATTATCATAAACTTACTTATAGTATTATATAGGCTGACGCAATCTTCGCTTCGAACCGTTTTTCGTATACAATGATTTTATATCTGTAAGGTAAGTTTGGCAAAGCTGCCATCCTCCACCTCCGTTATTTTATTTTAATTAATAATGGGTTGGCCGTAAAAGTAACGCCGCCTACATATCATTGAATTGCAATTTAACACCTTCCATTACAGTTACCCACTTGTAACCTACAGCAGAGTGACTTCCGCACTTACCTTATTTTTTTAAATTGTATTATTAAAAACTGAAAATGCAATTGTATTTGTTTAAGTTGTTGATTGTAATTGATATTATAATTAATTTTTTGAACTTGTAAATTTTATCAATACAAGTAGTATTTCAAACATTTATTAAACATGTACCCAGTATATGACATGTATACATATACTTTACGTATATACCTGTACATATTCACTTAATACTTCAATGTCCAGTAGTAGTAAAACAAATATCAGGAATTTAAGAATATGGTCCTCAAGTATATTTAAAAATTCTATAGTTCAGATTTAGAATAAGATATGTATTATTAAAGGAAGAAAATGGCTGATCATACTTAAATATTACCCAGCATAGAAATTTCTCGAAATCATAGTTAAAAAATATTATATAGAAATATAGGATAAGTGTTATCGACCTAGGTATAACCCAGCGAAAAATAGCTACATCAAACAGCCGGTGTTTGTGTGTGTGTGTGTGTGTGTGTGTGTGTGTGTGTGGGTTGGTGGGGGTGTGTGTGTGGGTGGGGTGTGTGTCAAGATAATTAAATAGGTATATATTAGTAAAGCCGGTCCGAAACTAATATCAACTCGATCATCTCGTCCCTACTCGTATAATATAAGATTTTATGTTTATGTTCGATGGATGTGTAGCGAAGTAATAATTCGTCGGCGTCGTGATGGAGCCGTAATATTATATAATATTATATAAAACGAACATTTACCACGTATTATCACAGAATATGCGTCCATATAATATAGAGAATCGGACGGGTGTGTTTGCTAAATATTAAATTTAATATTTGTACAGCGTGTTTATGCTTTTAGGGCGTAAAATATAATATTATATAAATGCGCCTCGAATTCGATTTTTTCAATATTTGCTCGGCACAGCAATGTTTACGCTTTTAGTGTATTTGCTATGCGTGTTAAAAATACATTCTTCTCAGCTGGATATAGTATAATAATAACAATAATAAGCGTTGTAACGTGTGCTATGGCAGTAAATAAGAAAACCTCGGCCAGAGTCGAAAAAATATAAAAACATTTAAGAAATAAATAAATAACACACTTTCACCCGCGTACGATAAAAATAATATTAGATACTCCGCATTAATTTATATTGGTATAATAATATTAAACTAACTTGTGAGTACGCGATAAATAATATAACTATATGCATATAATATAGGTACTTAAAATAGTGACTGCAACGTTATTACAGCATATAATAATAATATTATGGCCCGAAACCGTCACGTCTACGGTGGTGGCGACTGAGATACGTCGTATAAGTGAGACCCGACAGTCGTCACCACCGCGGCCACCCCAACCGGCAACAATACAATATTATACCTTATTATATACTGCACAATACACCTACCCCCCTCTCACTGAGCAACATCTCGACCCTCGTTTGACGATGGTATATAATTATACGCGGTAATTGGTTATCGAGGGTCGCCAACTCCACGCGTTAAACTCGATAATAATTGGGAACGGACGATCTTACCTATATAAACATAATATAATATAAATAATAATAATAATAATAATAATAATAATATACTGAAAAATAAATAGGAGGTACTAGTGTTCATAATTAAATAAATATTTTTCACGTAAACCATGTACACCTTCATGCGATTCATACACACACCACGGTATAACATAATATAATAATTTGAAGATGGCAGTTATTTCTGAAAATTTTTTTTTTTATTCATCCAAAAAACATTGACATCAAAGGTTCTGAAAATACTATATACGTACGCCGAGTAGATTTTTATAATATATTTTATTTTAAAGCTCTTGCAATTTCAGCTCTTGTAAACTATTGTACCTACCTATATAAGGCGTTTTCTATAATTTATAAAGTTTCTTATACCTAATAATTTATCCGTTTCCTCACACCACACGTAATATCTCTAAAGCATGGGTGTAACAGAAATAACTGGCAACTTTAGTTAACTAACTATGAAATGCACACAAACTTTTATATTTCCAATTGATATCTTAAAATTTAATCATGATTATTAATAAGTAATTTAATTTTTTAAATACATTTTAAGACGTTGATTAGAACAGAAGTTATATTACAAAATATTTATATTTATAAAATGTGATTATTCAAATGAATATTTAAATGGTGTATCCGAAATTCCTTCTTTAGAGGACGCAACATAGATATTTGTTTTCTCCGTCTTACTGCAAGCGCGTAACATAGCAGATTTACGCTCAGCAGATCACGTTTAACTCCGTTAGTTTAAAAATTAGATTGAACTGACCTACTTATGAAACTTGATGGTAAAGACATTATCTTTGTTTATACGAAGGCTTTTTAGGATATTTTAGTTTTTAAGTGAGTTATGAGCATTTTTAACTTACGCTATAAGTTTCATAATAGGTCAATTCACTATAATTTTTAAACTAACGGAGCTAAACGTGATTTGCTGAGCGTTAATTTGCTATGTTACGCATTTGTATGACAACAAATGGGCCGTATAGCGTCCTCTTATAAGAGCACCTCATACGCATGTTTTATTACTTCCGTTTAACTAACGCATAACATATGTATATAATATTATGGGTAGAAAAGTACGAAAAAATAATCAGTTTTGTTCTGTATAATATATTGTTTTTAATATTATAGTAATATTTGAGAATCTTAACTGTTATAAAAGGTTTAAGGTATAAAAAGTGATATCCCAGTTAATCGACAGTCAATGCACGCCGTTTTAATAAAATTATTTATTTATATACATAAAAATTATCTAAGGAAATAACAATACATATAATGTACCTAATACATAATACAATAATATGATTATGAGTAGAGTGCACTCTAATTATGAGTAGTTTTGACATAACTACGTTTACATGTTTCAATATTGTATGACTGCAACAATTATTCACGCATTTATACTTTACGGTAGGTACTTATTCGTGGTTTTCGGTCTATTCTGCGTGAATATTATAATTGGTCACTTCAAGTTTGTCCTAATTTTTCTGACTTAATTTCAAACCATTCCATAACAAAGAAAAATAAAAATGTATAAGTTATAAGCGATCAACGATAGCTATAGTGCTCAATTACAATCAGTGAAATATTATACTATAAATTAAAATCATAATTTTTATTTGAAAACCACTGTGGACTCTTCAGTTATTTATTGATTTTTGTATAGGTACCTATCTATATTATATATACTATATTTATCGATGATGAAAAAACACACGAGGGTACCACATCCTCCAAAAAAATATATTTAGGTATATTTTATAATAAACCAATTAATACTATATATGTATATACCAAATCTAAGTTTAAATATTTTAGTTATCGACCCAGCCTCTAAAAATATGTTTAGTGCATATAGTGATCCCCATAATAGAGTTTTTTTTTAATATTCAGTAAATTGAAAAAAATTTTATTATTTTTAGCGAGGCTTATGTATGCAAAAGTGATAAAGACAAGTGATAATCAGTAATTTATTTATACTTCTGTCAACCATTTTTGTTTTATTAATGCACACTTTAAAAAGTATGCAATTTCGAATTTAATAAATGTTAAAAAATTAATAATGCCAAATTGACACGGCATGTGAAAAAATAAAATAAAAATGTGAGGGTGGTTATTATGTTTAATTGTTTAAAATTAAAAATTATATTAACGACGTTGCGAGATGGGATGTATTGATCGGTTAGGCCCCACGGAAATATACTGTGATGATAACATAATATTTTGAAAAGGGTGCGCGGCCACGGCTCGCGGCATTTTGTTTCAAAGGGTATATTGTTAAAACACAGCTATGTAGAACTGCTTCCCAAATTACAGTTATTTCCCTACTTAATCAAAGTTTCCAAAATAATAGAATTATTTACAATATATACAAACAGATTTATTCAGTATCAATTTATAATGATTAGAACTTTTAGATTCTGAGCGGAGCGATGAATGTATTGATTTTACAATGATGGGTGTTTTTTTTTTTTCTTAAGTTTTTAGTTATTAGTTTTTTTTTTTTTTTTTGTATCTGTCATCACCTTTTAGGACAGTAAAAATACTTTGGTTTTCTTCAACAGTACCCCTTTTCTGATAGAAAGTGAATCTAGTTGGTACTTTGGGGGGTCAAAAGTTAAAATTTCCCAGTAGTTTTCAAAAGCGCCGTGAAAGCAAATGAAAAATTAAGGAAAAACCGGAAATTTTTACGGAAAACCAGTATTCGACAAATCGATTTTGGTTTTTGGTATAACTGTAAAAAAAATTACCGTAGATACATGAAATTTTGACTGAATGTTTATATTACCATTTTTTATACACCATAACATTTTTAAAATATTTTGATTTAACTTGAGCTGTTTAAGGACATTTTCATTTTCCAATTTTTTTAGGTTTTTTTTCTATAGATTTCTATAAAACTTTATTTGTTGGGTAAAAAAACTTCAAAATGTAATACAAGGCTCCTAATATATTGTTACAATAATATTTGAAAAATATTAAAAATCCGTAATCACAAATTTTTTTTATAAGCATTTAAAGTTCAAATATTGACAAAAAACGTAAAAATCACGAAAATGTGCAAATTATTTTGAGTTAGAAATTCATAAAAAATTTTCTTTTAAATCTAAGATTTGAAAATGTAACATATGATATCTCATAAATTTGCCTAAGTTTATCAAAAAAAAAAAAAAATATCTAATACCAAGTCAAATTAAATTTTAATGAGCGTTCGAACTTTCGAAGTTCATATTTTTACAACATTGGATATTCACTCGATTTCTCATATTGTAGTGATTTTCTTATTTTGTTTATTCCAAAAAAAATAACTATAGATACTTGAAATTTACACCATATTATGTTTATTTCATTCATTTCCATTATTTGTTATTATTGGCGGTGGTGGTGGTGCATGTTCCACCACATTGATGTTCCACCACATCCACCACCACCACCACCACCGCCAATTATGACAAATTATTTTATTAAATCAGTATGAAACGTAATTTGTACTAAAAACGTATAGAGTTATTTCAATATCTGGATGTTCACTTTCAAAGTGGTATTTTTGTATTTTTTTATAAACACCCTGATGGATGTGGTGGTGGTGGTCCCAGGATCGGCAAATTAATACCACTTATATATATTTTTTAAATTTAGACGAAATGAGATAGTTAAGACTCCAAATTTATATATTTTAATATAGACGAAAACATTATCTATGAAATATCGTTTTTATTTTTTTGATATCACTTGTACGAAAAAAAATTTTTTTGTTACAAAATCTACTATTTTTGCGTTTTTCTATCTTAAATGATGTGTTTTATAGGTCTGATATGGAGAGAAAAAAAACAATATTATACAGTCAAAGTTCTCTTTTTTATTTGGTGAAAATTTAATTTCTTATTCATAACTTAAGCCTAGCTATTACGCTTTCGGGCGTTTAAACATTTATTGAAAAAAAATAAAAACAAACAATATAAGTATTCAATGTTCAATGATGATTTTATAATGTAATAATTAGTTAGTTATGACTTTCTGTTGTAATGACTAATGATGTAATAAATTACGCATGGCGTTTACAAGCTGTTAGTAACTACAAGAGTTAAAAGCAGGAAGGAGACAAAAAAAAATAATAATATGTAATAAATAATAATATATTCATCACATAAAATAATTATAATAATTGCATCTGTCTATCGTCTACGACTTATTTTGGTACATCGTAAATTCTCAAATTATGAACGTGTGTGCGTGACCCGTAGCCTTTAATAATATATTTATCTAAATCAATTTATTTTACTTATCAAGTGCGAATGATTTTTAGTCATTAATTATATTTTTCTGGTCGTTATCATAAAATAAATATCACAATTTGAGAAACAACCGGGAAAATTGAACGTAAAACCAAAATTTTTTGTAATATATTAAGATTTTTTGATCAGGGATATAGGCGGCTGGGTGTGTGGCGTGTGCTCGGCCTCTATAATATTATACCTAATTGGTAACTACCAATGCCGCAATCCATTGATCGGTTAGGCATGAGACCCTGGTACTGCGAGACCGAACGTCCGCTAGGAGATCCACACTACGATGTAAATTATTTTATTTTTTAAAAAAGAACATATTATTATTATTTTAGTAATTTTAAAATTGTAATATTAATGATTTTAGTTAGCGCACTGTGGATAACTATTTTCATTTATGAAACCAAAAGATAGTATCGGATTGTTTGTTAGATGGACTATTTTCTCTTTTTAAACTCGCACTATTAGGTGGTGTGATATTTTTCTTCATTTGTATTTTATGAGAATGATCTCACTAAACTTTTTGATTTTTTAGCCAACGATCCACTTAAATTTTTATTCACAAAAAAAATTGTAAATAATAAAAATAACTGAGTTTAAATTAGTACACACTACACACGTAATAATATGAAATAAAGACACCTAATAACAATAATTGCTGTTCCGTGAGTGATTTTCATTAAAGAAATTATTAGAACTTCGTAGATTGTGGGTAACTGAATAAGTAAGCTAAATTACCGTACACTTAAAATAAAGGAAAACCAGACTTTTATCTAATCTCATTTTAAACTACATAAAATAAGTGGATTTATAAATAGTTTAAAATAATACATTGGTAGGGGCCAAATAATAATTTTGAATACATAAATATAAAAATATAACTAAGAAAATCTATAAAAATAATAATTTGAATAAAAGTAATTCAGATGTGTCCACGGGCCGCGGAGTATACAGTTTAAGAACCGTTGCCTTAGAATATATTTTTCCCACGAGCCCAAAGCCGCTACTGAGTAACTACTAAAACAAACACCACCGTGGCCCACAGGTGAATCATTTGGCCTAAAAAAAGGTTGCAGATGCAGCATATGGACCTCGTGCAGCTCCTTTGCGACCCACCTTGCCAAAAAATAAAAATAGACCAAATCCGATTTTTAACATTAGATTTATAGTTAACAACTTGGTCAGCGTTAAAATAATTGTAAGGTTGTATATTATATATATTATCTTGTATTTCTTACGATTTTTACAACCTGTACTCGATAATGTATTATATATTTCTCATAATGTAGCCCACAGGTTGATCGATGAATATTTAACACCATTAATCTTTTATAATAACTTTCTCGGTAGGGTATCAAACTATCAAATGTGCCACTATTCGTAGAGGAGGTAACTCTATATTATAATACTATACGTTTTCGCAAATTTCCATTTCATTTCAACATCAAAGGAGGGGAAAAAATAAGATTTACTTTAAGGATTATTTTTAAAATAAAAAACCAACGAGGGACCGATTCCATACCTATAGAAAACACGATTACTGTAGTAACCGAAGTGTTGGAAAATAAAAAATAAAACCAAATTCGATATACAGAGAAACACTATTGACAGTCGATAAATCATATCGAGTACGTATATATATTATATATTATACTGACTTCGACGATATGACGTTAATCTCACAACCTGCTGTGCATCACCCCTTGGGGACCTAATGGAATTAGATATTATTATTCACTCACAGACTATAGTACCCTAAAATCACGGCTGGGATACATGATATAAAACTTCGAAGTGATGTACACGTTATACATACGTATAACATGTATTTAATACGCTTAAACGCACTGATCGTATCGATACCAATTATAATTATAGTGAGTATAGTTCCATTATAATTGTAAAAGGAGAACCGTGTCGGTCGGAAAAACCTGTTTTTATTTTTTTTTCAATGAGGGAATTTTTTTTTATTATTTTTATAATAAACATCGTAATGTAGGGTGGCAACTAGTTATTACTCCTCGAACACGAAGTCTTATTTTTCCCGAATTCTTGGGCGATAGCGATTTACATGAGTGTCGTCCCAAATTCCAATGACGTAACAATTATATCGTTTTATCATCAGGCCAAGAATGTTTAGTAGATAGCAGGTAATATACTATATACAGAAACTATTCCGAATTCATATAAATATAACAATATCTCAAACTACTCGGTCTTAAAGAAGAGCGAGTAGTTTTCAAACTTTCAACTGTTATTACATTTTTAATTATTATCGAGATTACTATTTAAACATTTACGCTTTAATGGGTTTCGACTTCAGCTGTTTCTACCCAAACAGACTTAACTTATCAATTAAATTACCGGCTATCATAATATAAAACTCCTGAAAATATATTTTTCAATTTGTAACGGCTTTCCAACTTTTTTGAAATTGAACTTTTAAAATTAGATTTTTCAATTTCCAGTACTAATAATTCAATAATGTGGAAAAAAAAATTTTTAAAATGTAAGAAAGTGGACAAGGTAGACGCAAACTTCGTGACAAATTAAAATATATTTTTAGAAATTGTATCTGATAACGTCTTGGTTAGTTATACGTACATATTAAAGATTACCTATACCTAAATTTTTTAAATACATTATATATTATTATATATTTCGTTGCATTTTTATACGCTTTTATAAAATTATTTTTAAAAAAAATATTGATAAATTATACAAACAAATTAAAGAAATCATATTATTCTGTTATGACTGTTGCATCTTATTTGAATATTGTAATTCATAAGGGTACTATGAACCAGGCACGCACGTACGTGTACAGAAAATAATTTTGGTTTATAAATCTTCGAAAATATTAGTTATTATGCGTTTCAAATTAAAAGTTATAATTTATAAGAAAAATATATTTTCGAAGTTTTAGATACATAATTTGAATGATGAATACCAAACACTCTGTATACGTAGCTAGATAGTAGGTACTACAAGAAGTAAAAAGTTTAGATCATTTATAAAATATACAAAGTTAAAATTATGAGGTAAATACTATAACGAATATAAATTATTATAAATTATAATAACGGGAATCGGTCACGATATTCGAATGTGAATTTTATGGATTGTCCCAACAATTTAATAATAATACGCTAGCTGTACCTAGAAAATCGCAATTATTCAATAATTTAATTATTATTTTAATAATATATTTTACTCTAAACAAATTAGAGTTAACTGGCCAGTATTGGACTATGTTGTATCGCGCTAGTCATCAGCCTCTAATTGTGAGCCTGTAATATTATATCCTCCTCGAAACAAAATTACACAACACAAACGTACCCGTACAGACAATTGCCTACTTTGCTACCTCCTTAAAAACGATCAGTATCGAAACTTTTATATAAAACTATTTTAAGTTACGTAGTTAGATTAATAATATAGGTACCTGGTACCTATATTATATGCATGCATACCTATTTATTTTTGATATTTTTAATTTTATTTAATTTCAAACTTATTTTAAATTGTTAAATTGTTTAGCCTGTTTTGTTGTAGTGTTTACATAATTCAATTGGGGCGTCTCGCATATATATAATAAATAAAAAAGTATTTGACTATACGTCGTTTTCACAGTGGCTATACCATATTATACTTGTGACGTAAGGCGAACCGTGTAATTTACTGTTCTGCAACTTGAAATTATATATATGATATCAATATTATACATTTTATATATACATCTTTAATGTTCACGGTCGTATTGGTTCTTATTTGCTTTTAAGTTAAATGTATCCACAAAGTTACAAATAAATATTATATACAGTTACACAGATATTATACATGTCGATCCACTGCTGCAAATATTATTTTAGATATATCGTTGTATCTTATATTATTTACAATGTTTCAAATCAATGGCATGCCTTAAGGGGACTTCAAGTAGACATAACTTTGTAAAGTCCAAAAGTACCCATCGGCCATCATATATACTGACTAAACTAATAAAGTGGAATAACTTTTCTGCAAATAGATCTGAATTACATCTCATGAATTTAACTCGAAATTGACTTTCTTACTTTCAATTCTAGATTCTGAGCCCAGGGAGAGAATGTATGGTTTTTTATATTATGTGCAGTTTTTTTAGTTATGAGCGTGTAAGTTATTATAATTTTGAAATGCATGGAAAATGTAAGTATCGTAGAAAAGACAAAGTACCGTGTGTCGCTAACCTGTATGGTAATGTTCTTAACATAAAGTTTGATAATAGGTGAATTCCCTCTAATATCAAAAGTAACAACGCAGCATTAATTACGCAGAATTGGTCAGCTAAACGTAAATTGTCGATATTGCGCGTAGGTTAGATAGTTAAATCAAATCGAGCCCTGACATCATCTTAATAATGTTTAATTGAATTTTTAAATACCTATTTCTAAATAAAAAAAAATATTCCTTAACTAAGAATTCAATAGAGATATATTATTTCTTGATTAATAAACAATTTAACTAAATTGTTCATTCTATAAACATAACGGTGAGTGTATGGTTTATGTTTTGTAATCAAATATAATTTCTTAACAACTTAAATTTCCAATATAAAAATGAAAAAGTTGAGCAAGTGGGTGTTACTCTGCTGTACAATAGGTTTCAGTTGGTCAATGTAATGGATGGTGTAACATATTAATTCAATGATAGAATATCACTGTATACGAAGAACGATTCAAAGAACGATTCAAAGAACGACGAACGAAGACGACCAGTCAGCTTATGATATATTATTAAGTATATTATTAAGTATATTTGATGATAATATTGTGAATAAAATTATTTATTTATCTATGTACGTAGAAACTTGTTTTAAATTTACAATCCTTATTTATAGAAGTTGAACATTTAATACATGTTTAACTATAAAATCATTTTAGATTCTGAGCGGAGTGAAAAATGTATTGATTTTACAATGATGGGTGTTTTTTATTTATTTATTTATTTTAGTGTCTGTAATCACCGTTTGGTGCAGTAAAACTGCTTCGATTTTCTTCAACAGTATCTTGTTTGATAGAAAAGTGAATCTAGTTGGTGCAGAGGTCACCATATTTTTATCAAAATACTTAAAAATCATGAAAATGTGCAAATTATTTTGCGTTAAAAATTCATAAACATTTTTCTTTTTAAATCTAAGATTTGAAAATGTAATATAAGATTCCTCAAAAAGATAATTGTGAATTTTATTATTCTGAAATGTTTTCACGATTTTGATTTTAAAACTTCAAAACAAATTATTATTCTTTGTTATTGTTAATATTGATCATTATCCTTTTTGCGTGTTAAGTATAATTGTTTGTATGTACCTAACGGCCTTCTTCATTTCTGAAATTAGTATTTTTCATTGTAACTAAAATGTGTGAAAATGTTTATATTAGCATTTTCTATACTCAATGTTTTTAAAATATTTTGATTAGTTTTAAACTTTTAACGGACATTTTCGGTTTTTTATTTTTTTGGTTTTTTTTCTATGAATGTCAATAAAATTTAATTCAAGATTCCTTATAAATTTGTCTACCTTTTTCAAAATAAAAAAATGTCTACCTGAAAGTCAAATTAAACTTTAATGAACGTTTGAAGTTCAAATTATTCCAAGGTAGGATATTCACTCAATTTCTCATGTAGTGATTTTCTTATTTTGCTGTAATTTAAAAAAGAATAACTATAGATACTTGAAATTTTCATAATAGGTACCTATGTTTATTTGATAAACTCCTATACTTGATTATATTTTAAAAATATATTGACTCATTTTGAGCAGTTTTTTTTCTATAAATGTCAATAAAATGTTATTCATTGGATCAAAAAGCTTGAAAATTGAATACAAAAGTCTACTATTGTATTTAACTACAACTTTGTATTTAAAAATTGATAAAATAGTCAAATTTCAATAGGATCGAAAAAAAGTTCCACATAAGTAGGTTATTCTGTAAAAATGTCTCAAAAATTTAAACACTCTGTATTTTTATACTTACTTTATGATCAAATTTGGATGAATTATAATTATTATCCTAAAATATCCACACTGACAAACCGTCTTAGCTCAAAATCGTTTTTCATTTATAATGATATTATATATTAATAAATTCAAATTTAATACCATCAAACAGTGACCCATTTGTATAATACGGTCAGCAGAGCTACATCTATTTACCTACTAGTTTTTTTTTTCATTTAATTATTAAAAATTATTTGTTAGTGTTATCAAATAAAAAAATGAAAACTCTCTGACATAATATAATTTATAAAGTTCTCTCCTATGCGTAGTAGAATTTTGGTAATTCTGCTAACAAATACCTTATACCTATATTGTTCCCTTTTTTTTAAGACTCGTATAATAAAATATTTCTACAGTCTATCAATTTATATAATAAATATAAATTATAAAAAAATAAAGGAAAACGGTTTTCATGTAACTTTTAAAAAAGATCCATAAATACATGAAATTTTCACTGAATGTGTTTATATTAGCATTTATATACACCATACAATTTTCTAAATATTTTGGTTTATGTTCAGATATGTATAGGTATAAAAAATTGTTGATTATTATTAGTTTTTTTTAATTAATGTTAATATAACAATTTTTGCTGTAATTAAAATTTTAATTAAAATTAAAAATTGACACATACATTAGAGTGACGTGTACATGTATATGTACGTGGTAAAATATTACACTACCAAGTCATTATTATTCTTATCGTCTGCGATTTATATACCGTACTGTATAATGTACCTATATCTGCAGGAGAACCAAGTTAATTTTTTTTAAAATTATATTATAACTTATAAATAGGGCAGTGAATTTGTTGTATTTGCATGTTTTTTTGCAAATGCTTAGGTATATGTATTGCTGAGTGAGCTTAAAGTATGTTTCATTAACTCTTAATTTAAACAAAAAAAAATTATATTACAATAATGCAATTTTGGCGATTTTTTAAATATTACCGCAATTTTAACTATTTTTCATAATATTTTCGTTTACATTTAAGATAATCTAACTTAGGTACCATATAAAATAAAAGTAACTAAACGTAGCAGTGAACAAATTTCTATATTTGTTGTAATACCTATACTTATTATTTCTATAAAGCGATTATTGCATTTTGGTCGTTAAGATAAATAAATAAATCCCTCAATAACATTTACTATCGTCAGCATTCAATTATAATATTTAAAAATGCCGAAATCCTAACGGTAGTGGGGTTTCTAGAATCATCCAAATGTTTTTGTGGCCCGTACTGTAGTCGTTCGTTATTATACTTTGTCGCATCTATTTCGTCCGTTAAAATGCCAAAATTCAAACCGATTAAATCAGCCATTTTAAAAACTACGTATCAGAATTTGGTGACACTATATTAAATTTTTATTATTATTATGTATTAATATATTTGATTTTATTGATTATAAATTTATAACTAAATTTTTTTAAATTTTTTCAATGCAATAAATTTAGTGTGTTTTTTAATGCAATAACTTCACTGCCCTATACTTATAAACAATAAGTTTATAAATAATAACTGATGCACTAAAAAATTATCAAAAGTACCTATGCAGTAAAAATCGTAAAAAATAAATTAAAATATACTAGTTAATTGGTACCTATAATACCAATACCTATACCTAGGTCCTAGGCCCGAGCCATACAAAATATGTAGGTACCTACAAAATTAAATCAATGAATTGATAATCATTAATTTAATAGGTAGGTATACAAATAATTTTAAATAAATTGAACATCTTAGTATAGGTACTATTAATACTTACTTTATTTAAAACAAAATCATATTCAATATGAAATAATTTTTTTGTGAAATTTGCCATCAAGATTATGAACAAGAAACTTCACTGTTTCCTGTTAGTAAATGATAAAGTTGACATTTTACACAGTTAACCAAAAAACTATAGTTTTGCTATCGACAAAATGTATCTATTATTGTGTAATAGAATTTTCTACTCACGATATATTATTTTACACCATTGTTGGATTTGTACAACAGCAAGTAAGGTAATATAATACAATTTCACATCAATATTATGAATTATGCATCAAATGTTGTCAAAATACCAACTATGATGTACGCTTGATTTGATTTAAATAATAGAGTAAAATATAGGTATAAGTAGGTATAGGTTTAAAAAAAAGTATAATAAAATAAGTACCTATATAATATGCATATTTTGCATGTTTTGTAATTTATTGTAATTTATTGTAATTGTTCAATACTTTATTTAATTATTAAGAAAGCTATTAAAATAAAAAAGTTTTTACTTTACACCTAGGTAACTCAGCTACAAATTACTTTTTTTATTATCAGAATATCAAATAAAAATGTTTTTTCCGCGGGCCGGATATACCGGGTCTTTCACGTTTTTACCGCTACGTCGTTATAGTTCACCTTATCAGCCTATTACAACGATATCACATTTTTTACAATATTAATAATATTATAAAATATTACCTAAGTTTTTGTACACTGATCGTTGATCGTTATATTTTAGTATTTTATATGGTTTATATTTTATCGATTTCTCTACCGGCCGTGATCGTCTAGTGGTTAGGACCTTGCGTTGTGGCCGCAATAACCCAGGTTCGAATCCTGGTCACGGCACATATTTTTTTGCTAAAATTTGTTAGCAGGAGAATTGGCTACCAAATCGCGATCCGTGTCGACACGGTAAACTAATGTGACAATGTACAATGACCTAGTTCATTTTTTTTATCATTTTTGGATAATATGTTATATTATGTAAATGTATACATCAACAGCAAACTAGAATCGAAATTTAATATAAAAGATAACCTCAGCAAACGATCTCGCAAGATACAGTATAATAATATGTAGCAGTAGTATAACATAATATTATAAGTAATTATTAATTATTATAAATAAGATAGATTACATATTATTACACAAAGAAAATGTATTTCATGTTTAAAAAAATAAATATTTCTGCGTAAAAAAATATTTATTCATTAGTACGTAGTGCGTAGCTATATATTATGTAAAAAAAAAACTTTAAATCAAACATTTTATATTAAGGAATTACATTTTAATCATTTAATAGTGACAAATTAATAAAAGCAAGAGCACATGACATGTAAAAGAACAATTTATTAGAACGGACATTTATGAAATGTCCATTGTCCATAAAATATTTTAAAATGGTCGAAAATGAGACAAAAACTAAATAGTATATCAAGTACTATAATATTGTGATATAAATATCAAATTGGAATTTTGTATAATATTTCCTATATAATTCTAAGAACTTTTAATAAAACTAAAGGTAGGTATACTTAACAAATATTACAATAAACAAAAGAAAATTTGCTATAATTGTTGAAATGTACAGTTCTATGCAATGTTAATAATATATTGGTATTATTGAACTATTGTAGTCAATTTATTAAGATATTTTAGGTATTAATGTATTATATTAAATTATTAATTGCTAATTATAGTGTAGATAAAATCATAATATGAAAATGTTAACGATCAACATATATCAATATAACCAAAAATAATAATAATTGTTTAGTACATTTACCTATAGGTCACGTATTGTAATTTTATATCGATAAATATTATTTAATTGGTTTCTTTTGTAAGCTTCGAACATAACGTTTATTGTTTGACAATTTTTGAAGTGGAAATAATGTAATAGGTACCTATAATATAATATTGTTATACATTTTTTTTAATTTAAAATATTTTATCCAATATCAGTAGCTATATTTATAGAGGTAGGTACATATTATAATCAAAATATTCAATTTAATTTGTTTAGTAACTCGTGGTCCATTAAAAAATGATTAAAAAGTCACCATATTCTTTTACACAACAATAAAATTTAAAAAAAAAAAGAAAAATATGTATATTATTAGTATTTTTTTCGGATACTTTAGCTGTTTTGGAATACATACAAGTTTCAATTAAAATCTTGAAATGTAGTTATCAATAATACTAATAAAGTTTATTTCAAAATACAGTTCTGAAGGTTTTATACACTGCAATTTAAAATGTCGAGTACCTATATTAAGAGTAAAATGAAAGTACCTACGTAGATACCTACCTAATAACAAAATTATAGTTATTCTTCCTTATATGGTTTAAAATTTAAACCAAAATAAGTATAACATATAACTATTCTTTATAATTTATTATAAACTGAATGTCGTGTTATCTGAAATTGTTTGGTTTACTACTATATTATATTTGCTTTACGTCGTTACATCGTACACATCATAAATATTATATTTAAAAACAATAAACAGCGATAAACTCTGTCCGATTATGTGAAGTTCAATTTTCATTCTGGATAACAAGAACCATATTTTCTAGAACATTACAAACACTTAATAACTGATAAATATCTATAATATACACATTACATACTATAAGTATAAGTTAAATTTTAATTTAAAATTATATAGCCTGGAATCGGGAAGCAATATTACATAATAATATTATGATAAGTTATAGGAATGGTATTCCGTGAAGAGTATAACAACAACGTGTACCTATACCTACTGTTCGTGAATTCGTGACAAATCTAACACTTTAACAATAATACCTATTTTATATTCAGTTACAATCCATCTTACAGTCGGATAATTCATGACAATAGAAGAAAATCCAATGTGCAATACTTGCGGAACTAAACTCTCAGTCAAACACATAATTACAGAATGCCTCCAGTACGCATAGACTAACTAAGCAACCTCAAAATCCCCTAGCTACACCCTATATAGATGCAGTACTCTAAAATGACGTGGACCCTATCACACAAGTTTTAAAACTCTCAGACAAACCTAAACTATACAACTCAATTTAATACAAGAAAAAAAATTATAACTAATGGCCATTGTTGCCGATGTTAATCAAGACCAAAAAAAAATAATATATTTATATAATATATATATAATACATCATACGATATTAAAAATATTAATATTATCATTATATTAAGGTTTGGATAATGACGATATGATTAATACTCCTTAGGTGTTGCGTAATAGCGTAATGCCATACCTAGGTAATGCGTAGGAATAGGTATATTATATTCAAAAATATTTTTATGAACTTAATAGTAGACAATATACATACTGTAGGATTGTAAGAATAACTATATAATATACTACGATCGTATTATATATTCAAATTTCAAGCATAATATATTTTGTGTAATAAAATAATATTATATTAAAAATAAAATTGCAAAACATAATCTGTACATTGGATATAATACATCTTAAGTATATTGTACTAATCTATATTATAATATACATTTTTACATAGAAGTACCTATATATTATTACAGTATACAATAATATTGTAAATAATAATGTTTATTTATCATTTAGATAATCGAATCAATTGTTTGCAATACCTATAGTTATTTTAAAACCATGGTCGTAACCAGGTACCTACCAATCGTTTTGTTATATCTGCACTAATATTTTAATAGTCGTTGAAATCAATAATTTCATTTCAATTATTAGGTATGATAATAAAGCTGTAATATTATTTTCGTTTAGTTCGTTGATATAGTGTCATGGAAGGTATTATACTGTATTATTAAAACGGCACATGCCACACGGATAGGTAAAATAATGAGACAGTATACTGTATACTAATATATATATTATGACAGTATGATACTACTATATAAGTACACTAAGTACTAATAGCAAAACTAAAAATAATGTCCCAGGTACTTGTTTTTTAAACTGGATATTTTTACAATAATCCAATTTAAAATGGTTGCAATAATAATAATAATCATAATTTATTTAAAAATTATATTTGACTGTTATTATTATTTTATTACCTAATATATTTATTATCTATTATAGTAACATTATAGATGATTCTCATAATTATGTTCTCGTCTTTATGATTAATAAACACATATTTACAAACTGCATGGATTTATAATGATCTCGTGTATATTTTAAATAATATATCGACCTACACCTACACGTTATATTCTTGAACAGAATAAAATAAACGAAACACAACGTAGTTTAAGGTTCAAAGTATAGTCGTGAAAAAGTTATTGGTTTTAGTGTTTTACTATGATGTGTTTATATTTACTTGTCAGACTTTGATCATTTTATATCAAAAGTTGTACACATAGATATATACAGACGTATATGGTCTTTATTTATTGATGTAAGAACTTGAACAAACAAATGGCTCTTTGAAAGATTTCAATTTTTAAATTTATCTTTTGTGAGTTTATGATTAACAAACAACTGTAAAATAACAAATAAATGTATAGGTAGCATTTGTAAAATTAATTTTCTGTGGGTAAAATGTAAATGTAATCATGTTTTAATACAAAAATATAATACATTTCAATTATTTTTGAGCCAAATATGCGTATTGTACCTATGTAATATATTACATTATACATACAAAATTTGGTGACATTTTTTCTTACAACCAGTGCAAGTTATTGCTTATATGCTTTTAGTAACATACAAACAACATAATTCATTAGCAGGGAACGAATTTATTGCTCTTAGAAACAAGAAAAAAGTCCTGAACATATATATGTTTTGAGTATCAAAACAGAATTTTTTTAAAAAGTGCTCTTAAAATTAGTTTTAACATTGTTTTGTTAATTAATTAATAATTATTATATAAATTCTTATTATTAATCATTATTCGTATCATCTTGTTATTCGTCTTCTCCTAGCTATCTTCTTTTTAGCCAGAAAATTATTTCCAAAAAAATAATTATGCAAACCGTATTATAGGTGGCGACGTCGTCATATTTATCTGATTGGTAAAAACATAACAAATAATAAAAATAGAACTAATAGATGTAAGAGAAAGCAAAATAAATAATATTTTATTTTATTCTTTTAGAATGAATTTGATCTAAATTTATAAAATTGTATCTAATCTTATATAAAAATGCACTTAAAATGTTAAAAAATGCTCTAAAATGTAACAAAGTCTCAAAAATATAAAATAATATATATTAGGCGTAAATAAGGTATTTAGGCGCAAACACAGTCCACTCTAATATGTTTGTACGAGCGCAAGAATATCAAATTTCGACGACATTAGATATTATATTCATAATATAATATAATAAATTAAATATTTTCGGGAAAAATACAAAATATTCAACGTTTTATTACTAATACTAAAATAAATTACTATAATTTATAAAAGCAATAAAAATATATTTATAGGTAGATCTCCGCTTAGAATTGTTTTTGTACAAATTCTATGCTTGGTCAATGAATTCAAATTTAAAACATCCATTCTTACAACGACTTGCTCAATAACGAGGTATATTCGACACCTACTATACTGTAGAGTAAATACCATCTTTTTCAATTGTTTTGACGGGAGGCAGGTAATGTTACTATAATTACCTACTAAAGATCCAATATTTTATGATATGAATTTATTAGAAAATTAGGACCCTATATCTGCTTAGGGCCTACAAATTGCATTATAATCCAGACCTGACTGTAGGGTCAATTTACCAATTAAGAACATTGAGACTCAGAAGCTTTCCGACAATATTAACTACATGATGATATTTAGTAAACCTAAATACAATAATATAACTAAATAACAAATTGTTTTTACGCAGTAACAAATGTAACAAGAATAATAAAATTATTTTGTGTCTACCATATTGTCCAAAATAAATTGCCTTGTATATCCGATTTAAAAATAATAAAAATAGCAGATTTCGAAAAACAAAGTTCGTATTACGTAAAACCAAATGGTACCTACCATAATATTTGTTTATAACCCATAAACCGGTACTTCCTTTCTATTATATTTGTTCAACGTTATTCACGAATTTTATGAAAACCTATAAGAAATATATCATGACCCACGTTGCGCACAGAAACTAAAATAAAATACAGTAGAATATGCATATAATATACTGCACTGCATGTTGTACGGTCCAGAAATCTCAAGCAGATAAGTTCATAAACTAAATCACCGTAATTTATAAACATATATTCATAATAAATGTGAATACATAATACAACATAGACTAGATATGATTTATTATCATGGAATATAGATGCATAAGTTCAATAATAAACTACAATTGAGACCCAAATGAGATAAAAATTATTGAAATCTGAGGTCAAAATCTAAAATTGAATGAGTTTTCCCTTAAATACTGCATGTATTTTATATTATCCAATAAAATATGAAAGTTTAGTCAGGACGTTGTGGTTTATATCGCATTCAGTGAAAGTTACATGGGGAAGGGTAGATCTCCTGAACTACCCTCGAGAGCCCTGTTTTTTTTTTAAATCAGTTTATATTTTTTTATTGATTTGTGATTCATAAATTTTGCATTTTAAGTAAGCAGTATTTTTTTCTCTCTGCCTATATTGTCCAAGTTCAATACTTTTATAATGACATAATAATGATATTAGTTATCAATGTTATTCATGGATTATGCTATAATATAATGATATTTGTTTGAATGTAGGTAGGTATCTTTAATAATACTTACCTTCCAGTACTTTTTAAAATTTGAGAACAACAAATAAACAATTAGACATAGGTAAACATGAATATATTTTATCAATTATTGACAAAATTAATTTCATTTGTTTATTATTTGTATCTAATTCGTACACCAATAGCTGTTAACACTTGAAATGTTCACCAAATATTCATAGTAGGCTAATATTATAATATAATAATCATATAAATATTATTAGCATTTTATAGGCAAGTATAATTATCAAAATATTGTGAATCTTTTTGTGCTATCTGTAATTGGTAAATTTTTTTTAAATAATGAATATAAGTTTAAAATTCGTTCATACTCCAGCTATTATAAATTGTCTAATGAACAAATTTATTTACAATAAATATTTGTTTAAGAATAACATTTTTAAGAAATTGGTCAAAATAGAGAAAATACGTAAATTATTTTATAGTTAAATTAAATATTCTCATTTTAACATACCTAAGGCTGAAACTTTAATATCCAATCACATAAGATATTTTCAAGTCACATCCATTTTTCACGAGCGATTGATGTTCAAATTTTGACGACATAGAAGCTGATAGTCAAACATAAAATAACGATTTATATTATTCTGTTATTAGGTACTAAGAAAGATTAACTGTAGAAACATGAAACATTCAACGATACATCTCTTATTTAAGTACCTACCTAATAATTTTCTTCACACAACGCAGTTTTTTTAAATAGTAAGGAAAACACCTATTGTAAAATATATAAGTATTATAGGTAATTCGAGTAGATTTTAATTACCTACATCTAACCAAATCGATAGCAATTCATACGGAAACGTACTATGTACAACAATAACATTCCAATGTTTATATGCGATATGCACCAACTAATTGATTTTGTATTATCGGTAGGAAAGTATTTCGGTATTTCTATACCTAGCTAATATCCTAAAAAAAACCGATGATAATACAAAAAGAATAAATTTATACTTTAATGTATAGTTAATTAATAGTATACAGCAGTTGTTAGATTAGTTCAAAATGTTTTCCCACGTTATTGGGTATATTGTAGTCTGAAGATGTTTATAAAATAGGTATGTATTTTAACAAGTTTACTTGAACAAAATACAATTTTAAGGGTGGTGTCACAATACGAATGTTACGCCGTTGGCCAAGAATACATACTTTTACACGGGTAGTGTTAATATAAGTTTTAGGTATTAACATTTAACTTATAAAACAAATAATAATGTATATTAAAAATTCGATTAAAAAGTTTACGATTGGTTAAAAAGCATTAACATTTAATGTAAATTGTTATTAGGTACTGGTAATAAAAATCGAGTATCTACAGTTGTCAGTTAGGTATTCGTTTTTGAATTACGATTAAATAAGAAAATCTCTACCTATATGCATGAGAAATCGAATGAATATCCAAGGTTGTAAAAATATGAACTTTAAACAATCATAAACACTTAATTTGACTTTCTTGTAGATATTTTTTTTATAAAGTTAGACAAACTTATGAAGAATATTGTACTACATTTTAAAACCTTAGTTAAAAAAAAAAATCTGTGTGAAATTTAACTCAAATGAATTTGCACTTTTTCGTGATTTTTAAGTATTTTATCAAGATATGAATTTTAAATGCTTATAAAAAAAAATTGTGCATATTATTATGTATTTTTAATATTTTTCAACTATTATAGTACAAAATATATCAGGTGCCTTTTGTTTTTTTAACGTTTTTTGTCCAACGAATACATTTTTATTGACATTTATATAGAAAAAAAAACAAAAAAAAAATTGTATACAGAATATGTCCGGAAACAACTCAAAATATTTTGAAAACAATTTCAAGTATAGAAATTGATAAAATAAACATATGATATAAATTTCAAGTATCTACAGTAGTTGTTCGTTTTTGAATTACAGCAAAATAAGAAAACCACTATATGAAAAATTGAGTGAATATCCAATCTTGGAAAAATTTGATCTTCAAACGTACATAACAATTTAATTAGACTTTCAGGGAGACATTATTTTTTTGAAAAATTTAAGAATATACTTATGGGGAATCTTGAATTAAATTTTCAAACCTATTAGATTTAAAAATCAAAATCTTTTATTAATTTCTAACTAAATATAACTTGCACATCTCCATGATTTTCACGTATTTTGTCAAAATTCGAATTTTAAATGTTTACAAATACCTAATTGTGACTTTGGATTTTTCATATTTTTTAAATGTTATTGTAACAACATATTAGGAGCTTTGTTTAAAATGTTTAAGCTGTTTTTTCCAACAAATAAAATTTTATTGACATTCATAGAAAAAAAAACTAAAAATATTGGAAACTGAAAATGCCCGTAAACATTTCAAAACAAATAAAAAAAGAAACACACATAATTGTAAAATCAATACATTCATCGCTCCGTTCAGAACTTAAAAGTGTTATAAGTTAGAATGTTGACAAAAATCAGAAAAAAACGGAAACATTTTATATAATTTTATAGTTTTGAATGCATTTAATTTACAGTTTTTATCTTAACAAGTTAAGGCAAGGTTCCTCATAAGTAGTTCATATAAAAACCTAATAATCTAAAAAATATATAAACACACATACTTATTGTATACATACATGAAGTTAAATTTTAGACGAAATTAGATTCTTAGATTCCCTTTATAGTTTTTGCGTAAAATAATAATGACGTGTTGGTTCAAAACATTTATTGTTTTAATATTATGTTGGTTCAATATAATGTCATATTTATAGTACATATGTTCATTCTATTCAATGAGTTCTCAAATAAATAATTTTCAAATCTTTGTCGATTGAAAACAGTGTTATCTGAAACCCACGTAATTTACAAACATTTTTCTTATTAAATCTAAGATTTGAAAATTTAATACAAGATTCCTCATAACGAATGTCATTGTTGGGAAATATTTTAACGAGTCTGATTTAAAAAATTCAAAAATATTAATTATTCTTTTTTATCGTAATATTGATCTTTATCCTTTTTGCATGTTAAGTCCTTAAATATAATTGTTTTTATGTTACGGTATTTTTCATTTCTGAAATTAGTATTTTTCATTGTAACTAAAAATAATTAGATAGACATAATATTATAATAAATCTGAAGCACTTATTCGAACACTATAATATGTACCTAGGTAGTAAAAGTTTTGTAAAATGTTTAAAATTACAATCATTATTTTCTATGGCAGGTGCATAACTTTACCCTCGTACAAAGCCAAAATAAAATAAAAATTCTCCCAATTATGATCCAACAGCTTACGCGCTGATATACATCGCCTAAATTATAAAGTCAGATTTATACCTGGTTTATTATTATAGAGAGCACTGCCCGTGTACCTATGTATGGGTGTGAGGATTGTGATGTTAATTGGAAAGATATCTTTGTAGTAATTTGTACCTATCCTTACAATGCGCTTATAGACGTAATTCACAACAGTGCGTATTCTGAATAATTTATACTGTAATACCTCGCATTGCTCTCGTACACCCGCTAACCGCGATACAAATTATTGGTATAATTGAATAAGGGGTAATGTTCTATATAGAGAATAGCACCGAAACGCGTATATTATTCTTTTGAAGTGCGATAGACATATTATAATTTATAAATAAAGAAATGTGGCTTTTCTTATACTTTACTATATGGCTATTATAATGCTGTGTATGCAGACTGTAATGTATTGTGTATACATTTTATGTATAATGTACCGAATCCAACCTTTCAGTCCTATGCTCCTATCACATCATTATAATATAGACGGCCCGGCATTATATTATTATAATACCTATATGATATTGATATTTGAATATCTTATTATTTTATACACACGTAGGTAGAAGAACTTGTAGTGATCCGAAATTGAACCGAATTTTCACGTTTTATATAATATATCCTCAATGCGTTCAAAGGATATCCGTTTTCAACCATTTGATATTATCTTATAGCACCAAATTTCACTTTCTCTCAGTGTACACACGCACATTTATATATATGTAAGACATATGTAACTAATAATATTATTGCGTATTCACCCTACACGTGATGGGAAAACATTTCAAAGCGATTGGGTCTCGAGGGTGATTGATGAGCTCAGGCCAACTCGCATATTATATATTATATTATGTCCTTTTGAGAAGTAAATACGTTACGTGGTGTACGTTCTACGCATTCGAGTGGTCAATTATATTATACCCATGTGTGTTTATTTACGATTTCGTCATGTTTACTTTGCCATGTGTTGTAACCAAACACACGAACAGTACTCCGAAGGGACGTGTAGACCTTTGCACTACAGTGTTGTATACAGATAATATTACCTATCTGGATTGCGATTCGCCTGCAAATATCAATCGAATGACGCATACAGTAGACAGAGATTTGTTCGAATTTTGGGACTTAAATAAAACAAATTCGCAAATCCAATATACCTCGTTCTATAAATGTTATAGACATTTTTGATCCCTTTAAGTGGATAAACCAACTCCTTGACCATAATTGTTAATATTTCCTATTGTAAAAATGTAAAGTATAATTCATTAAAATATATTATTATGTTAAGGATGATTATTTTATTATGAACCATTATTTCAAAAAGTATCAATGTTTTTGAAAATATTTTTTATATGGTTTTAAGGGGTTATAGAACAACGTGGTTTTTTAAACATTATGTTTTTAATATTTTTTATCCATACAATTTTTTAAGTTTTTACTTTTTTGATTGACAACATACAGTTTTAATTTAATCTTTGAAAGCAGAACATTTTTCAGAGTATTTCGAAACTTAAAAATGGAATTTACGACGAGTAGTTTATGAGTTATAACTGTGATAAGTATTTAAGATTTAGATGATCGGAGGTAAGCCCGAATTAACCGTGGGGGGGGGGGGTGTATGGCCGTAGGTCCACAACGGATATCGAACAATAACGGGCCATTAGCAGTACTGGCGAGTAGTACGTTTAATATAATACATGGATAATGGATATATTATTACGATTTCGCCACGGCCTTATCTTAATTCATGCTTGAGCGGTGTGGGGTGATACGCGGTTACCCCGTAAAATGTCCCTGTCAAATGTTCTCCAGCAAGTCTACTACTTCGCTCATATTATATACTTTAAATACTTATAACTCATAAACAATTCATCTTAATTTCGATTTTTAAGTATCGAAATACTTAGAAAAATATTTTGCTTTTAAAAATTAAATTAAAACTGTATACCTATTGTGATTCAAAAAAGTGAAAAATTAAAAAAATTATAAGGATAAAAAATATTAATCAATATAATTGTTTAAAAAACACGTTGTTTTGTTACTTGAAACTATACAATAAAAATTATTTTAAAAAACATTGATGCTTTTTTAAATAAAGAGTGGTTCATGATAAAAGAATCACTCTATACATAATATATTTTTTTATGACAGTAAATAATAATCAAAAATAATATTATGTACATCCAAATAATTGTTATATAATAGGTACTACTTACTTGTAACATAAAAAAAAATACAATTTTTTTTTTTTAAAAATGGAGTTGACAGGGTTTCGGATGAGGACCTGCAATTGTTCTTAAGAGGACCCTACACCTGCATGTGTTGTCTCTGTCTTACAAACGTATAACATAGCAAGTTTTACGTTCTGAATAATCTATTTAACAAAGTTAAATATTATGTTTGATGTAAGAGCGAATACCTAATATTAAATTTAAAAGTAAGAAGTAGTTTAGAGTATTTTAAAATTATAAACTGTTTGTAGATACATTTCAAAATACTCATATCTCGCTTTAAAATTAAAATAAAAAGTCAAAGAGATTTACTAGATAATATCCATACTTCTAAATTTGATTATAGGTCAATTTGCTTCAATGTGAAACATAACAGAGTCAAACAGATAATTCAGAACGAACGATTTTCAATATTATGCGCTTGTAAGACGGAGACAATACGCATGTTACAATGTGTAGCGTTCTCTTAATAGGAACTTCTTATGCACAGTACACACACATGCGTCATTATAAGCTCCCAGGATTCCAAATTCGAGTCACGTACACTGCCATTACACGTGGTGCGTTTACAAGTGCGTTTACAAAACGAAAAGTTTTGATCAGAATAATAATATTATTTACCTATTCACTAACTGTAATATTCTGTTTGATTATAATGTATTCGGAATGTAATAAATTACAATAATATACAAGGTTTGACGCTATAATATTGCATGGCCGTAAATTTGCAGCCATTTATAATAAATTCCGATAATTTCCATATGGCACAGTATAACATAGACGCAAATTTAATTTTGATTCTTTATAAAATTACTTTTGTGATTTGAATGCTGTATGCTCTGTGGGTAAATGTAAATCGCCAAAAATTCAATAAAACATAAAAATACGAGAAAAGAATTTGTTTTGTCATTTAGTAGTGTCGTTGTTTGACTTCAAGTTTTTAATTTACTTCACTAGACACGTGTCAAAAATAAAAGACAGAGTTAATTTTAAATAAATGTTAAGAGTAACATTTTTAAAAGACATAATTAACAATAGAAAATATTTTTTCTTCTTCAAAAATGCTGTTTTGTAATGACTTAAATGCATGTAAAAAGAAGTATTTTCAATTTTTAAAATTAAAAATTATTTGTAAGAAAACTATTCGAACTATTTGAATAAACGAAAACTAATTTTTAAACTATTTCAATAGTTACGGAATGACTATCAAATATTATATACTATCAAAAGTACTATATCGAATAGTTAGATAGTGATAATTCGATATTTCCCCGTAGGTTATAACTAATTTTTATCAATATATAATTAATAAATAAATAAATATGTATTTCCTAACGTAATGATTAATGAATATCGATGTTTTTCAACTGTACCGATTTTTTTAGACGACCTGAAATATATACATATTTTGTGCATATTTATATTCGTATTTCAGTGAATTTATCACAAATTAAATAGATTGAGTCATGAAATATTGTTTTAAATAATTTAATATAACTTGAACAATGTATACTGGCCACCACATATAATATCTCAATATAGTTTATTTTTAAACTTATACGATGAATTAAATTATAAAATGTTTGGTACTTCAGTATCGTCCAGCGCAATTAATGTATTACCTACCATTTTAAATCTTATAATTTTTTGTTTCTTCCTACGATTTCTGTTGCAATTGACGTAGGTATGCCTAAATATTTTCTAACTCCTATAACATGATATATGTTTTGGCTATATTATTTTTGAATTTTTTATATTATGTTTTATGAAACGTATAAGCATCTTACTCGTCTTGCATTGGCTACAAACAAATATGCAAAATCATGAAATGTCAACTTCTAACTAACTATTATGTACCTAAATCAAGTTTTTATAGTGATAAAATAATATTGTTAATCAAACCAACACAAATGCGTTGAATCGTAGTATCACGTCTAAGCAAAATAATGTTGTATTAACTATGATTATGTATACCTGTAACTCGACAAATACTGCAATTACAAACTAATCAAATATACATTATAGATACATTGTTTGTGGGGAAATCTAATCCAGACCGAGCGTGTACATTGGTCATTGGTTTTAGTTTTGAGGTACAATATATATCATATACCATTACTCTTTAATATAAAATATATCCACGTATAGCCCGCAGTGGAGATCGGATATATCTGACTTAGGGTAGGTACCTATACATAAAAGACGAGAAACGCAATAGGCTTTGCCCTTGACGTTTCGGAAACGAGAAAAATCTCATTTCCATTTCACCAGTCTTACTTTTATGTTTGATATATCTTCCTACATCTGTGTTGGTTTTATTTCAAACAGTACACGCTATACCTACCAGCAACTTATATGTATTTCCGACAAACATTGGTAAAACTAGGGTCGAAAATCGAAATACTGGTGAGAGGGAGGGGGGCTTAAATCAAATATATATAGTAAAACTAATACATTTCATTAAATGTAAATTCGTTGAATTTATCAATACTAAAGGTTTAGCAGAGTAAAAGACGATTATGTATAATTTATGTTAAAATAAATAACATTTTATTACCTATAGCTATATATATAAAAAAAAATTAAGTTAGGAGAGCTCAATTGGGGAGCGTGCTATATCTCGGTTTCCTAACGTATTTTAAAACAACGCAATAAATCATAATTCCATTATTGCACAGTATAAGTATGGTAAGTCAGTTACTTTGGACAATAAATAAATACAAATTAACAATATAGGTATATTAACAATCGTAACTATGTACTATTGTATTGGCGATAAATAAATAAAAATAAATAAGCGTATAACATGTAATGCTAAAGTGCTAACTAACAGACGGTCGGACGGATGGACGGACTGACATAATGGGGATATAACTTATAAGGTGTTCTAAACCTAAAATTAGTTCCTACACTTGACTAAATGTCTAAATCCATACTTAAAAAAGCGGATAAGTTGTATATATCATATTTGTATGTAAAAATATACTTTAGAAGTTTCAATATCTTTGAATTGCAACAAAAAAACTTAAATCGTTATTATTGGTTGTTCCTTATTTAAGAATAATATGTAATTTTGTCCAAACTTTAACATAAATAACTATAAAAATCTGTGTTAATATTTATCAATACATAATAATATGGATACCTACATATTTTCGAAATTGTCTCCCACAAGTCCTTACGTTACCGCTTATGGTGGGGAATCAGAAACATTGTCAACGAAAATGAATGTTTCTCTGGTCTGCAGGAAGAAAATAAAATCATCCTATATATCGGGCTACGCATGTGTAATGAGCCCATATAATTACTAATGTACATATATCAATATGGGGTGATCCAAAATTCGATGAACAAAATTATTTTCTAATTCTATATTCTTACAATTTTGAAAAACTATAGGTAACCTAATGTTTTTATAGGGTTTGAAAGTATTTTTTATTATTATTTTTGTTCATATAATATTTTCATTTTTTATACTTAACTATACATTTTAAACGTTTAATATCTATAATTAAACAAGTTTGGAAAGCTTAATCTGTGAGCCTGCTACATTCCTTTTTTCCAAACATATTGGAAAAAAATTAATACAATGCAATAAACTATATAATTCCAAACACAATTTATAAATAATTTTGTGATATTTATATTTATATATGTATTTGTATTTACCTATTATAGGTACCATAATATTTTTTAATATTGGCAAATGGCAATACAATAACCGTTTTACAATTATTTATTTATACACCTGTTTTATTAAAATGTTTATATTTCATAAATTATGATTCATAACTACATACAGCAACTATGGGCAGTAAATAATTATAATATTGTCAACAATTATAACAATGTACATATAGTAACTAGTAAGTAGTAACAATCGAATGAACGGACGAACACAACGGGAATATATAAGATGCGTTATAAACTTATGTTTATAAGCCTAAAACTATTCGTTCATTATATTCGATATTATGTAGTTATCGACGATTTTTAATAAATTATTCAGCTACTGACTAGTGACTAGTAATAAATCATTCAGCTACTTAAAACATTTTAGGTATTTTCATCAACTTATATTTATAAGAAAAAATAATCAAAACATTTTTTTAAATTAAAAATTAAAATAATACCTAAAAACTATAAACATTAAACATTACATTACATACAAATGTGTTTCTTAAAAATAGAAAAATGTTTGTTGGCAATCAAATGGATTATCTTGTATATTATAATATTACACCTTATTTATGTTACCACAGCGGGGACGGCTTTTAAGTTCTATCACGCCCCATTACACAGTTACACGCCTACGTCGATTCCCCCCTCGGCTGACCATATAAGTGGTACTGCAGTGCAGTGATCTTTCGCACACGCTACTTTCGAAGGTTGTATATACCACCTGTCTTCCTCCTACCATATTTGCAGTTCACAACATTTCTCCTAATTTGGTATTTACTTTAAACGATATCACATCCGAGTTTTTCGGACGAGCCGATGATGGCAATATCATATTTATTGTTTTCGTGTTTATTTAAAAACTTCGAAACTCCAAATATTTGTCATTATTTTCTAAATAAAATCTGCACTGCATGCAGATACATCAGACATGTATTATATTATGTTTAGGAAATTTGATACATTTATCGCTACGTTCAGAATATAAAAAAAGTATAGTGAGGTTGCTATGGTAATCTAATTATATTAATCATAAGTTGCTAGAGGCAACCACCTTAAAACTTTATAACATTAATTTCATATTTTTTAAGTTTGGTTATCAGGACAACTGTAAGTCTGAAACGTGTAATAGGTCAGAAAAAATACAATTATATTTTAGACTCACAGCCTCCACACGATGACGTCACTGTAACGCTCTCGGTGTCGCACAAATATATAGAATGACCCCAGCCATAAGACAAAAACATGTCAAAAAAATAAATATTTTATCATTATTTTGAAGCGATCTAATTAATGTGGGTGGTGTCACCCATTTTAGGGAGCCCGCTTCCAAGACTATTTGTTTAAATTGTTACTTACTAAATCAGCATAACATAATATAATATGACATCTTAATAATTTAATTTATTAAATTATGCTAAAATTTGGTCTTTTGATGTATTTTTATTATCTTGTCAATACAAATTACTGAATTTATATAATATTGTTATAATATTATTACGTATACTATTTACAACAAACTGTAATGATCTGCAATTATGATAATATTACGATGTTCAATAAAATACTGCTTAATATTATAATATAATATGATTAGGTACCTAATTGTTTTTTTTTTTATAACATAATGATATTATCATACTGTCTAATAGTTGTGGGGCTGTGCATTTGTATGAAAATTGGAAATGTATTTTTATTAGCTGATAGATATAGGTACCTTCTTTTTAAATTTTGGTATACTTTCACATTCTACGTGATTTTAAATAGTTTTTTGTAAGGTTTTTAAGTGCAATGAAAATTTAATTTCCACAAACAGGAATATACGATTTAAAGTAATTGACAAGTACGAAAATTCACAGGGACACAATAAGACGTGGGTCGGTAAACATATTATAATATCTGTACAGCGACAGCCACGGTCTCGCAACAGCTAAAAACACAGTTTATTAAATTATAATTGTTTTAAATCATTTGTCTCGATTGATTGAAATTCAAAATGTCATCGCCTTACCAGGAGATAACCATATTATAATTATTTATGCCAACGCCCAAATACAAATTGACTGCAGCGCACGACAATTACAATTTATTCTTGTATTTTATATTGACGTCAAACGGGTACACTCGGATGAGTCAAGAATTTACGATAACATTGTTTTTGAGTTTCTACATATAGCTAAAATGTTAAATTGTTTTTAATCTGAATTTAAACATACGACCTAAAATTACACGATATAATAATAATAGGTATATTTTATAAAATATTACAAATGTCATGAATTCTCAACTACATAACATTAAAATAATTTACATGTTTTCGTGGTTTACAGATACATTTTGTAAAAAATAAACGCTTACAATAATGTGGATTTATACAAAAGTCCATGATAGGTAAGAATGGTACGATAAATAAATAAATCATACTTTTCATATTATGATACACCACAGTACCACACAAAATACAGATCCAGCAGAAGTGATAGCTTCACGGCCGACAGTCCTTCCAAAAATACGCATATGGTTGTAGATGTATGAAATTAAATTTAATGATGAAAAATGACTCTGAGTTGAGATGGTGTAATGTTTCTAATAATATTTTACTGTACATTTATATTGCAATTAGTAATATATTTTTTATTAATAAATAATAATATGGTACCTAAGTTGAACAATTTTTTTCTAAAACAAATTGCATAATATGCACTATGGTAATAATTATAATATTATTTCATATAGTAGCTAAAAAAGTGATACACACTTGTACTCCATGCTTTGGAAAAAAATCAACGATTTACATATTTTGTTAATAGGTAGATATACAGAAAAAAAATAGGCCACCTGCGGCGATTAATGAACCAAAAGAATTTTGATTGAAGCTCACTCGATAATTAGAACTAAAGAATTTTAATCGATAACACACTCGATAATTAGAAGTAAAGAATTTTGATCGATGACACACTCGATAAATTAGGAATAAAGAATTTTGATTGAAAACATTCACGATCGTTAAAAGTAAATACCTAAAGAATTTTGGTCGAGCGCTCTATTGACTTTCATTAGATATAACAACCGTTTGTCATTATGTATCACTGCCAAATACAATTAATGTGAGCAAATTATTTAAATGTAAAGTTTTAAAATAGGTAGGTTCTACCTAATCCAGAATATTGTTATATCTATTGGTACACTATTCTCTATAATCTTGTTTTAAATTTTCAATCCTTCGCTATTAAAGTTTAACATTTAATAAATTGTTAACAAAAAAAATCATATTTAAATTTTAAATTTTATAAAAAAAAAAACACACACATATCATTGTAAAATCAATACATTCATCACTTATTTTAAGGCATTTTTTTAAGATTAAAAGTAAAAATAAATTATATTTATACACAACATATATGTGTCAGCTTAAGATTAAAAATTAAAAAAAATTAATATTTATTTACAATATATTTATACTTTTTATTTGTCAGCTTAAGATTAAAAATTTAAAAAATCAATATTTATTTGCCAGTATAAACACAATTTAAATTTTTTTCCCAAGTACTTATTTCCGGTTAATTTTAAATACCTTATTATGTCCTTATTTTGTTCAAACTCTTTATATAAATTAATTGTTGAAACAATACGATTATAATCTTTACTGGCCGTGGTTTTTGTAATATTATTTTCAATGGAGTAGATAATTGCCACGGTTTGTGTTTGGGTCTCCTTTAAAACAGAAATTATTGCATGTGTAGGAGAATGTGTGGTGTAAAATTGTCCGTTATAAGTTCTGTGGTAACTTTTTGCTCCATTGGTGGTTCTTAAAAATAAAACATTATTTTTAAATATATAAAACATTATTATTATTATTATTATATATTATATTACATTATTACATAGTAAGTTACTAAGTTATAGTTTATTAAGTACCTTGGATTTAATGACGGTACTTGAGCCCAAAGAATAGGTGGAAATAGCGAATCATCTTCAATGTATGTGGGTAACACGTAGTCTGAAAATAAACTCCCAACTTCTAAGTCTGGACATATTGCCATAAGTTGTATAAACGCATCATCAACATCGGTGGGAAGTAGAAAAGGCAAACCAAAAAATAATTTAAGCCATTGACCTAATTCGTCATTGTTGTCTTTATATGTACTTCTCAACTTTGATTCCCCTTTTATCTGTCATACAGTTAATTTAAAATATATATGTTATTAATTAGAGTGAAAAAACAAAATTATCGTATTTCTTACCTTTCTCCACCAAACTTGGGCTATACGAAAACGGCAAGTTTCGGTAGTGACATTGGGAAAAATGTCTTTGACTGTTTCGTGAGCACCAATTTCGAAGTCGAAATGCAGCTTTTTAACGTTTAGAGCTGGACATATTTGCAAAAGACACTTCCACATTTTAATGTAAATTTGTTTTGTTTTGTAAAAAATACAAAAAAAAAAATCAGTTTACACATTTTATACTTACAAAACAACGTTTCAAAACACCAAAAAAAGATGCCTTTGCATCAAAATCCCAGCCCTAACAATTATTACTAAAAGTTAAGATAAATGGCAACATCGCTAGAAAAATCATTCTCAATCGTTTGATTTTAAGGTACGAAATATTGTTTCTTTGATCTGCCGACATCGTTCTCAATCATGTTGCTAAAAAGGTAAAACGTTCTCATCGTACATTCGTACAACACCGCAGATAACTTGTATGGCTAAATATAATTTTATCCTATGAAGTACAATTAATATTATTGAGATTTAGGAACCATCACATATTAAATTATTCGAAACCCTGGGGGGGTAACATTTTAATGTATGGTGGTGTGCAACCGTATTTCGTGTTTGTCTTTCATAATAAATTGTTACCATTTCTTTGGCCTTTGTTGTTCGTGAATTGCAGCAAATATCTCTGTTATTATTACAAAGGGTAGGTAATTAGTTTAACGTAAGATAGGTAGGTAGGAACTGATTATTTTATAAGTATAACATATTTCAAATATTGTTGTTCTGAGAATATCTTTAAATAGAAAGTAGGTACCTATAAGTATATGAAAATCCATAGTTGTTGATATTTGTTGACTACTCTTATATCTTTACTATTTCTATATCGTTATAATATTTTAAGTTTTTATAACAACGTACATTTTTATTCCATCATCTGAAACAGATTTTTTAGAGAATTTTGAATTTTGATATGTAAAAATCGAATTTTAAACAAAGAAAATTTTTATTATTTTAAAAAAAAGTAAATTTTCAATTTGTTTTTAAAAAGGACGCTATATACTACCACTACCCCATTAAAGTTATCTTACAAATATTAAATATAAAAAAAACTTTTTTCCGTGAGTATGAATCACTTGGGCTATAGTCCAAGCTAATCAACCCATTGTTCACACTATATAGAAAAGAGAATATTTACTGTGCAACGTTGTTTTATTTTTTTGATACCAGAACTAAAAAAAAGTTGTTTAATTTTGAAAAACTCAAAAATAATCAAATTTTAAACAACAAGAGCTTTTTTCGTATTTGTGATATTGAACAATTAAATACCTAGGTACAACGTTGCACACTAAATGTTCTCCTTTTTCTAGTGTGAAAAATAGGTTGCTTAACTTGGTTCTTACCCGCGTGAAACAGTTGTTGCTATGTTCTACATTTGTAAGTCAGAGACAACACATGCTGGTGTTACGTCCTCGTTTTATGTTACTTACTTAATTATTATTAAATGCTTATGGAGTAATATAATTTTATAACTTTTGAGCAGCCAATAGATAGGTACATAATATATTTATGCTACATTGCTATCTATCTATTTAGGAATTTTCTGAGCATATTTTACTGGTTTTTAGTGCATATAAAATATAAATAGCCTATCTACTACTATTGCAATAGGTAAGTATTTCAAGTTTAGATGAACGAAGTACAGTACATTCACCAATATTTTTCGAGGTACTTCTGTGCCACTCCACTCCACTTATCATATAAACATTTGATACACACTATAGGTATGTGTACTACTTTTCAAAATAATAAAATATTATAATTATTTTAATAATTTTTGTTTTATTATCATTAAACAATGCTATGCTTTTAAAAGTAAGATGATCAATTCATTAAATAAAAAAAAAGATAGGTGGTACTAGGGACTCAAATTAATTACTAAATCATCAATTATTGTAATTAAATTATTTTAATAACATTTTTACTTTTAATAAGGTCTCAATGTTATTGAAACTAAAAGAATCTTCTAATTATAGAATAATGTTATAGTATCTTATAATAAAAAAGACATATTTTAAAATTTCAACTAGGTTGTTATTATATACCTATTACTATGTTATAGTAAAACAATATTTATTTAAACAATAAGTTCATTGAGCAATTTGAATTTTGAGTAGGTACTAGGTACATAATATACATAATCTTCATATTTACGTAGGTACTTCATAAATATATAATGCTGTATAATATACAACAGTTATAGGTATACAGTATATATATATATATACACACACCCAAACTGATGTAAAGCGTGTTTTAAAACCTAAAAATGTTGGTACTTATTAAGATTATAAGACTTGCAACAAAAATAATCAAGGAACGGACCCAATATAATTACCACACATGGGCTCCTTCCAGCTTTAACGATAGTAAAATAGTTGAGGTACCCGAAAATAATGACTCTGACGGCGACAGTAACAAAATTGATGATTCCGAATAAAATAATTTATTTTTATACATATTAAAAAAAAATAATAGGTAATTATAAAATATTATATCTACCTACATTATTTTATTATAATATAACGTTAATAATGAAAATGAAATTTCTTTCAATCAAGTAGGTACATTTTCAACATATTTAAAACTTCATAATTATTTTAATTTATAAAGCTAAATAACGCCTTAGGAACGAATCATGATATTGTAAATAAAATAAGTCTGTTCTCCGAAAATTGTGTTTCTGACCAGTGTACACATCTTTCGCATAGTGAAATAGTATTCCAAACCCCCTGCAGTGCACAGTTAGGTTAGCGCAACATTGGCCGGCTACAAGTTGTTTTCGTCCATCGTGGATAAATGGGAAAATCAGGACCTTAACCGCAGCCACCACCAACACCACCACAGATTAGGTACTACCGTATCACAACTTGTGAAAAAAATTACTATATCCGTATAATACCTAATAACAAAAACATATTATAATAAAATATACTCATATAGGCTGACAGATTGTCTTTGTTCAAATTAGTAGCAAAGATGCAATGTATGCTAATGATCTATCATTGAAAATTAAGTCAAATTATACACTTATTACTATAAAATATTTTTATTACTAGAATGTATTTCTCTGTTAATTAGTCGGGTATGAAATACAAGTTTATACATAGTATTATAGTTGAATAATTGATGTGATTACTGAGAACTACACACGTGTGAGAACTGTATCATTGAGATAAATAATATACCTAGAAAACTCATATTATGTCGATAAACTTATCTTATTTTCGGAACTCGATCGGTTACCAAAAATTCCACCAAAAATATTATTATTATTCGTAATATTCATGTATATCTACTTTTGAACAAATTAGATACATAAAATTAGGATATTTAGTGTAATAATTGTCACGTTAAAAATAATAGGTAAGATAGAAGAAGTTGTTTTATTAAGTTGCTGTACAATTTGTATTGCTATATATTGTAAACCCCTCCCGAAATTGTATTATGTGTACGTGCCTGTATATGACAATTGGTTGAGCCAGACTAGTGAACAGCCAACAGGTTAGTAACAGCATTGAAGGTATGTATATAATATACATGGTATATTGTAATGTCTGACATGAACAGATTCGGAAGGGGGATAGTAGTGGTAGGGGTCAGTGGGAGTTTCTTCTTTTAACGAACACTTTGTAGCAGGTTAGGTTCTTGTCAGTCTGTACCTAATTTTACTACGACTACCAACTCGCTAGTGGCTTCTTTTTGAGTATTCAAAAATAATTATAAGTATTATAGTTCGACATCACTTCGTGGGTCCCACTCGACAAGCAGACGCGATTCCTTATTCTTACCTATCCAATCACATTAAGAAGGTCGGTATACAATAATATACGTACATATTATATTTATTTATTTGAATTTAATTAAATGTATAGTGTAACATATTAGTAGGTAGGTACTTATACACAATACAATTCTACTTCTCAAAACTAAACTTATTTTAAGCTATTTATTTATCTATTTACCTTTCATATCCACGAAACTATTCACACCGTTCGCGGTAGGTAAATGTTAATTGTCTATAAGATATGTTATAAAAATTATTATTAATTAATATAAATACAATGCTGAATGTAATCGTTTTGGTATATTAATTTCATCATAACGTACTCAGAGATGATGTAACTTATGTATACTTATGTTACCTACATATACACTCGAAAAACTACAACTCTGTCACTTATGTAGTTATGATATTTTCCATCGATTTGAATTATATTTTTTGCGATAAACTATACAATATGTATTTGTTATGTAAATACAGCGCTATCACTCACCATTAACACATGTCTTCGAAGCCGCGTTTATCTAAAAAGGAAAAAAAAGTACAAAAAAAAAACTCCAAAAGCAACGGCGGCAAAACAGGTGGTGATACATGCAGTAAAAATATTATACTAGGACGTCGGAATTGGCCGGATCTTTCGGCTTCTACAAATGATCGCGGTCGATCAAACAATGTGAGGAATGACGGCCACGAAAAAACGGCTGCCACCAACAATGATAACAGCAGCAAAACCAACAACACCTGTCCACAACGTAAGTACCTATAGATATAAGATATTATTTCATTATTATACACTTATTGTTTGCCGGCAATAGTAGGTAGGTACCTACCGCACGTCCACACAACTATTAAGACAGGTTCACACTACACCTCGTCGTGTCTTTTCGTGTTTTTATGTTTAAAAAAATGCAATACCAATAATATGAATATTGTACCTGATGGTTGATGATAACATTTTATAACTTTTTTTAGTCATCATCTTTCCGCACATATCCGTAATCACACGGCCAAAAGTCGAATATATTCAACTATGCGGTATTGTTTGGTTACTGTGGTATCGTGTGATAAAATAACAATATACCATATGGTGTATATATATATATATATATAGGTAAATTACAGTTATAGTATACTTAATCAATTATTTTTTGTACTTACCATAGACATAATATATAAACAACTAGATAGCCGACTTTGGTTTATCTTTGAAGGCAAAATCGCCATATGCCTCTTAGATCATATACTATGGATGGAGCCACGGCGTATTTTTTTGTTGCCGATATCATCGACGAGTCTCTTGATTAGGTGCTCGATATGCGCATGCGTGAGGTTACTCGTCGCATATTTACCAGCTGGGGAACAGATATCAGAAATCAGAATACGATATTTTATTTTATTTTTTCGTGTATATTAATACGTGCAATTTGTATTTAAAACTTAAGTATAGTACTATGGTATAATAATTATTTGTAGTATACCGTATTATACACATTTTATACGGTAGAAAACTATAAAATCCTGTATTAAAAGATATGTAAATAAGTAAGTAAATTTGAAATTACATTTTATACAATTTAAACTTGATTACTCAACGATTGTCGATTTCCAATTTGAAAATTGAATCTTATTAATAAAAATTATGAAATTATATAAATAAAAATTGTTTTCACTAAGCAAAATGCATAAAATTCCAAGGTTATACAAATTAAAATACTTATAATAATTATTTTTAACATTTAACATAACTATTTTATTTATTATGTCGATCGCCAGTCATAATTATAATAATACAATAATAATTCAAAATAACTACTGATTTTTAAATAAGATCAATTTTGTGTAATTTCTTCGTATATTTTTACTAGTTATGGATAAGGTATGCATCTTTGCGAAATGATTTAATCTCAAAGTTATGTAATAATCAATAATTAGTTTTAGTAACTGACTTCGATGATTATCAAACGGGTCCTGATTTAAAATATGATTTTTCATTTCAATACTATTAAACAGTGTAGGGTCTGAGCATACTTCATTCATTGTTTTTACTAGGTATCAATATCAGTTTAATGTTTTTTTTACTAAGCAAATTCTTAGTATTCATTCTAATTATGTATTTAGAAATTAAACAAACTTTATGAACGTCGGATGAAACATTTATAAGTAAACCTTGGGTTTTTAATTTAAGAAGAACAGATGCATTTTTGTCATTTAAATCTATCAAAAATCTATCATTAATGATCCAGATGATAAACATGCGACGAGTAACATCGCGCATGCGCAGATTAAGCACCTAATCAAGAGACTCGTCGCTGATATCGGCTACAACTTTTTGTATGGACATAATACGCCGTGGCTCTATTCATAGTATATGATCTAAGATATGCCTAAACGGCAAAGTTTACATTTTTATGTGATAATAGTTTTTTGATAACAACAAAAATGCGCTTATTATAAATTATATTATATTATAAATTAACACGAAAATTATAAGTAGTATAATAATTAATAAGTTAAAACTCGAAAGACTGAATAATAAGTTGAAACTCGGTAGCCGGAATGGTTTTTGTAAACATTGCTGTTTAGGCAAATGGCGACAGCAACTTCAAAACATTGCATGGCCGTTGTATAGTAGTGGCTATCTAGTTGTTTATAGATGTCTATGGTACTTACTGTGTAGCAGATAATCATAAGGCAATTGAAAAGAGACCTAGTAATTGTGGTTGGGTGGGTGAGTATATTATATCTACCTAGTAAGTTGATTCGGACCTACTACCTAGTTGTAGCATTTAATTTAAATGGGCTTGATCATCGAGTGTGTCTAGTAGTTGATAATATTATTATTTATTGCACTTACGATATAATTGTGTCCCGACGAGCACCGAGTGATTCAATAATCAACCAGTGGTCGGTCCATTACAGCTACCCCCCCCCTCCACCACCAAAAAATAGACCGCTATAGGTAGGTATCACTTCTATTTTAAAACGTATCATACAATACCTCTAACGCGCTATTGATAAATTGTTAAAACGTACGACTAACTTTTTCATTACATATTTTTAAATTTTATAATTGAAAATTGGTGGTTTGTACTGATTTGGAATTTGGGCATAGGACGGGATTTGATTTGACTACTCGAGTTAATCGTGGGTCAAACCCAAAAAAATCATTAACGTATAGGCCTGTGCCGATATATCGATTAATCGTTTATGGTACGCGATAGTATCGATTAATCGATATTATTAAGAAATAAATATATATCGATTAATCGGATATATCGATTAATTGATTCAATCGATAAATTGATAAGAAAAGCGATAATTGATAGCACATTATTTTTCTGATTTCTCTAACAGTGTAACAGTAAACAGTCGTTACTCGTTTATCGTTATTCATCGTTATTCGTGTTAAAGTTAAACGTTAAACCTCGAAACAGAAAAGCCAAAGTTAATATTTCAGTTGCTTAGTAAAATAATTTACTACCATGAGTGAGGTGTGGCAAGTTTTTGATAAAAGCATGTGTGGTCAGAGAGCTATATGCAGCATTTGTAATAAGTCTTATGCTAACTCAGGTACAAATACGACCAATTTATGGTCCCACTTAAAATCTAGACACGGAAATAAATATTTAGAACTGGACCATATCAGAAGAGGCCTATCAATTACCAACGTTAGTGCAATTAAGTAAGTTTTTTGCAAATCATTACAATTTTATCAAATTATATTTACTGTCGTTTTGATTTATTTTTATTTCATTATAAGTTTATGTGGCATTTAAAGAAGTTAGAACCTTAGTATTAATTTATTATATTATATCGATATTATATCGATTATATCGATTATATCGATAGTATCGATTATTTCAATCCAATCGACTATCGAACATGGTGAATGAATAATACCGTAAAAATATCGAGTGTTCATTTTTTCTTCAAAATATATTGATTAATCGAAATAATCGATTATTTTGACACTATCGACAATCGAGTCTAACGAATGACAATCAAGCAGGCCTATTAACGTACTCATCATAATGATATAATTAATAAATGTAAAAAAGTATATGTATTGTACTGAGGCAACGTTAATGTCTACAAATAAAATAGCATATTATGTATTGTAACGACGCTACTGTAGCATGCTACTGTACTATAATCAGCGCGCTACTCCCGACCACTACATTCAACTAATTATGACGGTCGATTAAATTTACTTAAATTCTATATAATCTGCACACGAGTGGTAATCAGTGGCGTCATTTGGGTGGCAAGGTGGGCCCCTGTCTGATTTTAAAAGCTGCCCAATGGGCCGGTGCCCAGTTAGGTTGGCGTTTTCGGAGCTATTGAATTGCCTCCCTAACTCAGGTAATCGTCATTTTTACGTATTTAATTGGCTCCTAAGATTTATGCATTGAGTTGGCTCCCTACACATTTATTTTATAAATCAATTGGTTATCAAAATTGTTTGAAAATAAATTCAACTATAGGTACCTACGTCTTATACGTTAAAAATATAAAAGTTGAAAAAGTACGCGACTGTAACATTTTTAGCGACACAGTGCCGGTTAGTCTTGAAATTTATTATCAATTCGTTAATCCGATAACGTATTTATACAACCTATACAGGTATAGTATAGTATTTCACTGATATCATTAAGCGCGGTAATCGCAGTACTCGCAGTTCGTTTCCGTCGCAGTTCGTATCTGTATTTTTCGTAATTCGTACCTATACATAGAATATAAAATGAATTTTGTAGAAAAAATGACAAGTGAAAAGGGAGAATTAATTTTAATAGTTAATAAGTTTAAATTTAGCTACTTTTGAATTTTTATATTTTGAGAACCACTTGTTGAAAATTATATTGGGAGCCAATTCAATATTGCCTGTCTTGGGAGCCAATTCAATTCTTGACTAGGTACCTAACCTAATATTAGGAGCCAATTCAATGGTCACCGGCATTTTACCATTATTATATTTTACAAGTGCAAAAACATGCCTATTTTTATATTTTCAGAAAATATTAAACTATGTACTAATAAATTATTGTCACAATGATACATTATTACTAATTGATAGTTGGAATATATTTCTATGTAGACGTAAACGGGGATTACATATTGAATGTATTATGTGTTTATGTATGTATGTTTGTATGTGTGTGAGTGTGTTTTGTGAAGGGAAAGGAAGATAATATTGTTGTGTGCAGAACAGTAATAATAATTAGTATCATAACCCCGTAAAATCTGGACGGAGCAATGAATTTACCTATCAGTTTTGGAATATTATACAATTTATTATATTGTGTTTTATTTTGTTTGGGCCTGTCATCACGTTTTTGAGCCGATCATTTGTTGAGTGGGACGGTATATAAAAGGTATTACTATATATTTAGGTATTTTTATTATATTTCTTATTACTTCAATGCACAAAATATATGAAAAAAAATTTTGGAAAATTACCTTTTATAATAATTACCAGTGGCGTGTAACATATAGTGTCAAAGTGTTGCTCGGGCAACACTTTAAATATGGGTGGGTCATGGGTGGGTATTGATAGTTGAAAAAATAGGAAATTCGGTATAACAGTTTTATGAAGCGTAGGTCACCTAAAATTATTTGAGCAACACCAATGTTTTTATGTTACACGCCACTGATAATTACAAATGCAATTAGGTTGACAGTAGCCACTTTGACGCCATTATGACTATCTACAATGATAATTTGATTATAATAATATTATAAAGATATAATAATTTTAAAATTGTCTGTTTAAAATAGCCAAATCTCAAGAAACTTTTCCGTCGAAGCATACTTTGTGGAATGCAACGAAACAAAAATCGAAACGTATCCATATTTTGATCTAGGAACAATGGACCATTGTTACAAGTAAATATAATATACCTACCTAATATATTATAATAATTAAGGCCTGGATTCATTATCTATTATTAATAATATAATATTATTGCATTTTTCAAAAAACAAAAAAATGCATTCAACTTACGTAAATTAAACTTCTACTACTAGTTAGTCTAGTTAGTTATAAGTCTTTTTGCCTTTGGCCTATGCGTTATAGAATAATTAAATTGTTTATTATAATAATATGGTATTATATGGTTAGTGTTAATAACAATGTTTTTGGTAGCAAGAAATAGCATCAATGCTAGCACGATAGCACTACCCACCCGTTTCCCACCTGGGTGTTCCGTCTATTAGTATAATATACTAAAGAGTAGACAACCGTGGTATAATGTATATTATGGTTATAAACTACTTATTTCTCGATACCAACATTACTCTGATAGAAATTAAATATTTTATAAATATTTCTTCTCTAAACCACATTTTGTAAGGATTTTCGAAGTACCATACTATATCACGTGCGTGAAGTTGGCCCACCCATTTTGGCGTAGCGACTCAAAATCTTCACCAATAGTTTGCGAGTTAATCGCGAGAATTTGCGAGTTAGCTGTTTTTTAGCTGCAAACAAAATAAGAATGGGTGGGCCAAGTTCACGTAGCCCACCCATGTCACTCTAAAATTTTGAAATTTATACCAAATGATGCGTCGATATTTGCGAGAATTTGCGAGTTCATTTTCAAAACTTGCGAGTTGACCCTTTACCCACAAAACTCAATTTTCGACCGTGAAGTTGGCCCACCCATGTTGTCCTATAACTTCGAAATTAATATCAAACGATGGCGTGTTATTTGCTAGAATTTGCGAATCAACTTTTAAAATTTGCGAGTTGCCCTTTTTATCACCAAGCTCATTTCCATAATTCGTTATAAGAATTGAAATTTGGTATTTACCATCAGGTATTTTGCGGGTATTATAAGTTATAATACAAAAATAAAATCATTGTTACACTTGATGTTTTTCGCTAATAGTATAATATTTTATATTATACAATATTGCACATATCACGAGAACAAAAAAAAGTGTGTGTGTATGTGTGTTACCTGTAGTACGCTCGTGGGAAGTTAAACTTCTTTTGAACGGTACATGTGAGTGAGAAAGAATGGCATGGGCCATGGATAGACTGGAGTTATTTGTGTATAGAGTATTACCTAGTTCTGCAAAATCTAGTCTTATAATCTTCAGTTGACACACATAAATCAATGAAAACGGACTTACAGATCTGATATCAATTATGAAAATTCCAAAATTATTATTTATGCAGCGGTATAATATATTTATATTATTATGTTGCCAAGTACTTGATATTATACAAACCTAACTCGCCAAGTAACCATTAAAATTACCTAGGAACTACTTAATGACAATATTATTATATTAACAATGACCAAAAGCACACTGGTTAGCTGGGACAGCGGCAGTGAGCTATGTGACTGTCGCCGCCGCCACTTCCACCCATCCAACGGTCGAAAAACCGACTTTAATCGCAAGTCGAAAATGCGCATGTAGTGTACAGTGACACAGTGTACAATCGAATAATATTTATTGACAAAATTATTATCATTAAAGCACGTGACCACTGACCGTGCATCTAAGATTCTAAGCGATCGTTTTCGATATGTTTATAATTTTAGATGTATAACACACACATACATATATATATATATATATATATAAATAATAGATGTCAGATAACGAAATTCATAATAATATTATTGATGACCAAAATAAATGTATTAATAGACGCGTGGTTAGACGTGACTGTACACAGTACTAAAATGCGGCAGACTGTGGTATCTCAGAATAGCCAGATGCCAGAATAGCTAATAAGTATTTAATATTTACTATATTGGGAATAATCATGGGCATAAATTAAAAATTTACAGAGAAGGAATTTTTATATTTTATTATTTATCCAAATTATTAAAATTCTCAGGTGGTGCATTTGCACCACCTGGCCCCCCCCCCCTCCGGGCATGCCTGGCATGTATGATATTATTATATTCCCGGTGACGATGTTTATTGTTATTTTGAACTTTCGGGGCCCCAGAAGACAGGGAAAAACATCTCGTATACATGTCTCGACACAAGACGCCAAATTTCACCACCGACCTATTATACATGGTGATTATTTTATCATGAACAGTGGTTTTTATCACTCATTATTTCAAAAAGTATCAATGTTTTTGAAAATATTTTTTTTACAAATTTTCATGATATTAAAAAAACGTTTTTATTAAAAAAATATACAACAGTCAGTCCGTTTATTTTTTTTTCAATTTATATGCTTACCTTTGATATTATAAAACTTAACAAAGCTAATTTTATATTGGTAGTTTTATTGTACCTATAATTTAAGTGTTTGGAATTAGTCATTTAAAATTATTTACCTACAAAAACTGACATCGAATAAAAAAATTGTAGTAAAAAAAATAAAAATCCAAAAAGAATGAATTAAAAAGGTCAATAAACAATTAATATTTGATAAAAAAAATCTTGTGTATAAAGAAATGTTAATAAAATAAAAATCCTGTATAAATAAAAAATCTATTTGGAAAAAAAATTTAAACTTAATAAAATAAGAAATCCTAGTTGAATAAAAAAGTCTGTTGAATAAAAAATCTAGCAAATTCAAAATCTTAGATGAAGAGTTTTATGAATAAAAAATTGAACAAATTTAGATTTTTTTGTTTATTTAGGATGAGTTTTAACAAATATTGATTCTTTTATTTTTTATTAGATTTGTTTTAGATTTTATTTATATATTTTTATTGAATATACATTTTATTTGAGATTAAGATTTTGTTAGAATTTTTTATTCAATTTTATTTTTTTATAATTAAATATAGACTTGTTTATCAATATAAGATTTTGTATTAAGATTTTTATTTAAGAAACATTTATTTTATTCAAAGTTTTTAGATTCTGAGCAGAGCGATGAATGTATTGGTTTTACAATGATGTGTGTTTTTTTTTATTTTTTATTTTTTTTATTTTTTTTATTTTTTAATTTTCAATTTTTTTTAATTTTTTAATTTTTTTTTTTATTTTTGTGTCTGTCATCACGTTTTAGGACAGAAAAAATGCTTCGATTTTCTTCAATAGTATCTTTTCTGATAGGAAAGTGAATCTAGTTGGTACTTTGGGGGGTCAAAAGTCAAAATTTCCCAGTAGTTTTCAAGAGCGCCTGGAAAAACAAATGAAAAATTATGGGAAAAACGGGAATTTTTACGGAAAACCAATTTTCGACAAAATCGATTTTGGTTTTTGGTATAACTCTAAAAGAAATGACCGTAGAGACATGAAATTTTGACCGAATGTTTATATAAGCATTTTCTACACACCATATCATTTTCAAAATATTCTGTCTTATTTTGAGCTGTTAACGGACATTTTAAGTTTCCAAATTTTAGATTCTGAGCGGAGCGATGAATGTATTGGTTTTACAATGATGTGTGTTTTTTTTTTTATTTTTTTATTTTTTTATTTTTTTATTTTTTTATTTTTTTGTGTCTGTCATCACGTTTTGGGACAGTAAAAGTGCTTAGATTTTCTTCAATAGTACCTTTTCTGATAGGAAAGTGAATCTAGTTGGTACTTTGGGGGGTCAAAAGTAAACATTTTCCAGTAGTTTTCAAAAGTACCGTGAAAAACAAATGGAAAATTAAGGAAAAAACGGGAATTTTACGCAACATTGATTTTCGATAAAATCGATTTTGGTTTTTGGTGTAAGTCTAAAAAAAATGACGGTAAATACATGAAATTTTACTGAATGTTTATATAAGCGGTTTCTATATACCATACCGTTTTCAAAATATTTTGACTTATTTTGAGCTGCTTACAGACATTTTAAATTTCCAATCTTTTTGGTTTTTTTTTTTTAAAAAATCAATAACATTTTATTTATTCGTTAAAAATTCTTGAAAATTTAATAGAATGCTCCTAATATATTTTTTCAAAGGCACATGAAAAATATTAAAAATCTGTAGTCACAATTTTTTTTTTTAAGCATTTAAAGTTGAAATTTTGACAAATTACGTAAAAATGACGAAAATTTGCAAATTATTTGGAGTTAGAAATTCATAAAAATTTTTCTTTTTAAATCTAAGGTTTTAAATTTTAACACAAGATTTAACGTAAGTTTTTCTACTTTTATCAAAAATAAAATATCTAAAAGCAATTAAAATTAATTTTTTATGAGTGTTTTAAGTTCATAATTTTACAACATAGGATATTCACTCGATTTCTCATGTAGCGTTTTTCTTATTTGGTTGTAATTCAAAAACGAATAATTGTAGATGCATGAAAATTTCACTAAATGTTTATATTCTCATTTTCTATACACCATTCAATTTTGAAAATATTTTGATTTGTTTTGAGCTGTTTACAGACATTTTTAGTTTTCAATTTTTTAGTTTTTTTTTTTATAATTGTCAATAAAATTTTATTTGGTGGGCCAAAAAGTCTGAAAATTTAATACAAGCTTTCTTATATATTGTTACAACATCAGTTGAAAATTTTAAAAATACATAGGCACGATTTTTTTTTATAAGCATTTTAAGTTCGAATTTTGACAAAATTTGTCAAAATCTCGAAAATTATAAATCATTGTAATTAAAAAATTATAAAATGTTCAGTTTTTATAACTAAGTGTTGAAAATTTAAAACAAAAATTCTCATAAAAAAATCATAGTGTAACCAAAAAATCTAAAAAATATATCAAGACATTTATTTTTTACAGACATTTTAATTTCAAATTTAGACAAAATTTCATATTTAAACCAAGAATAATGATTTTAGTTATTTTGATATAATTTAAAAATATTATTTGTTGGTATATGAAACTTTTAGAATGTATCGTTATATTTTATATACACGCAATGGTATTTTAAAATATAATTTTTTTGAGAAAAATGAATTTAACCAAATATAGTAGATACTAATGCCTATAATACTAAAATTAATTACTTTATTCACAATAATATCATCAAATACATTTAGACTTAGTAAGATATTATAGACTGACTGACCGTCTTCGCTCAGAATCGTTTTTCTTATTCAATGATATTATATCATTGGATAAAAATCTAACACAATCCATTACAGTGACTCACTTGTAATCTACTGTACAGCAGAGCGACATACACTTACCCGCCCTTTTTTTAGTTTTTTTTTCTATAAATGTCAATAAAATTTTATTTGTTGGGTAAAAATCTTGAAAATTTAATAGTTGGCTTCTAATATATAGTTTCAAAGGCAGATGAAAAATATTAAAAATCCGTAGTCACAATTTTTATTTATAGGTAATCAAAGTTCAAATTTGGACAAAATACGTAAAAATGACGAAAATGTGCAATTTATTTTGAGTTAGAAATTCATAAAAAATTTTCTTTTTAAATCTAAGATTTGAAAATGTAATACAAGATTCCTCATAAGTTTGCCTAATTTTATCAATAAAAAGTTTATAAGCAAGTCATAATAAATTTTTATGAGCATTTTAAGTTCAAATTTGTACAAGATTCGATATTCACTCGATTTCATGTAGCGATTTTTCTTATTTCTGGTTGCAATTCAAAATTAGATATTCACTAGATTTCATGTAGCGATTTTTATTTTGTTGCAATTCAAAAACAAATAACTGTAGATGCATGAAAATTTCACTGAATGTTTATATAAGCTATTTCTATACACCATTCAATTTTGAAAATATTTTGACTGTTTTTCAGCTTTTTACGGACGATTTCAGTTTTCAAATTTTTTAGTTTTTTTTTCTATTAATATCAATAAAATTTTATTTGTTGGGCCAAAAATAATGAAAATTTATTACAAGGCTCCTGATATATTGTTACAATAGCAATTGAAAAATATTAAAAATACATAGGCACACATTTTTTTTACAATCATTTAAAGTTCGAATTTTGACAAAATTTATCAAAATCTCGAAAATTATCAATCATTGTAATTAAACAATTATAAAATGTTCAGTTTTCTTAACTAAGGATTGAAAATTTAAAATAAAGATTCTAATAAATAGTACATACTGTATTCAAAAAATCTAAAAAATATTTAAACACAGTTATTTTTATAGACATTTTAAGTTCAAATTTGGACGGAATTACATATTAAAATCAATTTTAACGAGTAAAAGTATATATTATAATATTTTTATAGCATCACTGATAATTTTAAGTTAATAATTAAATAATATGAATAATATTAATTCAACTTAGCAGCTACCGTATAATAACAATATCAATATAATTTAAAATATCCTAGACTGACATACCGTCTCCGCTCAGAATCGTTTTTCTTATACAATGATATTATATCATTGAATTCAAATTTAATACCATCCATTATAGTACAGTGATCTACTTGTAGCCTACTGTACAGCGGAGCGACATCCACTTGACCCCCTTTTTTTCTAATTGAATTTTGATGAGTACAAAAAATATATAGGTACTCGATATAAAAAAAAAATGAATAAAAAAGCATATTTAAATTTAAAAACTATATTGATTTAAAAATCTAAATTTCATAAAATAAATCTAATAAAAATAAAAAAAATCTTAATATAACATTAGTATTGTATAAAATTCTATATTGACTAATGAAAAAATCATGATTGAATAAAAAATCTTTAAAAAAGCCTTAGAAGAATGCCTGTGGTTAGTATAAAAATTAACTTGGGTACCCCGTTTTACCACCAAAAATTTTGTATTATAACTTATAATACCCGCAAAATACCTGATGGTAAATACCAAATTTCAATTCTTATAACGAATTATGGAAATGAGCTTGGTGATAAAAAGGGCAACTCGCAAATTTTAAAAGTTGACTCGCAAATTCTCGCAAATAACACGCTATCGTTTGATATTAATTTCGAAGTTATAGGACAACATAGGTGGGCCAACTTCACGGTCAAAAATTGGGTTTTGTGGGTAAAGGGTTAACTCGCAAGTTTTGAAAGTGAACTCGCAAATTCTCGCAAATATCGACGCATCATTTGGTATAAATTTCGAAACTTTTGAACGACATGGGTGGGCTACGTGAACTTGGCCCACCCATCAATATTTCACAAACGGCTTACTCGCAAATTCTGAAAGTGTACTCGCAAATTCTCGCAAATAACACGCTATCGCGCGTTTGATATAAATTTCGAAGTTATAGGACAACATGGGTGGGCCAACTTCACGGTCGAAAATTGGGTTTTGTGGGTAAAGGGTCAACTCGCAAATTTTAAAAATGAACTTGCAAATTCTCGCAAATATCGACGCATCATTTGGTATAAATTTCGAAACTTTTAAACAACATGGGTGGACTATGTGAACTTGGCCCACCCATTCTTATTTTGTTTGCAGCTAAAAAACGGCTAACTCGCAAAGTCTGAAAGTGAACTCGTAAATTCTCGCAATTAACTCGCAAACTATTGGTGAAGATTTTGAGTCGCTACGCCAAAATGGGTGGGCTAACTTCACGGACGTTACTATATCATTATACCATAGTCCATAATAATATTATAATGACTAAATCGATTGTGTTCTACCTTAGAAAGTACCTATATGTTATAAACTATATTTTGAATAATTTTAGGATAAATATGATAAATTGTTTGTGCCAACTCACCACACTCTCCTACCTATAGTTTCCTAAACTCAAATATAACTTTGTATAGATGTTTAAGAAATATGTACCTACCCTAATATTATTTTATAGTTAACATATTTCCTCGAACATTGTAAATTGTCCATCTAATAATTAACATTAAATTTGTAAATGTAAAATGTTCAACTATGTAATTATCAGGGGCGTGCCTAGGGGGGGGGGGGTTTGGGTGTTCAAACCCCCCCCGAAAAATAAAAATAATTATTAATAAAAGTTTTACACAATTTATAATATAATATAATTGATGCTCTTAGTAATCTTCGTGAAAATAGTGATTCCAGTTTTAAATCAATATATGATACATGTAATCAAATACTTATTGATGTAGGTAGCGAAGTGACAATTCCTCGCTGCGTAAAAAAACAAATAAACCGGGATAATACTCCCTCACAATCACCTGAAGAGTATTACAGACGCACAATATTTAATTCATTTTTAGACCATACTATTGTTCATTTAGCAGAACGTTTTATAAAACATAAAGAAATAATAACGAACTTAGAAAAAGTAATTCCAAGTCGTATAAATTTAAACTCACTAGATCTATCAAAAGATACTATAACCTTTTATGAAAGTTTATTGCCAGATTCTACAGTATTTAATGAAGAGTTCTCCACATGGAAATTAAAATGGCTAAAAAATAACATTGAAAAAAAACCTTCAAATGCAGTAGAGTCATTATTAGAATGTGATGAAAGATTTTTCCCAAATATAAGAAAACTGTTGGAAATATTAGCAACTTTACCCGTGTCTACGGCAACCGCAGAAAGGACATTTTCTACTTTACGGCGTATCAAAACATATTTGCGCAACACAACTGGCGAAGATCGGTTAACTGGGTTAGCTCTTCTTTCAATTCAAAAAGAAATTAACGTTGATCCTAATGAAGTGGTGAGAAGGTTCGCTTTAATACCTCGAAGACAAGGATTCATTCTATGATTTTTTTTTATATTATCTAATATATATGACGAGTGACGACAAATTATTCAAAATTTATTTTAATGTATAATGTATTATAAATTATTATTATTATTTTTTTTTTAATATTACTATTGAATAATATGACATGATATAGCGAATTAATATCTAATAAAATAAATACACTAAAATACTTCAAATAGGTACGTTATTAAAAATTTTGAACCCCCCCCAAAAAATATTTCTAGGCACGCCCCTGGTAATTATTATTATTATCTACTCTAATTCATTATCAGCCTAATCTTTGTTATTTACTTGTTCGTATGTTGACAGTTTTCTACAGTTCTATTATGATTATTTTAGGTGTATCATAAACTCTGACCTCTGTCATTATTGACTAGATAATTTCTTGGATATTGAAATTTGTCTGTAAATATGTACAAAGTAGATTATATTTTTTATTGTTTGTTAAATTATGTATCTATTAGTTTTAATTCTATGTTTATAGAAAAGTAATTACATATTTATTTTAATATTTTACCTACAGAATAATTTATTGTAAATACTGCAATAAATGCATACCTACCTACTTAGTAAAGAATTACTACCTACTAGGTAGGTATTAGAAAAACTATTAACTACATACATTTAGCGGTACTTAAATTGTAAATAATAATACTTATTAATAGAATTTTCTTTGTCATCAATTATATAGCAGCTATCTCAATGTGCATTACTCCATTAGCTGATCTGACTGTCCGAGCTTTACCACCATCTTGCTTTAAATTTTGTATATTAGTTTTATTTGTTGAGTAACTATATAGGCAATAGTCATATAGTATATATTATAATATAGGTACACAGTAGGTATTACATTATTTACAGTGATGCCCCAATGGTAATAGTTTTTATAAAAATATTTATTTGAATAATAATTTGTTGCAGAAGAAATGTTAATCAAACTTCAAAGCAGATTCATCGGTATTCATTTCTGCTAAAAGTTTCAAAATTCAATCAAATTTATAGAACTATATTCAAAATAATGTAATAACTGTAAGTTATGTGTTTGCCGGTTGTGGTCAACACATATAATTTTTTATATTTGTACTATTAAATTAAACAAATAAATGATCCAAAATTATATCTGCCTACCTCCTATAAGTAATCTTGTAGAATTAGTGCAATAAATGCCGTTGAATAACCGTTGTATATTAACTTGTACTTTTTTTTTAAATTTATTATTTCTTGATCTTTTTATATAATGTAAAGAGGGATATTAGGGGGTGTGGTGGCACAGCCCGCTACTGCTCAATAATGTTTAAGTGATGGGGACTTTTGTTAAAGTAAACAGAGTCTGCCTACTTTAATTTTGCCAAGTTGAGCACTGATTAAATCTGTTCATTGCTCGTGTTATATAATATATACTAAATAATATAAAACGCTGTACCTACCAATAATACGTATAAAAGCAAAAAACAACATAAACACTGGGTAACAACATTTTTATTTTTGAATATACGGGCTGGGCCCTTTTGTACATAAACACAACAGGTAATATGGTTTACAAAAGAAAGAAAGAAAAAAAATATACATACAAGTTAAATTGGAATACGACAAAGTGAATAATTAATATTATATTATATTATATTATATTATTTTATTATTATTATATAATATATTAGTTTAGGGATGCCATACGTCCCGTAATTCATGACAGTGTCCCGGTGTCCCCGTAACAGATCCAATATCGTAAAAATGTCCCGTATTATGAAATTCTCGTCCCGTATGTTCCGTAAAAATAGAACACATTATTGTTTAATATTTGTATATAATATTATATTCAAAATGTGTTTTCAAAGGTCAAGCCAAAAATATTTTTAACCATTGATTGACTGATAACATATTAACATAAATGATTCCGGTCTATGCGTTCCTATCACTTACCGTTCCGTAAATAATTTGGAATCTGGTATTCTGGTTCCTAACATCAATACCCAAAGTCAAGATTGTACACGGACTAAGATATATCTTAGTCCGTGATTGTGAACCACGATTTAAGACATGGACTAAGATAGTAAGGACTGGAAACGAAAGCCTAATCACCGGGCCGCTTGAGGTTTGGAGAAGGCTAGTGGCAAAAAGTACGGGGTGGAAATCCCAAAAATGCAGCAAATGCGAATCGCGCTCATTCTATATTTGTAGATAAGAACCATTACTATCTACTTCATGAACTTCCTTCCTATTTTTAACCGTACGTTTTAAAAACCAGAATCTTTTTTCCCTGTGGCCTTTATACAATTTCAAGAAAAAATTTAAAATTCCCAACAAATTGTTGAAATTAAAATTAATGTTAAATATTGAAAATAAACATGGACTGATCACTGATAGTACTATCTTAAAAGAATAGTAATGGTTTGATTTTAGTCTGTGGTAGCGCTAAATTCGCAGTTGCTGTCATCTCTGGAATTTCCACCCCGCACTTTTTGCCACTAGCTGACTCCAAACCTTTAGCGGCCCGGTACCGCATCACCCGCCCACCATTTCGTTTCCAGTCCATATTATCTTAGTCCGTGATTTAAGATATAGGTATATCTTAAATCGTGTTGTGAACTACTGCATACTCGTTTCTTATCACTTATCAGTTATTTAGTTTTCAGTTATTCATACTTTTCATTTTAATTTGATAGATATTTATTTAAAAAAAATAAATATTTTGATCCTATCGTTTCTGTTCTTCGCATAATGCCCTAATATTTATTTATTATAAGCTCTAACAATAGCAACTATGCCTAAAGTTAAAAGAAAGTGCGTATTTAATGAAAATGTACAAAAAGAATACGAGTTTTTAAAAATATGTGTGAATAATAAATAATATAAATAAATAATAAGAATTAATTGTTTGAATAATGAATATTATTAATTGTTGAAAATTATTTTATTATTTTTATTTAACTAGTTATTTTTTCTTACATTGTGAAATGTTTTGAGCCATATTTTTAAATGGTTTCTTAAAAAGCATTTTTTCATAAAATAAACTGTATAAAACTATAAAACTTATCAGGCTGTAACATACTGGCATGGTAGGTACCCAACGTCCAACGTTTCAACCCCCCCCCCCCCAACCATAATTTAATTGTTTATAGTTTTGTCCCGTATTTTTTATTTTGAAATCTGGCATCCCTAAGTTAGTACCTACCATGTATTATTCTCTTTATAAAACAGGGATAAGTTACCACATATGCTTACCAGTCAGAAATCATTCAACACAGTTCTAATTCACATATTCAAACAATATAGAAATAAACTGACAGACATTATTACAAAAAAACAAAAATTTTAATTTTTTGATGCAATTGCTAAAAAATTTTTTAAAAAAATCGTTATCAACTTTAATTTAATTTACTATAATAATATATTTATAATATAATATTTTTACATGTAAAATATTATAAAGATATTGTTTGATTTTTTTTTTTGTCCCTATAATAACATAATAAATGTTTAGGCCCACTTACCAAGTGGTTAGGATACCTTTCAAAAAGTTGAAACGACGCCTCTGAATTAAATAATTATAGAACACAATATATTTGATTTTTTTTGTTTTCTTGTAACAAGCTAACACTAAGAATGCTGTTTTATAAAACTTTTTAAAAAAAAATGCAAATGAGAGGGATTTGACCCTCACATCAACCCTTGTATACGCCCCCGAGTTTTCATTTTATTCCTATATACATTTTGTGTAAAATGTACATAAGTAACACAAAATAAGTCAAAATATTTTTAAAATGTTATCATGTATAAAAAAATATTTTTTTGGTGAAAATTTCAAGTAAGTATAATAGGTATACCTACCTATTAATTACAGCTATATTCGTATTGAATTAAACAAAATAAGAAAATTGTTCGATTTTTTTGTAATTATTCCTGTTTTTCCTTAATATTGTTTTATTGAATATAAGTTTATATAATATACATTATTAATTATGTTTGCGTATTTCTTAGGTTTAACTCTTCAGTCTTCTAAAAAAAAAAAATTAAACATTTTGTAATTATGTAGTACGTAATATATAGTACTACCATTGATTTTATAATATACTATATTATAAAATCAATGGTACTACTGTATTAGAAGAAGATCATCGGGTTTTTAATGGAAAATTATATTAGGTAGTCAATATTTCTCCAAAATTTAATAAATACGCAATTTTCACGGGCGTATCGTGCATGGGCTAGTACCTATGCATGTAGCAAGGGCCTGTCTTTAAGTAAGTATATTGTCTTTAATCGCGAACGAGACTACGAGCATAATAGATATAAATTATTATTATAATTATATATCCTTGAACTAGTGGCGGCTCCAGTGACATAGTTGTGGGTGGGGGAAAAGTCATATTTTCGGAGAATTTTGATATTATATTACGATTTTTTATGTAATTTTATTTTTTAAACAGTACCTATACAATTGTGAATTGTTTATAAATACAGGTTGGAAGCGTCCTCTATCTCCCTCCCCTTGCTTTAATCGCTGACGAGACTACAACGAGAGTAGTAGATATTATTTTTATTATTATTTTATACAGCTATGGCGCGGTGTTGTAACTTTCGTCTCGCATTCGTCGGTCACACTGCTGCCGTTCCAACCACGATTCCACAAATTATTGATTATCATTCGTTGTTGCTTGGTCTTATCTCCGGGTCCCGGGACGACGATAGTTAACTGGCAAGTTGACCGAATTACCAAATACTATAGACACCATTTTAAAATTAATCGATTACCGCATCAGAAGTCGGACGCTGTGCTTCGGACGCTGTGCTGTGCAGATTACCTACTCATTGTTTACAAATTAATTGCAAATTGAGCACCGAGTCCGTTTAAAGTTTTCCGTTCGTCTCTACTGTATAAACGTCACAGTCCTCCAATACACAGTCAAATTCGACCATACGGTAGTGAAAAAATGGCACTGAAAGCGATCGTAGGACAGAGTAAGTCATTGCGATATATTAGTATAGTATGCGACCTGTAACTTACTATATTAATCGTTGTCGTTTAACAGAGATTATGGACGAAGTGATCAAACGGAAAGAATCAAAAAAAGGTACTGTGGAAAAACTGATCGAATGGCGGGTGCTAGTGGTCGATCAGCTGGCAATGAGAATGATATCTTCGTGTTGCAAGATGCACGACATCTCGGACGAACGGATCACCCGTGAGCGTCGTTCTCAATATCGATTCAACGATACCTTCTAGATGGGAGGTGTAATTGTTGATATCTTTTTTTCTTGTGTGTTTTAGTTGTGGAAGACCTGCACAAGAACCGAGAGCCGTTGCCCACAATGGATGCCATTTATTTGATCACTCCCTGTGAAAAGTCCATCTCCACACTCATTAGAGACTTCTCTAGTCCGGGGAAATCCATGTATAAAAACGCTCATGTATTTTTCACGGAAGGTAAAATATTTCATTTGTATCTCCATTTAATAAGTTGATATGCAATTCTTATAGTAGTCCTAATCGTTAAATAAGTGTACCATGTGTGAGTTTTCTACTAAATAAACATTTGAAATGGTCATTTGAGAGATTTGAGCTACATCTTTCATTAGTTTCCATCACTAATCATCGTTTAAAATACTTATTGTTAATAGTTATACATATGTCTTAATATATCCACTACAAAGTACAAGTTATCACTTACAAACTGTCTCTAATATTAAATACAATTTTGGCAATAATTTTAAATATTGTAGTGGAAATATATACCTACCTATATCAATTATATTGTTTCTATTACTTTCCTAGGTTAGAAATTAGTTGTCTACCATTAATTAGTTTTATGAATGGATTCTTAAGTGTTTTCTTCATTCGTTCCACTTTTTGATTTGATAGAGAAATGGTGCACAAGTTAACTGACAAATAATGAAAAGTTGTGTTGTTTAAATTGATGTATAGCTGTTTCTTATTGATAATTCAAGGTTTGTAAAATTGTCTTTATAAAGGTACATTGTTTAACAACTTTAGACTGACTTTGACATTAACACTTGTAATGCATGTAAATGTTTTAATTATTTAGTAAAATAATGTTAAAAATGTAAGGTATGTCTTTAAAAAGTTGTATACTTAGGTACCTACTTAATAGTGTATAGTGCATACCCTATTTTGTGTTGCATTCAACCTTTTTGACCTTTGGTTACTGAAATTATTATTATCTGTTAACTTACTTACTTTTTTTTAACTATTATTAATTCAAAAATAAATAATACAATTCTTTAATACATAAACATAAATACTTAGGTATATGATTTTATTGATCTCCTATTTTAGGTTAATGTTTTATGGTATACAATAAATATTAGATTATTTTAGTTTTTTAATTAGATTTGACTTTGAAAGTTGGTTTATGTAGTAAATTGAATGATTTTGTCTCTCATATAATGAACCCTTGTATATGATAAATACAACAATAAAAGTTATTGAATTTAGTTATGTTTGATTTTTTAATAGTAAAATATATACTAAAATAAATTATACCTATATTGTGCATTAAACTACATCAAATCCTATTAAATTACTAATATAGCACACAAACACCAGTAACATAATAATTTAATACTTGTAGGCCAATAATATATTATTTATCCTTAATATACTAATATGGTATTGTATTTTAATTGCTTCATTTTAACAAAAGTGTGTCAAGAAGAACTCTTCAATGAACTGTGCAATTCAATTGCTGCCAAAAAAATTAAAACTCTTAAAGAGATAAACATCGCTTTCCTACCATATGAAAGTCAGGTGTGTTTATTTAACAAACATTTTAATATCTATATTTTTTCAATATTCTATATTATACAACTACTTGTTAGAATTGATTTTATCTATTTATGTTTTCAGGTATTTTCTTTGGACTCCCGTGAAACATTTCAATGCTACTATAATCCATTACTAGTAAGCAGTCGTATCCCAAACATGGAGCGTATTGCAGAACAGATTGCTACAGTCTGTGCTACATTAGGAGAATATCCATCAGTACGATATAGAAGTGACTTTGAACGTAATGCTGAGTTGGCTCAAATTGTACAACAAAAGTTGGATGCTTATAAAGCTGATGAGCCAACAATGGGCGAAGGTCCAGAAAAAGTGCGTTCACAGTTAATTATATTAGACAGAGGATTTGATTGTGCATCTCCGGTCTTGCACGAGCTTACGTTTCAAGCTATGGCTCATGACCTGTTGCCAATAGAAAATGATGTTTACAAGTGAGCTATAACAATAATATTTTATTCTAAATTTTAATTAATTTTTTCAAAAGGTATGAAGCCAATGCAGGATCTTCTCTCATTAAGGAAGTTTTATTGGATGAGAATGATGAACTCTGGATGGAGCATAGACATCTGCATATTGCTGTGGTCACCAAGTAAGTTTTAAAAATCAACTAGGTTAATACTTTTCCTCAGTGTCATGATTATAGAAATATGTCATTGGTGTGTATTGTGCAGGGGTTTGAAAAGGTCATCAGATGTTTAGAATTAAATTAAAATAAATAAAATTAGAATTTTAAAATGATAAGCATTTGTATTAAGAAAGTGATAAATTCTCATACACTGTATACATAGGCAAAGTATATAAAAATAATGTGAGATATTTAAAATGTTAATTACTGATAGTAATCTTTATTTCACATAGTAAAAATGTATTATAACAAAAGTAGTCAAGTGGTACCACTCTTCCACACATAAGGTGTAGTGTGAGTCACAATTTTATTAGGATTAAAATAATTGTATTTAAAAAAAAAAATCATTTATTCTTCAATATTTTATAATTTGTTTTTGGATCACCTAAACATTAAGAAGACGTTTTACCTGAATGTGTTAACTATGTCTTATTAATGCTTAATAATATATCAAAATGTACGTCCAGCAGTTCTAATTTTGTGTTATTTGCTAAAATATTAGACTGAATTGTGAATAATGACCTATTATAGAACTTAAATGTAAGAATATTATTTGTATTTTATCCTTGGTTTTTTTATGATTGTGAATTATGATCACAGATATAAAATACTAGATTTTTAACTTGTCTACATCAGGATATGGGATGTTGACGTCAGCCACCATATGCGTGTGGGTCAATGTTTACATAATTGTCTTATAAATACGGCATGATAACATGATAGTATTCGGCATTCGGTATTCGATAACAGAAAAATATAACATATAATATAAAAAAAAAAAGAAAATCATTGATTTATAACTATTAATATATTTTAACATTGCCTTATCCAAGGTTTCATGTGCTTGCTCTTAAAGACTGTCTCTAGGGGAAGCTGAATGACTTGAAATCCCTGGATATATTTTATGATTTAACGATCATTAGGTAGTGCTACTTTAACTACATAGGGCCCTTTAAATTTTGGAATATGTTTTTATTTATTCCAGGAGTAGTATCAACATTCTTTATCATCACATAGTCTTCTACTGTATACTTTTAGTCACACATGACTAAGAATGGCTTTAGAATCTACATGTAATTTATTAACTAACTGATTTTTTGATGTTCTCACTCGCATTTTGGCATATGCCAATGAGGTCACGCTTTTCTGTGCAACTTTCAGCATCTAAAACTTTCCTTTGGTAGTCTTGTGCTTCTCCATGTTGATTCAATTCAAAAAGTAGCATACTGTGAGTGATTTGAATAAACTGGTTGAACGTGTTGTTACTTGCAAATTGTACTCAATACAAAAATTCATTAAAATTTTTACCCTTCTCATGCATAATTTTTGATATGGCTCTAATTGTTTTGTTGTACGCTCTACCTGACCATTAGCCTGAGGGGATCCCACGGCTATAAGCACTTACTAAATTTCATGTGTCATACAACATTTTTTTAATAAATCAGAAGTAAAACTTGTTCCTCTGTCAGATATTATTCTAATTGGTTTACTATAGTGTGAAAAATATTCAAGGAGCTTTGAACAAGTCTCCGTTATCTTCACAGACTGAACAGGATATAATTTTGGGAACTTACTTAATATATAACTTGATATAATATAACCATTAACTTTAACTTGTTGATGACGATTAATTAGATACCCTATGGGCAATAACGCGAGGTTCACATCTATGCGAGGTCCCCAAGTGATATAAAATGCCAGTGTACATTTGAACTTCACATGGTTATAACTTATAATTAATTGTTGATGTCCCAAAGAACTCACGGTGAATAATCCCTGAGATAATACTTATGTAACTTTATATAGAAGTTACATAGTTTAATTATAAATCATTAACCTCTCTGAGAAGTCGCATATACATCACAAAAAATAGATTATTTGGAAATTGTTATTAATAAAAAATACGATTATAAATTACAATGTGGCTATTTTTATCTTACATTTAATCGTAATATAGCTATACTTGTTGTTTTCAATATTTTGTTATCCAAGTGCAGTGGTTTTTAAATTATTATTATTATTTTATTTTTAATCATAAAATCAGTATTAATCCGCTAATTGTAACAATTTATTCGTTTTTTGTTGACGTTCGTTCGCACGTTCCAGCATACGCTTCTAGTGTCTAATGGGTAGTTGACTTCCATGTTACACATAATTGTGTTAATGCATTATTAACAATTTTAAGATCTGAAGGTTTGCAACTTCCTAAAGATACAAGAACTTTGTTAAAAACCCCAAAAACTGGAAGTCATAATATTATTTCAATTCATACAGGTTCTTACATCCACCTTGGTGTTAAATTTATGTTATTAAAATTTTTAACTCCACATATTGAACATTTGGAAAACAATTTTACAATTCAACTAAGTTTGAACATTGATGGTGTTCCACTTTATACTGGCCCTATTGTGTTAAAAGGACGTTTAAAAAAAACACTTTATGAACACTTTATGCTTTTAAGTTGTGCTATTCGAATTTTACTTTCTTCTGAAACGTGCTACACCCTTAATAACATGACAAAAACTTATTAAAACAATTTGTTTGTGAGTATCCCAATTATTATGGTGAAGAATATGTTGGTTACAACGTCCACGGTTTACTTCATATAACTGATTTTGTTTTAATGCATGGCCCCTTGGACGCTTTTAGTGCTTTTAAATATGAAAACTACCTACAATTTGTAAAAAAAATTAGCAAAAATTCCAAATATCCTCTTCAAGATACGTATAACCGTATTATGGAAAAAATTAATAGTCAGCCATATGATTTATCTCTTAATTATCCTCTTCTGAAAAATGAACTAAATTATGATTCATCTATACATAACCAACTCACAGAAACTTTATATGAACAACTAGTACTAGAAAACTTTGTTGTAAGTACTACAAATATAAAAGACATTTTTTTTTTTTTTTAAAGCATGATGTAGTAAAAGTAAATAAAATAATTAAGTATACAAGTGGAGAGATTAAAATTGAAGTAGTTAAATATCAATACTCTACTATGTTTCAGAGTCCTGTACCTTCAGATATTATAAAAATATTTTATATAAACAAAATTATTCCTAATGTTTTAATTTTAATTGACATGGACTTTTTGCAACATAAGTGTTTTGTAGTACCTATAAGTAATGGTAAGCTTGTTGCTATAGCATTGATTCACGAAACAATTTAATTTTTTTTGTCATGATTATTTTCTTTGTTTTATTATTTTATCCACTAGATTTTAATAATATTATTTGTTAAAACCTAATGTAATTTTTATTTTGAATTAAAATATGTAAAACATGTACATAATTTGCAATATAAGAATCTGTCATTCGGTTAAATCAAATATTTCTTGAATTAAGTAAAGATTAAAAAATAAATATTTAATTTATTTTTAAGGTAACTTTCTTGATGTGTGACTACATTCAGGGGTATGACGCCTAATCTACTGGCTATCATTGACTTATGATGTAGATATGTGTGATTGCACGGTAAGCCTCGACCTCGAGCCGTCTTTACTACATAATAAAACATTTTAAAGTGTTTAAAATGTGGGCTTTTTAAATTAAAATGCGCAATTAATCTTTCTGAGACAGTTCAACACTAGTGATTTCATTACACGAGTCTAAATACTCTAAATACACTAGAATAATATATCGTTCCTATCTCAGTAGCGTGTCCCAGTAGGTTAGGCGTAGGTTCAATTAGGTAGGGTTAATGGTTTCGAATCCCGATCCGGGGAACTTCCAGCTAGCCATATTTTTTCTTTTTTTTTCTGATATTCACTTTGTACGTGCGTCTATGCGAAGTCAGTGCGATGAAAATGGGTATTCCCATGTATCTCAACCTGATTGCTTATGGAAGTTACAATGTAACGTAACATAGACATTGCCATGTGACAACTTCGCAAAACTGGGCATTAAGCGTGCCAGTGACATCTCTGGGTTGTCATTGAGCACAAAAACACAACCTCTCAAGACTCAATGGGATCTCTATGTTATATCTCAGAGATTGAATTTTGCACAGAGGGTATGATTCAAACCAATTTAATAAGTGGCCAACAAAGCCAATTTGTTTTAACTTTTGTATACAAATTGTATGGTTTACAGTGTCAAATGCTTTCTGAAAGTCAGTGTAAATGACAACCTGAAGATCATTTTCAACTGGTTCAAGTAAATCAGAATAGAAGCATACTAAATTATGAGTTTCAGTAGACCATCCAAATCTAAAACCATGTTGATTTGAACTGCATAGATTTTTAAATGGTTGATATAAGAAGGGTTCTAAAAGTTTTCGAAGCGTTTAGGTAAGGAGGAAAGTTTGGAGGTCGGTCTAAAATGAGATATATTATTTTTAGGGCCAGACTTGTGTACAGGCACGATGTAACTCAATTTCTAAGATAAAGGATATAATCCACTTGATAGAGACCAGTTAAAAAGAATGCGTACTGGTATTGACAAAGCATATTTGTATGATTTATGGACAATTTCTGGAATTTTATCTGAACCAGGGTTACAATTAGTATTTAAACTTTTCAATCCTAAAAATATTTCTGATAGTGAGAACTGTATATTCGGTACATCAAGTAACTGAGAGATGTAAAAATCTGGGGTAAAATCCATAGTGTAAACCGAGCTAAAGTAGTGTTCTGAAAATCTGTTATGATTATTATAAATCTATAATTCTTACTACGTCACGCCGCGCCGTAGCTTATGGCCTCGATGTAGCATGTCGTTTAATGACTTCTCATTGCACACAATAGCCGATCCGTCAAAGACAACCCTCAGTTTGGTGGGGACGCTTGATGGACGTGAGATATGATGGTGCGTAGAAAAACGGTTGGACTCTCTTCAGTGGGTCATACAAGTTCCATTAGCTTCTGTTGAAGATAGTCAGACATGAATTGTCGATACTAATTGTACGCTGATGGACTTCGAAGAAGGGACCTCTCCATCTGAGCGAGTCTTCTTTCAGCAACGTCATATGAATTATGCTCTGAATGTGGAGTCTCCTTAAATGGCAATTGTACAACATAACGTCTGTTTTCATTACGTTTGAATGTTTTTAGGAAGTGGTTTTCACAAAGTTGATCTTCTTTTGACACAATTGTTATTCTAGGAATTTATTCAACATTCCAGAAATTCTCTATCTGTTTTTCAAGTTGCTGATAAGTGTTACAACATTTGATGATACTGGTTGTAGTCTGTGTTAGATCAGTTGTACTGTTGTTGCTGCGACCGGCAACAATCCAACAAAACTTCGAATTTTGTAGTATTAGTGTACCTTCTGGTTCAAACTGTTTACCATCTTGTACGATGTCATAAAACAGTTCAGCTCCTATAAGTAGATCAATTTTGCCTGGTAGATGGAATGTAGGATCGGCTAGTTGTACACCTTGTAAATGATGCCAATTTGATGTGTCTATTTTACCAACAGCTGGTTATACGTGGCGCGACCAAGGATTTGATATGGCTTATTGTTTAAGCGTGATGACACAGAGAACTCGGCCTTCTCGCTGACAGTTGTCTCTGCTGAGGAGATACTGTTCACGATCACTTGAGCATTTATTCTGTCAATATCTAGTTCTGTGGTCAAAGATGATGTAACAAAATACGATTACGATCCAGAATCTAGCAGAGCTCAGCAGACTTAACTTCCCAAGATTTTCTTCCGTAGGCAAACGCGTTGCAACAATACCAATGATAATAGTGTCCTACTAATTTACTGGTTGATACAATACTGATAGTACTTTCAGATGTTTGTTTGTGCCATCGAGCAATGACTTCAGGCCCATGATAGTTTCCATTTGGTGTACGGTTTGTGTTAACAACTGTTGAACACGACTCTGAACAATAAAACGTTCATTTTCGTACCCGTTTAGTACTAGATTCCATGCTTCTAAGTAGTTGTTGCCAATAGATGCCATAGACTTTATGATTTGGGATGCTGACCCTTTTAAGCTTGACTTGAGGTAATATATCTTGCGTGTATTGTCAATAAATGTGTTTGCATGAATAAGTGAGATGAATTGGTCTTTGTACGAATACCAATCATCAAAGTCTTCTTCAGAGGTCGGTATGTTAATCGGAGGCAGACTAATCGATTGGTTTATGTTTTCACGATTGTCAGCAGCGCATATCGCAGCTGTTCGTTCATGTAACCGACCGATTAGCTTACTCTTAGCTTTTAGATAGTAGTCACTAACCATTTCTAAATCTTCAATCATACGATCAATTTCCTCATCGTTGGCTTCTGTCGATTTCTCATCGTAAGCCTCGTTGTACTTAGTGAAAGCGTCTTCCAATAAGTTCAACTGAATTTGAGGTTCCTCTTCTGAATAGCGATTGACCACGTCTTCGGTCAATTTCTCTAATTTTTTCAGAATGAGTTTACTTTTATTTTTGAGTATCTTCAAATTCATTGTGAATGTGTGAGGTTAAACGGCGTGGACGTACTCTGGCGAAGGAAAAAAACTATGTAAACGTAACTACGTGAATGAGGACCATGCATGTTTATGTAACGACACGTGTGTAATGTGAATTTACTTGTGAAATTCCGGTGATACGAATGAAATGCGAGCGAACGATGCGTGCAACTAGATGAAAAAAAATGATGTATCCGGGACGTAAGGACCATTAATGTTTGTAAATTTCGATGGATGAGGTAAAATGTAAAATAATAACTATGATGTTTTCACGAGAGTGGACTGTGTATTATGTGTATGTAAAAGAATGTGTGTCGTACTAACGTACGTTTGTTTTTGTGTTGCAGTCGTATACCGCGTAATTGAATACAACCTCAAATATTAATCAACAAAATATAACATAACCTCGGTCGTAGACACGAACGTTTACAAAGTGATATTAAACAACATGTTACTTGAAATGATAATAATTATAAGATTTTGAATACAATTATGCTTATATTGCTGAGTGACAACATACGTCACATGTTTCGGCAGATTAGTATACACTCGGATGATCAGTGTTTACAAAATATTGTGTGACGAAATCCCACCTGAACCAATAGAACAGTAAAAACTGAAAACTGTAACTTATGGTTTAATAACATCACCATTTCATGCTCTACGTACACTTGCTCAACTCGCTGTTGATTAACAAGCAAGTTTTCCAGAAGTATCCACAGTGCTCCAGAATGATTTCTACGTCAATGAAGTTATGTCAGGATGTAACAATGTGAACGCTGCTAAGGATTAATTTCAGCAGTTGAATGATCTACTTCGACAAGGTGGATTTGGTTTAAGAAAGTGGGCCAGTAACATACCTGCTCTCTTGGAAAACATTCCAGCTGAACATCAACTGTTGCAGATTTCAATACCCGATTAAAACGTGTATCTGTGTTGGGGATTTTATGGAACACTACTATGAGAGATACCTTTTCATTTAAAGTAGAACCTACACCACACTTGGAACGCATCACTAAATGTGAATTATTGGGTGAAATTGCGCGCACCTATGATCCGTGTGGATGGCTGGCACCATTGATAATAGTTGATAAGGTCCTCATGCAACGACTTTGATAGACTGACATCAAGTGGGATACCCCTGTGTCTAAAGAATAACTCCTAGAACATTGGATTGCTCACCGAACATCATACGTACATTTACAGCAATTTGGTTTTCACTGGTATCGAAAACTCATGTTGCTCCGTTGAAAAAAGTCTCAATACCAAGGCTGGAATTGTGTGGCGCTACACTGCGTATTTGATGCATACATTGATAGAGTCACTTCAACTGCAAGTTGATTCAGTAACAATGTGGACAGATTCCACAGTCACATTGCAGTGGATTCAGAGTGACGCTAACAAATGGACCACTTTTGTATCTAATCGGGTAACTCGAATACAGTGATTGGTTCCAGCCACTGAATGGTGACATGTCCGTTCCGCAGATAACCCGCATTTGACTGTGGTACTGGAATAGCTGAAAAATTGGCTACACTGCGAGCACCGATGTCGATGGGTACCAGAGATACTTGAAACTTGGGGATTCCCAGCAGACTTGACATAATTGTCGAATTCATAATCTACTTGTTAATGTTCTAGGTTACCTTGTAAGCCCTCGTGGCCAGACATTTAGAACTGCGTTCAATCTCAATAAACGATCTGCGGCTTTGAAATCCTTGTGCGATCTTCAATCTTGATGGATAGTATGCCACTTCTGAAGTTGTAGTAATGGATTGGAACAAATTGTCAGGATTAATTTAATAACTTAAACAACTGGCGTTCAAATAGCAATTAACAATTAGTTTAATAATTTAACAATGGCACATTACTGCGAAAAATTATACAATACATGTACTTAATAGAAACAATGTGATTCCATTCACTAAGCATGGCTTATATGTGGAATGAAATTGACACCCAACAACATAACGTATGTGTAGAATGTCGATGCAATAACTAAATTACGAATATTAATAATAGTAATAATAATAATAATTGACTACATCGACACCAGTTACCAGACCTCTTATTTCTACAATACAGTCAATACAAAAAAGACATTTTTGGCTTCTGTTCACACTTGCCTGCAGAATTTAGTATTATGTAGTGTACTGCGTATGTATTGCTAATAAATTGTATGCTAATCATTAGCCAGAGGTTCCCAAACTGTGGGTCGCGATTATATTTTTGGTGGTTCGTGCTATATTTTTCAATAATACATACGTCTTTTCGTTGATGTTGTAAGTTCAAATTTAGTTTTATCGTCAATCGTTATATGCGAGTGTGACGATACAAGTTGACAATACAGTGACCGTGTCAAAACGACGCAACCTGATTAATAGTTATTGAAAATATAGCAATTGAATTCTCTAGAAAAAAGTCATTCATTGATATTGTGGGTCACCTAATTTAAAAAAATTCCCAAAGTGGGGCGTACAATAAAAGTTTGGGAACCTCTGTGCTTACGTATTAGATATTCATTAAAATCCCGAGTGTCATATCTAAAATTATAAATGTTAATAGAAGATGCCGACAGATTTTTCTACTTATATAAAAAAAAAAAGTTTACTGAAACTTATGTTATTTTTAGCCATTAGATATTTTATATTTTTATATATTTTTTTAATAGAATTGTTTTTGGTATGCAATGATTTATCTTTGAATTCAAATATAACATATTCATTACAATGACATATTCAAAACCTACTGTACAGTAAAGCAGTGCCCACTGGCCTCTTGTTCTCCTTTTTTTTACTGATTTAAATAATACAATTCTTATTTCAACCAGTTATTTTAATAATTTTTATGAGAAAAATTGTTGAATAATTCTTTAGCATAAATTTTTGAATCCTTCCAAATCAAAGATGTTTTTCTGATTTATATTTTATTTTACCTTTCTTTATTTATTATATCATACTTGGCGATTATTTACGGATTGGTGAATTTAAAATGCACAAAATAAGTAATTATACATTGGGGTCTTAAGTTAAATTTGCTCAGGGGCCAATAGTGTGTTGTTATAGGTACACCACTACTTTTTTTAATTTTATATTCTGCTATTCTTTTCAGGAAAGTAACACAGAAATTGAAGAAATTCTCAGATTCTAAACGTATGTCTGCTGTTGATGAGGGCAAATCTTCTATGAGCAATTTATCTACTATGATTAAGAAAATGCCTCAATATCAAAAAGAGTTGAGTAAATATTCAACCCATTTGCATCTGGCTGAAGATTGCATGAAACATTATCAAGGTAATGTGGATAGACTTTGTAAAGTAGAGCAAGATTTGGCTATGGGTACTGACACAGAAGGTGAGAAGATCAAAGATCATATGAGATGCATTGTGCCTGTACTGTTGGACCCGATTGTGTCTAGCAACGACAAAATGAGGATAATTATATTGTATATTTTATCAAAGAATGGAATATCAGAAGACAATCTTAACAAATTGATACAACATGCTCAACTTTCACCAATTGATAAACAAACAATTGTCAATTTGAACTTTCTTGGTATCAACTCTATTGTGGATGTAAGTATTATCATTGATTATAAATACTAAAGATCGTTCGCTGCCGTACAAAATATTTGGCACTAATTTACTAGCAATCCTAGTGTTAAATACCAGAAACTGACTAGGACTTATTTAATTAATATATTTTGTTTCTCCCCAGGGAAACAGAAAAAAACAGTATCAAATTCCACGTAAAGAGCGCACCTCTGAACAGACATATCAGATGTCTCGTTGGACACCTGTGATCAAAGATTTGATGGAAGACTGTATTGAAGACAAATTGGATGCTAAACATTTTCCTTTTCTCGCAGGCAGAGCTGCTTCATCTGGATACCATGCACCATCTAGGTGTTTACATAATACTATTATTATAATTTGGTTTATTCCCTGTATTTTTAATTTATTTGTGCGACATAGTTAAGTTTTGTAACCTATACAACTTAAATAATTGAGAAAGTAATTACATCCAAGCACATAATAAATTTCACTAAAGTCTAAAAAAGTTTAAACACTCAATAAATGACTATAATTATTAGCATAACAAAAAATACATTACCAACTTAGTACTCACTATATTACAATGCATTTTGATTCGTTTCTAGTGCACGGTATGGACACTGGCATAAGGATAAAGGCAAAGGACAGCAGCTCATAAAAAATGTCCCAAGAGTAATAATTTTTGTGATTGGAGGAATTAGTTTTTCTGAGATGAGATGTGCATATGAAGTAACTAGTAATGTAAAAAACTGGGAGGTTATTATAGGTAAATAAAATAATTTTTTTCTAATTATTTTGATTTTTACGTTGAGGCTTAAATATATTTTATGTATTTTTTTACAGGTTCATCTCACATTCTTACGCCAGAAGATTTCATCAACAATTTATCAGCTTTAAGTCAATGAAGCTTGTCCAATCAACACTTTTTTAAGTATTTAATATTATTTTAAGTGTACCCTTAAAAAGTTAAAATCATGAATTTTGTAAACAAAATTTAAATATCGTACAGTACTATACTCAGTATTATGGAATTAATACAAATAATAACCCATTCTTCATTAGCAGTTTAACATTTTTATTACAAATAAATAAATTGATTTTATGATTCTGAAAGAATCTTACTCAAATATTAAGTATGGTAGTAATTAAAAACCAATTTTGCCAAATATTCTCTGTAACATATATTTTTAAGTGGTGGGAGGAAATTTGACTATTTTTTGTTTTATAAGCATCGCTTTAACAGATGGTGTTTGCACAAACATTTTTTGTTTTAACAAACCTCAGTTCAAAATTAAATAATTTAATTACTGTATAAAATAAATGGTATGATACTTATTTCTCAGATATTTTTATGAAATTAAATTAACATAACTCCAATATCAACTAAAATTATTAAAAATAATATTACTTGAATATATTATGTTAAGTATTATAAAAATATAACTTGATATTTTTCACTATAATTATATTAAATAGTGCAGTATCAGATATCACAAAAAACATCTGCTGTTGAGAATAATCTGAAAAAATATACATTTGTTTTAATAATGTTTACATACATAACTTCCTATTTTACTTATTATAAGTATTACATTTTAATTTGTGTACCAAACCTATTAAAAAAAAATATTTTATTTTAAATTTATTTTTAATTGTATAATAATAATTATATCATACTCATCTCTCTGGACCTAACTCAATAAAACATAATATCATTGTTGTTCAAGAAAAAATTAAACCTATTCATGATATTTTATAATAACATTCTTTCAAACTTAAAAATATCTAACTGTTATTAAAAGTTAATATTTAACTGTAAAATATAGGTATACAAAAATATTGTTCAATTTTATTCATTTTTTTTGTTGTGTGTATGCGTTTTTGTATTTGTGTATTATTAATATACAGATTTTAAATTTTAATACTAAGTAGTATTTAAATTAAAACATCAAATAATCAAAAAAAATAATTCATTTTTATTATTATATTATACACTTCAATTAGTTTTATTATTTATGACTTTTTGAAAGTTATATTGCTGTAAAATTAGCTTTGTAATAATTATTGAATGTTTGCCTAAACACTATGAATTATATAAGTTAAAATAATCTAATTTAAGATCTTACAAATAAGGGATCGTTGTATACTATCTTAATTTCGTTATGTGCCCTTGGTGATAATTAATGTTGTTATAGTGCATAGCCATTTATAAAGGAGTGATAATATTCATCAATAGTTATAATATTATGTTGTCATACTATTCATGTCGGTGCATAAACAAACACTGAACATTTAATAAATCAATAGTGAGTTAATAGTCCCTTAAACATGATAGGTTCATTACATTTTAGTAAACTATTAATTGAACCAATTATAATATATATGTATATATATATTATACGTGGGTAATATATTCACAAACTTAAAAAAATACCTGCATTTAAATTACTCCTTTGCTAACAGTGGCTTAATTTATCTAAATGTATTACTATATAAGATAGTTTGTTATGTTATTGTGAGGTTAGGTAGTTGTAATAATTACTTCGATATTTAGGAATTAAATTGTTTTCAAAAAATGTACAGTGAAACCTCCCCTAATGGACACCTCCCAATAGTGAACACCCCCAAATACAGATAACATTTTAGCAACCGAGAGTGAACGGTATTTAGAGATTTTACTGTATTAGATTTATTAAGTGATGAACGTTTATACAGATTTAGAAAACCAGCACCTAGTCTTAATAGAATAATAGATAATTATTGTAATTTACTTATCACATATGTATTATTAACAGTAGTATTCTATAATTAAGTTAGTATATAGAATAGTTTTAGTAATATTAGTTTAGTTTAATTTTTAGTCTTACACTAAAATTAGTCCACAAAAATATTTTCAACCCTGGCACACACATTTTATAACAAAATGTATTTTATTGGACTGTACCAATTCCATTGCTACTCAGAAAAATTACTCTCTTACTAAAACATTCAATTCAACCAAAAATTAATATAAAATATAACTTTGATGTAGAATTTATATTTTACTAGTTTGAAGAAGAAAATATATTAAACTATAAATGTATTTTTTTCAATTATTATTTGACTTTTTCCTTAATACTTTAACTACAACTAATCAAAAATTGTAGGTTCTAAAATAATAAAATGTCTTTTACTCTACTACCTACTGTTAACACTATATAATAATAATTATAATAATTTACTGCATTGAATATATAGATATAATCAAAATAATAAGGCCTCTAAATGTAGCGCAAGTAGTAATCCAACTAGTAATAAGATCGAGTAAATAAATTAAAATTGCATTAGCATTATATATTTTGTAATACATCATTCACTAATTTATATACTTTTTATTTTATTTATAATTTGAAACGTATGTTAATGGCATTTTTATTTCTCATTAGGTACCTAAATTCATTTTTTTGGCCTATCCGTGTGTTCTTAAATTAATTAAATAATATTATGAGTTATAGCACAGCATTTGTATTGAGACCAAGTTGAATTCAAATACAAGAGTGGAGTGTTTAGATTAGATTTTTTATGTACATAGGTACTACCTTATTACTACTCCTCAAAAGTTAATTAGACCAACTCAATTAAAGATCAAATATCATAATTATACTAAAATCAAGAATAGTCGGTTTTGTTTTTAAAAATTGTAAATTATCTTTTCAAACTTACATAAGTTTATTTATTTATAAACTTGGATAAATCTATATCAATACAGAACAGTCAATGTTAAAATCACGGACTAAGATAGAAATAAGATATTCTTAGACTGTGGTTAAAATGCTTGCGATATAATGCTTAAAGTATCTATAAAGATCTATAAGGATCTTCAAATACATTAATTGAATCTGCATATTTTTAAAAGCTGGTTTCTAAAAACTTTATTATTATGTACATTTGATCAAACACAGTCTACAACAGAGAATAGTGATGATATTTTTTTTAAACAATAATGTATAACATTTGACATAACATAATGACAACACTACAACATTAATTGTTGCTGACATTTGACCGAATTATTTGGAAAGGATCTGCTTGGCTTGGTTCTTCGTTGCTTGGAATAGTCTGCGTAAACAACTTATTTCCTTTTCAAATGCTCTTATGAAAACGAACTTCGCTTGCACTACAACTGCTGTTGCGGAACCACTATTATTAAGTGGGTTTCTATAATTTTAAACGTTATAATGTACGAATAATATTTGTATCTGTGGAGGAAATAAATCGCTGATGTAGTTGAAGTGATTGGTAAGCAATGATGTGATAAGTAGCTGAATAGTAATATATTATCACTGAAAAGTTATTGATATTGATATTTAGTTGATATCGTAAACTTTAGAGTATAAGAGGCCAAGGCTTATAGATTATAATATCTATATCTACCCAATACCTATGATCAATTAACATTATACAGAGGCACCCTAATTTATATAAAATGATGCGGAAATGGTAACAAAACTGTGTAGGCAAACTATAGAAAATAATAAAATTAATATATTAACATAATTGTAATAGATGTTTGAAGCCATATCACAGAAAAACGTACCTAATAGTTGTTTCCAATTAGAAATTACATTAGATTACTTTGACCCTCTTGTGGTAGTGGCAAGAGTGAATTTGACTGGTTTCATTTCTAGCATCTCTTCATCTAGTGATTAAAATTCTTGTTTTTCATTGATAAGGGATTTTTGTAAAAATTATGGTCCTGACCGCCATAAACTTAAGTGCAACAACTCAGTAGGTGACACTCCGCGTAATAGGGGATCTGCTAGGTTGAGTGTAGTACTGATGTGATCCCAGTTTTGGGGATTAATTACTTCATTGGTCTGTGTGATATGGTTTGCTACATACGTTTTCCACTGTACAGAACTTATTTAGATCCGAGTTACTGCCACGTAGAGTCAGTCCAACAACGTGCATTATATAATGACAAACACATAGCCTTTGATATTCTTGACTTTAATTCAGCTAACAATTAGCCACCAAATAGTTCTAGTCTAGGGATTGTTTGTGTTTTTATGAGCGCAAATCACGACTTGGCACATAGTAGTTGAACATGACATGATTCGTTGCTAAACTGCTGAGACTATCTGAGATTCATCGAAAAACCCATGTAGCTGAATTTCTCCATGAGAGTTGATCTTCACTGAGTGTAGAATGACTAGTTGATCCAGGGTTGTCAGGTCATTAATGAATCTCTCCCAAAGACTTTGGGACTTGGGTAAATTATGGTAGTTCATAATCTCAATTAACCCTGATTTACCACAGTTCTTGCAAGAAGACCTTGTCTCGTATTAACACTAGCCCTAAAACCAAGTGGCTCAAATGTGCTATTTAAAGAAAAATGTAAGTTACGCTTTGATACAACTGTTTGCTTCTGCCACAGCCAACAGTCACCGATAAGAATCCAGCTACGGTGTCGGGGTCACCCACAGTCAGTACGTGAAAAACACGCCCACTGACGAGAGACCGGCGAGGTCCGAAGACCATTTGGGAGCGTGGTCAGTATACGGGTCGATCAGCAGTACAACCGAGATGCGTTTCTTCCTCACGAACTGTTACAGGAGATTCAAGGCGATTCCAGGAATCCCAGCAGTGGTTTATGTTGGCTTATACAACCTTAATCATCGTGGTTTGGATTGGAGACCTGCACTGTTGTCGACAGCGCTGCCTCTGCGTCTACACCTTCTTCTCTATTGTCTGATCTGCTGGGCTGTTGCTCATTTCACTGGCATTCCTCTTCCTATAGTTGCTGACAGTCCATGGCGATGTGGCCCGTGCCTCCACATCGGCAAAGCTGGGTAAGTTAACTTTTTTTTTGTAAGTTAAGTTTAAAGTTAAAATTTACCTCTATTATTTTCTTAACTTGTAAAAATTACAAGTTGATTAGAAAATAAAAGTGACTAAACTTCGTTAAAAACCAGTTACTTTTTTTTTCATATAAAATTTATAATAAGAGGTTAAAATGGTGGTCAAAATGCTTAAGGAAGGAAAGGCACTTGGAGAAGATTCAATAATGTCGGAACTTTTAAAGAAAGAAGGAAGTACTATAACAATGAACCTAAAACAATTGATAAATAAAATATGGAAAAAGAATCAATACCAAAACCATGGCAGGTCTCAGTACTGTGCCCAATATATAAAAAAGGAGATGTAATGGACTGCAAAAAATACAGGGGTATATCCCTACTTAACACATCATGTAAAGTTCTCTCGAACATAATTTTAAATAGACTAAAACCGTTTGCTAAAGAGATAGTAGGAGAATACCAAGCAAGTTTACGAGTGGAAAATCCACCACTGACCAAATACATGTTATCAAACAAATAACGGAGAAGAGTCATAAATTTGATAAATATGTGTATCTGTTATTTATAGACTTTAAACAAGCCTACGACTCAATAGTAAGGAGTACACTATGGAACATAATGAACTAGGAATACTCAAGGTTCTAAGTGAAATTCAACTCAACAATATCAGAGGAGTTTACAGTGAATACATTGGACAAAAAAAAAAACAACAGTTAATTACATCATGTAATTCTAAAAAGTCTGAATTTTCAAAGCATTTGTGTAAGGCAATGTCAACAATATTATAAAAAGTATCACTGGAAAAAAGATTTGTGTCTATAGATGAAACAACGTACGTGAAAAGTAGATTCGTAGCAAATGTTATTGTCGGCACACTATTGGTTGATGGACCAGGCGAAATTTTTTTATTAACATCAGAAGTTCCGGAAAAGGCCAAGTTTTCAATAATAACATATTTCTTTGATAAATCTACGTTTCTTTTGTGGCCAGGCGGTATACAACACAATAATGTGCTTTTATTTCTGAGCAACGCTGCTCCATACACGATAAAAGCTGGTTCAGCTATAAAACTGTTGTATTCGAAAATGGTCAATGTTACTTGTTTAGCCCATGCAATTCACAGAATTGCAGAGGAAATTCGTGGTAAATTTCCTGCGGTAGACAAGATAATATCAAGAGTGAAGCATTTTTTTTTAAAAACTCCATCTCGCACAATATTATTTAGAACCGAAGCTCCTGGAATTCCACTTCCACCAGAACCTACACTCACGCATTGGGGGACTTGGCTATGCGCTGCTTCATACAACTGTAAATATTTTAAAGAAATACAAGTGTATTTGAAGAACTAGATTCGAGTGCCGCAGTTTCTATAATGAAACTAAACTTCTTTTTACTAAAAATTCTCTAGAACCTAACTTTGTTTTTATAAACGCAAATTATGGATTTTTACCATCAACGGGAAGCAACTTAAAAGTCAAAATACTTCATTAATTGATTCAATAATTATGATAAAATCCGTGCAAAACAAATTAGATAAAGTAATTGGTGAAGTAGGTGTTACAATAATTCAAAAATTAATTAATGTTTTGCAAAAAAATGTCAAATCCACAAAAGCATATGGAGATTTTTTTATACTCGTAGTATTTTTCAATAAGGTGTCTTAGCGCGTGAATGTGATCTATCGTAGACTTTCCTTTTTTAAAGTCACATTAGTATTCTCCAACTATGTCAATTGCGTATATTATAAGTCTTCTTAAGATAGCTATTGATAGCACTTTGTAAGATGTGTTCAGGTTGTGAGATTCCACAATACTTTGTTATCTGTTTCATATCATCTTTTTTGAAGATTGGACATATAACCCTAGGTTCCAAACTTTACATTATTTTTTCCATACATATATTATTAATAAATATAATTCTGCTACAAGATCTATTCCTGTAAGTTTTAATAGTTCCAAGTTAATTTCACCCTCTGCTGTGGCTTTAAAGTTTTTAAAATCTTTAATGATTAGCTCTACCTATTTCTTCTGGACCTAGTTCAGTCAACTCTGGTTCTGTTTGATAAATCAATTTCTAATAATGAAAAGTTATTCTTTCCTTCATTGTGCCGTTCTTAATTAGCAACTCCTCGAAGTGGTACCGGAATTGTTTGACTAATTTTGTGGGTTCCGTAAGTAAGTCATCACTGTCGTATTTTATGATAAGAGTTAGGGCTTTATAATCTTGTCTAATTGCTTTGCATTTTTTGAAGAATTGCCTTGAGTTATTGTAATATTTTTCTAAAATTTCCAACATTTTCTTTTTCGCCAATCTGTTCTCCCTTCAATTTTTAGATTCTGAGCGGAGCGATGTATTGATTTTACAATGATGTGTGTTTTTTTTTTTTATTTTTGTGTCTGTCATCACCTTTTAGGACAGTAAAAATGCTTCGATTTTCTTCAATAGTACTTTTTCTGATAGAAAAGTGAATCTAGTTGGTACTTTGGGAAGTCAAAAGTTAAAATTTCCCAGTAGTTTTCAAAAGCGCCGTGAAAAACAAATGAAAAATTAAGGGAAAAACGGGAATTTTTACGGAAAACCAATTTTCGACAAAATCGATTTTGGTTTTTGGTATAACTCTAAAATAAATGACCGTAGATACATGAAATTTTGACCGAATGTTTATATAAGCATTTTCTACACACCCTAGCATTTTCAAAATATTCTGAATTATTTTGAGCTGTTAACGGACATTTTCAGTTTCCAATTTTTTTAGTTTTTTTTTCTATAAATGTCAATAAAATTTTATTTGTTGGGTAAAAAATCTTGAAAATTTAATAGTAGGTTTCTAATAATATATAGTTTCGAAGGCAGATGAAAAATATTAAAAATCTGTAGTCACCATTTTTTTTTTATAGGTAATCAAAGTTCAAATTTTGACAAAATACGTAAATATGACGAAAATGTGCAATTTATTTTGAGTTAAAAATTCATAAAAAATTTGCTTTTTAAATCTAAGGTTTGAAAATGTAATACAAGATTCCTCATAAGTCTGCCTAATATTTATAAGCAAGTCATAATAAATTTTTATGAGCATTTTAAGTTTAAATTTTTACAAGATTAGATATTCACTCGATTTCTCATGTAGCGATTTTCTTATTTTGTTGCAATTCAAAAACGAATAACTGTAGATGCATGAAAATTTCACTGAATGTTTATATAAGCATTTTCCATACACCATACAATGTTGAAAATATTTGGACTCTTTTTGAGCTTTTTACTAACCATTTCAAATTTCAATTTTAATTTTTTTTTTTTTTATAAATACCATTACACTTTTATTTTTTTGGCCACAAATCATGAAAATTTAATACAAGAAAAAAATTAAAAATTCATAGGCGCACATTTTTTTTATAAGCATTTAAAGGTTGAATTTTGACAAAATTCATCAAAATCTCGAAAATTATCAATCATTGTAATTAAACAATTATAAAATGTTCAGTTTTCTTAACTAAGGATTGAAAATTTAAAATAAAGATTCTAATAAATAGTACATACTGTATTCAAAAAATCTAAAAAATATTTAAACACAGTTATTTTTTATAGACATTTTAAATTCAAATTTGGACGAAATTACATATTAAAATCAATTTTAACGAGTAAAAGTATATATTATAATATTTTTCTAGTATCACTGATAATTTAAGGTTAATAATTAAATAATATGAATAATATTAATTCAACTTAGCAGCTACCATAAAATAACAATATCAATATAATTTAATATATCCTAGACTGACATACCGTCTCCGCTCAGAATCGTTTTTCGTAGACAATGATATTATATCATTGAATTCAAATTTAATACCATCCATTATAGTACAGTGATCTACTTGTAGCCTACTGTACAGCGGAGCGACGTCCACTTGACCCCCTTTTTTTGTATGCTATTGCTTAAAAGAAATAATTTTGGGGGTCGTGGATCAAAAAAGGTTCCGCACCGCTGATCTAGTATATAGTTTAAAAATAAAACAACCATGCGCGCTCTAGTAGTTATCAGGAAAAGTGGCTCTCGACAGAAGCGCGACTGGTGACGATATTTCTGTCAAATAATTTACAATGTTTTTTCACATTGGCGTCACTGCTGGATCACTGGTTTAATTCGTGATATAAACATCCTTATAACTTTCACCAATTGGCTCCATAGACCTTTTACTTATCGACCGGCCCATCCTATACCAAACTCATTGATCATCACGAGCCAACATAGCGCAGTGATGCAGTCCATTTAGTATGAATATATAGGTATATTTTTTAACGTATTAAAGTAACTCGGTAACCGAAGAGAGCGCTATCGTAAATCGGTGGAACTTGAAGTGAACCGGTCTTTTAGTAAAATGTCTATGATTGGCCCATAGACCTATAAACTAATGGACTGCGCCTCCCTCACCACCCAGCCATCACTGAGTGGCGCCAATATAGAGTGAGTGAGAAAGAACATATTGGGGGAATCTTGGTGGAGAATTCATCTCTAAAATTATTTATTCCATGAAAATATTAAGTTATCACAATATTATATTATTATTTATTATGTGCTGCTGTTATCAGTCATCAATTCAATGAAATTAAAATACGTAGTACGTTGTACGTACCTAAATTTTTGAAGTTTTGTTTTTTGTTTCCTTTTCTACATTCGACTTTATTAAATTATTAGTTTATAGATGATGTAGCGCACACCCACGTACAGGAGACGGTGACAGGATGAGATGGTAGATGGCAGTAGAATAAACGCAAATTTATGTATTGTTGTTTATTTAAATAATGAAAAAATCAACTATTACAATGACAAGTGACTTAGTCCACTTAAAATCAATGAATCGTTGCTGACTGATAGAAAATATACGATTGCTCCCTTTAACTGAACAAGTTTTAACCATTTTGTATGTTAAAAAATTCAAAAACAAAAACAAATGTAAGCACAAGTAAGTACGTTTACGTAATGTCGATGTCCGGTTAATTACACAACAAACCATAGACATATAAATTAAATTAAAATTAAAAATAAACCTATATATATATAGGTTTATAAATAGTACTACTTGGTTTATAGGTCTATTAAAAATAAAATCTAAAACCATAATTTTTTTTTTGAATATTGGGAACACTGTTTTTCCCCCACAGTCTTTTTTCTCTCTTATTTTCATATTGACGCCACGTTTCTCTCTCTATGCCTAGTCCATTAGTTTATAGGTCTATGGATTGGCCCCATCTCGTCATGATGTTGATAATATATTTCAACCTAACCTAACATCTATCTCGAGATTATTCAGGTATTCTGCTCTGTGTATTTTTGTTTACATTTGCCCTTAGATCATATTATACAATCGTAAATGTTCCAAGCATCTGCCATACAAATTTTTTCTTGAGATATGTAGCTTACGTACCTTTTTAGTACTTACTAATCAATAATTTAAGTACCTATTAACTTGTCAAATCTAAACAAGGTTTTTGTGAGGTTATTTAATCTGAAGTAGATAATCGAAGTATTATAGGCCATTTATTTTTTTATTTTATTAATTTAGTATTGACAAATTGTCTAGATTATTTTAATATAAAATCAATAATATTTTATTTTTTCTTTAACAAACTGTTAGCATTATTTTTTGATATATTATTGATTATTCAATAAACTTACATTTATATAATAATCTTTAGCATTTTACTTTAGATTTTTAAATGTTTAATAGATAAGTACATAATATGCTTATGGTTATGTTTTGAGATGTAATACCTACCTACTGTATAAAACTCAATCCAGTATTTTTTGGTTATATAATTTGCATCTATTCATTTATTTAATTATAAATGCTCATTAATGATAATTATTAATTTTAATAACACTCATATTATGAATTAAAAAAATGTCTTATATATTAGAATTTATGTAGGTATGAGAGACATATTATTGTGTCTAATAATTGGAAATATCATAGAATTACAGTACCTAAGTAGATATCTGACATTGTGATTCCAAGATTAAATAGCTTTGTGAATTACGTTCAATTTTTATAATTCTTAATGTAAATTAAAAAATCTAATTTTTGTGACAAATGATACTGCTGATTTCAAAATTTTTCTAAATCTAATTTAACCAATAAGCATTAGAATTGAACAAATATTAAATAATACTCGCCATACCAACAATTTGGGTTTCTTCTGAAGTGAATATTTATTTAGTCTACAAAATTACTTTAAAGATCCATCTGATCATCCTTGTGATAGCTCCCATAACTAATCATTAAACATAATTGGTCTTTATTATTTCTAGGTACATACTTAGCTTAGAATATAGCTTATAATAATGATGAACAGCAACAATCAAAATCATTTGGTCGATCACAACTACTGCCTACCTGTAGCAGAAGAAGTTGTTATAGAAGAAGGTGTGATTATAACTAAACCTAAAACTTACCAGTTGATTTCAGGGATTCACAAAGAATCAATAATATATGTTGACAACCTAGGATTTCATTATTATAAGCGTGAAACCCGAAGAGATTGCGAGTATGTAATATATATAATGATTAATTTCTTCAACATCAAATAAACATACCTAATGTACAATATACGTTACCCTATAAGTTATTATCTATAATATGGCTAGATAATGATTGTATATTAGTGGTGTATGCATTACTTATATCTTTCATTATATTGAATGTATTTATAGATACCTAGTATGCAAACGGCAAAAAAAGAAGAATGTGGACCATTGTTTTGGTACTGCAATGGTCAGCACAAATCGTTTGAATAATACGATTAGTGTACGAAACTGCCACAACCACAAGCCTCAATAAATTACCTGAATATGCTGTTTTTGAGAGACGGTATGGTGAGTTATATTCATGTTTATCTTTTATTGTTCTAAATGATTATTTGCTACTATTAGTCATATATCTATATAAAAAATGAATATATCTATGTAATTGAATTATGATTTTTTATTAGCTACTATAATTGTTTTGTTAGGCACTCACAAGTGGCTCCCGACCAAATTTATTTCAGCTCAAGAACAAGTAATAAGATGACACCACAACAATTTTCTTCTTGATATTGGACAATTTGCTGTACCTTTGAATATATACATGATGCCATATTTTACTCTTCTACAATTCAAAATTCATTATCTTGTAAATAAATTAAGTCTATAACTAATAAATGTTATAATTAGTTTTACTTATCCTTGAATTATTGGGTTTGTTAAATTTTGAATTAACGATTAGAGATGAAAAAAAAAAACTTAAGTACTGTCAGTACAATTAATAAGAATATTTAGTTGCACATGATTCCTCATTGTAAACTTTGTGTTTTTATGAAGCATTCATTATTTTAATGTTATCTACTATTAATATTATTTAATATATTATATTAATTTATATATTGCAATAGAAAATTGTAGAAATTACTTAAATATAAGCCTGGGCATAAACGAGTTAAAAAAGTTAAAGTTTAGTTAATTCTAACTTTTTAACTTAAATTTTCAAAATTTAATTTTCATTAACTAGATTTTTAACTCAACTGTTTTTTATTAATATAAACTTAATAAATAACGAGTAACTTTTAATCAAATCCAAATTTACTTTTTATTATTTTAAAGTTCAAACCATATTATATTTGGCTATTTAAATATAAAAAAAATAAATTGATTTAAATTAATTGTAAGTTATAATATAACTTTTAATTTAACTGAATTAAAAAAAAAAAATAAGATAACTATTAACTTTAAACTTTTTAAAAAATTTTCTATCAACTTAACTTAACTCAGTTATAAATTATCGTAAACGTGCCCAGGCGTGCTTAAATATGATGTTTCTCCATAAGTTAATATAAATAACAAAATATACTTTGAAATATAGACAACCTTTTCTCTCTGCTTAGAATGGGTTTTCATTATACTAGCCCTAACCATCACAGTGACTAAAGTACTCAATATAATGATACAATCAAGTATCATATTATCTACTATGTCATAGAGCTGGTTCTCAATTTTATTTTTATAAACCATGTTTTACTATTTATTTATGTAGATTCTGTTGCTGACATATCTTTATATAATGATGATTTTTCTACTTTTCAAGTATAAATATCAATAGTATTAATGCTGATTTCAATGATCTTATAGTACTTATTATCAGTTTAGACGGTGAACAACTTTTTTAGAATCATTGTACTGGGGTATGTGAAACATTGTTTAAAAATAATTTTGAATTTAAATTGTATTATTATACAACAATAAAATATTCTTTTTGAGTGTTGTTTGTGCAATTTTTGTTACAAATTTAATGAAAAATTCAATTATTAGTAATGATTGCCTATTTAAAGATTTGGTTGTAAATGGATACTTACTAGTTACTACTTACTACCTATGTATTAACAATTTTACCAGAGTTACAATTCATTCTAGAACATGCATTGGTTAGACTATTCATCTAATCATAGATTCATAAAAACCATTGATAGCATTTAATACCAATAAATCTAGCTTGAAAATATTAAGATGTGATGCCTATAACTGATCATTATGATACAGTTTTGATTATAACTAATTTATTAGTAGTGTTTAGATCAACGTGATCATTAGGGGAATGCCCATCAAATAGGTTATAAATCTAAGAAAGTTTTAGTTAAAAATAACTAACTTACTCTTCAACAAATCTGGAACTTTTAGGATTGGTTTATGGATGTAAATATTTCAGAGTATTTTTACACAGAAGGAATATTACAATTTTCTGTTATATAATTTCATTAGGATATTACGATACGTTAAAACTATTAGATTATTGTTTTTAAATAATTTACAAACAATGTAATAAAAATAGTGATTTACACTGATTTGAACCAATTGGTTTTATATAATTATATATTAGTACCATGACTGACTACGTGACGTCACGACACTAATCATTCGAAAATATAAAATAGTGATTTTGTGATTAGATAATGAAATATTATATAGATTATAGTGTTCACGCAAATGTGATCACTTTATAGTAAGCCTGGGCATAAACAAATTAAAAAATTAAAGTTAAGTTAATTTTAACTTTTAAACTTAATTTTTAACCTAACTGATTTTTAATAATATAAACTTAATAAATAATGAGTTACTTTTAATCAAATCTAAATTTAGTTTTTATTATTTTACATCATATAATTGGATAAGTATTAACATATAAAAAAAAATTTAAAAATACATTTATTTAAGTTGATAAATTAATTGTAAGTCATCATATAATTTTTAACTTAATTGAGTTAAAAAAAAATTAAAATAACTATTAACTTAAAACTTTAAAAAAAAAATTTTATCAACTTAACATAACTCAGTTAAAAATTATGTTTAACTTGTCCAGGCTTGCTTAATGGTTGGAATTTTATAATATATAATATTTGTAAAATGTATATTTTAAATTGGTAGTTGTAGGAGATCATGACGCCATTTCCTTTTTAGCCTGCGCCTTGGGTTTTCTGGGAGAATTAGAAAGGAGAGGTTTTTAATAAGATGATTTTGAAGGGATGGAAGTCGCATGCGGAAGAATTGACCTTCTGCATTGATGGTTTTCATGTGAAAATCGATATTTAATGTTAGGTTTGAGACATACGGTGGCATATTGGAGAGTCATCGAAGAGCTAGGTTTTGGAATACTTGTATTTTATTGGTATTGGATTTTTTTGCTCAACGCCAGAGATGTATGCCATAAGTCCAAATAGGTTTCAAGAAGATTTTGTAAATTAGAAGTTTATTTTTAGATTGGTATTATTATTTCTCGATATTAGAGGACTGAGCGTGCGCATACGGGCAGAGAGTAAGTCTTTTGATTCGTATATGATTTTTCCATGTTGGTCGTTTATCGAGATTGAGTCCCAGGTATTTTATTGTGTCTGATGTGGGAATTGGGATGTATTTAATGTAACAGTTGGGCATGCGCCCTTCTTGAGAATAAATGTAGTGTGACTTGACTTGTTTTGGTTTATTTTGATACGCCATTTGTCGTACCAGTTAGTCATTAGGTTGAGGTGAAGTTATAGGTTTGATGAGGCGGTCACTGGATTTTCACTAATTGACAAAATGACTTTATCGTCAGCATAATCAGCCACCATGGTTTGGAGCGTGGTGGGATGATCAGCGACATAGATGTTGAAAAGAGTTGGAGATAGGATGCCCCCTTGTGGGACGACAGCATTGATTTTGATTATTTCTGAGTATGCAGAGCGATAATGTACTTGGAAGTGTTGATCGGTTAAGTAAGAATTAATTAGGAGAATGAGCGGGTGGGAAAGAAAACTTTTGAGTTTGAACAGTAATCCGTCATGCCAAATTCTGTCAAACGCTGGGGATACATCAAGAAAGACACAGGTAAAGTAAAGTTTTCTTTCCAACGAAAGCGATATTGCATCGACAATTCTCATGGTTTGATGAATGTTACTATGCGAAGATTTGAATCCGAATTGGGTGTTCGGCAGAATATTATTCCTAACAATATATGGAGTCATTGGTTTGAGAATAAGTCTTTTAAAGATTTTAGATTAGAAGGGCAAGAGACTTATCGGCCTGTATGAGAAGGGTCGTCCACTCGTCCAAGAGTTTATCAGGTTTAGGAAATAGTACAATTTTTGAGAATTTCCAAAGGATTGTAAAGTACAAGAGTCTTAGGCTTATATTAAACATATATGTTACCAATACTATTGCTTTTTTGGGGAGGCATCTAGCTACTTCTTATTTATAGCCCGGCGATTTTTTTATGGAGTATTTTTGGATAGCCTGTTGACTTCGTTGGGCGTGAAATATTTTTCAAGATGATTGAAGGTCGAGGGAAGCTCTAAACCAGTGTTTCCCAACCGGTGGTCCGTGGGGCAGTCATAGGTGGTCCGCGGTACCTTTCTTCATTTTCTATTAAAAATATTGATATTTTAATCGAAATTCAACATAACATAAAAAAACATCTGGAAAAATTAAAATCTGAATTTATTCGCTACTTTCCGGAATGGAACTAAGTTAACAGTGTTCAAAAAATAATTCGAAACCCTTTTTGTGCAAAAGTTGAAGAAGCCCCAGAATATCTTCAAGAAGCTGTCATCGAACTGCAAAATATGACTCTGATTGCAAAAATATGTTTGATTCTGGTATGAACCTTGAGGAATTTTGGTGCAGAAGGGCTACATTACATATTCAACTACGGGAAATTGCCTTACGTTATTTAGTAGTATTTTCAACTACGTATTTGTGTGAACGAGGATTTTCCAGTCTACTTGTGATCAAAAATAAACAGATAAATCGCTTGGACGTAAGTGACGACATGCGTAGCAACATTCATCCGAAAATTGAAAAACTGGTCAAGGAAATGCAGCCACAAAAATCACACTAAGTAAATTATTAGTAAAGTTTAATAATTATATATAATAGTACCGTAAAATAATAAAAATTAACATTTTTCGATAAATTTTGTGTATTCTTCTAAGGGTTAATGAGCAAAAAAAAAAAAAAAAAGGTCTTCCTAGTTTGCGTAAAATTGAGGTGGTCCGCGACCTATAAAATATTGTCGAAGTGGTCCGTGGTGGTAAAAAGGTTGGGAAACACTGCTCTAAACCAACCTTTACCTCGTCAACACATTGAGGTATGAATATATTATGTTGTGGTTGGAAGATTTCCTGAAGGTGTGCTTTGAGAACTTCGGTTTTATTTGTATCAGAAGAAGCAAATGTGTAGTCAGGTTTCTTTAAAGGGGTAGAAGAAGTTTTAAGACTAAGTAACTTTTTGGTTTCTTTTCATAAGCTACCATCAGAATATGAAAGATTTGTTAGTTTTTGTTCAAGTGTGTCCGCTTTGTTTTTAGTTAGGGTTTAATTTTAGTGAGTTGGCTAATTTATTATAAACGCTTTTGTGTGACGGAAGTCGCGTGCGTTGTTAAACTATTCTGGCTCTACGTTTTTCCAATATTAGTGAGCGTATCTGTTCAGGAAGGGGAGCCTGCTTCTGCATTGAGTGCTTGGAGGTGGTTAAGGTATTGGATAAGGAGGCTGCTGAATGTATAAGTTTGGATAAGTTATTGATTCATCAATATCATGCTCGGTTTTTAACTTTATTGAACGATTACATTTTTGGGAAATTATATTATGGAATATAATATAACGATTGGTCAATGATGAGAAAAGAGAGTGACTAACTGAATTTGTTTGAGGAGTCACATCGACATTTATTATCACATATGAGTGATCCGAGTTTAAGTCCAAACTTTTGTTTACTGCACAGTATAAATTACTCAGAATTTTTGGCACAAATATGTCCAGAATATCAGGTATTTTCTTGTGCAATGTTGGCCAGTATGTAGGGTCAGGTGGTTAGTTTTAATAAGTATAGCTGCCTCACCATGTGCTGTACCATCAAGGTGGTTAGATTTAAGTAAGTAATAACACGGGATAAAAATTTGAAAATATTTGGTAAAATGAGTTTCTGAGATTAAAACGATATCTATGCGCTTTTAAAGACTACAGTCTGGGGCTCATTAACATGATTTTTTTAGGCCGTTAGCATTTAACAGTAAGATAGATAATGAGTTATTCATTGTTTTTGTTTAGGAGTGAAGTGATAATTTGTGTCAGGAGAGCAATTAATGGGTTGATAAGAGATTTTAGTTAACCTACAAAGGAGGACATGAGTTGAGTTAGGTCGGAGGGAGGAGAAGGTTGAGGTGGTTGACTAGCTGTGGCCTGGGGGGTTTTTAGGGGGTTAGATTTATTTTTTTCCGAAAGGGTAGCGTGTGGGTGGCTTTCTTTTACATTAATAGGTTTAACATTTGGTTTGATAGTATCATGTGAGAAATTACTTTTAGTGGTAGGCGTTTTCGGCGCTGGATTTTCTTGTAGACGCTGCAACCTGGGTAGTTGGCTGGATGATCTCCGGAACATAGTACACATTTGGCAGGGGAGTCAGGCGACTTAGTACATTCGGAAGATAAATGATGCGCGCTGCATAGGACGCAAGGTGCTGAATAACCGCAATACGCCTGGGTGTGGCCGTAATCTTGGCAATTTTGACATTGGCTAATAAACTTAAGCTTGTATAGTTCTTTAACCTTAATTTTTGTGTGCAGAAGGGTAGATAATTGGTAGATTTGATTAGAGTGATCGGTGAGTTCTAAATCAACGAAGAACAGCGGGAGTGGGTGCTTGCTAGTCTTGTGCAGGACATTCGTGACTTGTCTGACTTCGAAGAAGTACGTCTCGAGTTCAGATTTTATTAGTTCTATTGGCGTAGTAGGGTGAAGATTGCGGATAACTATCCTCGTGGGTTTGTCCTCAACGAGTTGGTATGTGTGGTATTTAGCGTTACGTTCTTTTAAATAATGTATTAGATGTCGATAAGATTCGGGATTGGTGGTCTGTAGTTGCTTTGCAAATGAAGTCATCAACTCCTTTCAACTCAATTAAAGTACAGATACCTGGAAAGTCATTTATTCCTTTAAAATATATCGAAGGAGGTGGATTGGCTCGGACCGCGATTTCGGGATCTTCGGATACTGTGACTGTGTCAAAAATCGTGTCAGTAGGTTCGGTGATCGTAAGTGATTCGTAGCGATTACCTACGTGTTAAGAAAAAGAGTTTTTGGTTTTTGTTTGAGCTTTTTTTGTAGAAAAGGGATTGGAGGTGGTAGAACCGGATGATGAGCTTGACAGATTTATTTTACCTGTTTGAGTAGTCCAGTTTTCATTTTCAGGGCTGTTCGTAATGTTGTGTTGGAAGCTGTGGCCTGGGTTGTTCATTTCAGAGTTTTGTGTTCCTGCTAGGCGTGCAGGCTGTAGGGTGTTGGTGTTATTATCAAGTTTGTTATTTTTCACATTTAATAAATGGTTTATATTTGTTTTGGGTGGCATAATTAGTGAGTGAAGGTGACGAGTAGCTGACCGGTGAACGCGATAACGTGCTGCCTGCGCGGTACAACAATAATTAGGTACCTAATCACACTTGTCAAAAATTAGAAAACTACATTTTTAAGTATGACGGAAACAATAAAGAAAACAGCTGGTTCAATTTTGACAATGATTGCACTCGGCGTTAGCTTTTAATTGAGCTAAATTTTAACCTTATCCGTTTAGAAAAAAGTAGAAACAGCAGCGATTACGCGGGACTTACGTAAAGAGGTGTGCATCGTGCGCAGTGCGGACAGTGACTAAAGAAAATATATTAAAAATGTTATAAATCAAATATAAAAATACATAGGTATTGTACAATGGAAATAAAAATAAAATATTGTTTAAAAATCACACGCATGTTGGTAAAAATATATGACATTCATTTTACAAAATCAAATCGATTAATATTTCCAGCATTTATTCATTAATTTTATCTTTTATACATTTTTCTTATAGTATAATACAGTTTCTTTTATCATTATTTCTGAGCTTCTCATTTTAAAATATGTATGTCTTAAAATAATCCCAGACCCAACTAGTGTAGTACCTGCAAAATTCCCGGACGTAACTAGTATAGTACCTGAAAGGAACCCGGCCTAACTAGTGCGGAGCTATTGAATTGGCTCCCTAACTCAGGTAATCGTCATTTTTACGTATTTAATTGGCTCCCAAGATTTATGCATTGAGTTGGCTCCCTACACATTTATTTTATTAATCAATTGGTTACCTATCAAAATTGTTTAAAAATAAATTCAACTATAGGTACCTACGTCTTATACGTTAAAAATATAAAAGTTGAAAAAGTACGTGACTGTAATATTTTTAGCAACACAGTGCCGGTTATTCTTGAAATTTATTATCAATTCGTTAATCCGATAACGTATTTATACAACCTATACAGGTATTGTATAGTATTTCACTGATATCATTAAACGCGGTAATCGCAGTACTCGCAGTTCGTATCTGTATTTTTCGTAATTCGTACCTATACATAGAATATAAAATTAATTTGGTAGAAAAAATGACAAGTGAAAAGGGAGAATTAATTTTAATAGTTAATAAGTTTAAATTTAGCTACTTTTGAATTTTTATATTTTGAGAACCACTTGTTGAAAATTATATTGGGAGCCAATTCAATATTGCCTGTCTTGGGAGCCAATTCAAGTCTTGACTAGGTACCTAACCTAATTTTAGGAGCCAATTCAATGGTCCCCAACCTGTAGTACCTGTGATTTAACCCTAGTACTAGGGGCCCACTTTGGAAATACATTACGATCCCACATATTTTTTTTTTTACTAAAACAATTAAACACATTAATTTTGTGAAATTTTACCCTATCCATAATATGTAATTCAAATTATTATCTTCTAATCCAGATAAATATCTACAAAAATGAATACATTCATAAAGTAATGATGAACCAAAGTTCTCTGGATATTATAAATGTGATTGTATGGCATGTTCTCTTATCTTGGATAGTGACAATTTAGTTTTTTTTTTATGGTGAAGTTTGTTCGACCCGAGAATTTATGTTTTAGATGATAATGAACGAGTAATTTTACTAATCTGAACAGCAGTTAATATTTATTATAGGAGAAGTTAACTCAATATACATAATAATTGTATTATAGGATTGGTAGTCACTGGTAATACAAAATATTAAAAATTCTGACAATATGTTATTTATTTTAGCGTATTATACTGTGTCACTGTGATCACTATTGTTATCAACACATTATGATGTGTTGATAACATGTTAAATACAAACAAATAATAAATGAACACCTGTAAATACAAAAAGAAATTGTCTTTTATATTTCTCTGACTGAGCCAAAATAAGAAAATTGACACAAAACACTCATTAAATGCTCAGTGAAAAAAAAATCAACAAAACATGGACGGTCTACAATATAAACACACTAATATATAATATAATATATTATATGCATATGTTTATAAAAATTTATAAAATACAAGAGACAAAAAAAAAACAAATATTATTATTTTTATTATTAACATTAATCTATACACAAAAACAGTTAGCTATATAATATACGTACAGTAAAATCAACAAAATTAATAGTATTAAAAAAAACTTAAAATTTCATAACTTAAAATAACCTAATATAATATGGCATCGTTTTTATTTTACAATTATTATTTAAAAAAACAGTAATATAATATAGATATCATATGATTATGGCAAAATCAGCATTTTTATTTTTTCGTGGTAGAATATACACCAGCCAACAACCGCTGGTATTTCTTTTTTCTACCACCTGAGAACAAAAGAATTAATGAAAATGAGTTATTTTTATAATTATAACAGAATAACAATTCAATATGAACTCAATTAATTTTTGTCCATAGGGAGGGATGCTTATATTGTAGAACCATCGTTTCAATGAATTATCAAAAATGTTAAATTTCAGGAAATTACATTAAATTGACACCTAATGTGTCAACTAGGACTTAGTTGAGCTATTTGTATTTAGTTACTAGAAAAAAATTGAATTCATGTATATTTCACAAAGTGTTACAACCATTGGCACACATCATACAAGAGTGTAATCCCCAAGTCTCACACTAGCACCCTCTGTTTATTTTGAATTAAAATTGTATAAATATGGGATAAACATTTTTTTGTCACATAAAATGTGATGTAAAATTGCTTAATAAGTTGTTTTTTTTGCGTTGATGAGATTATGCTAGTTTATATTTCTGTATAAGTAAATGGTATGTGAAATAACTTATAAGTGATGGTTCAACCCAGGTGCCATGCAGTGGTTTGACTGGTTGGAGTTGTCTGAAACATAAATAAGCCTGCCAAAACCTATTTTTTAAAATGCAATTAACTTATTATTTGATATAAAATCTAAAAAATTGATTCATATACATTAATAAAACTTTAATATTAATATAGGAGGTATAAGTATTATAGAAATGTTCATGAATAGCTTATAGTACACATCACTTTTTTATTCTTGTTATTAAGTCTTATTATAATTTTGATCACAAAAGTGATATTTAAAATATTTTTATGTTTTCACTCCACTAAATTTAGGGCAGATTTTAAATTGGTTGTCAAATTTTAATTCTGTGACTTCCCAACTAGTTCCTAACTCGAACATTTTGTGACATACTACAAATAGATAATACCAAAATACATACGAAGCAAATGTCAGGTGGACGAATAGCTCAGGTCGTCTTTAAGCCACTGTGGGATGGTAGTGTGCTCCAGCTTGCGCAACAGTTTCACCAGAGCTGTGTTGTACGGCATATAATACTCTCTGAGGTATTTGTACGACTCTGTGTCCATGGTGGCGTACTGCCGCCCTTTGCCCTTGCCTAGGCACTTATTACCGCCACCTTCCAAAACCTTACAGAAGAATCCTTTCTTGGCATCATATCTATACAACATGCAAGGCAATTGTTATATATTAAATCAGAGGGTACATTTGGAGGCTAAGACTAGGTCACATCAAATAATCATATTATAATATGTCATAGGTATAGTATATTATATTTATGGCCACCTGATGTGAGAAGAATAATCAAACGGCGGTGTAATTTTCAAGAACTTTTGAAACTGGTCCAGCACGTCCACAGGATTGGATTTGAGCTGATCACCATCAATTATGTGTAGATTATTGTGGTGGAAATAGTCCAGCCACCGTTCGATGTGCAGTGCATACTTTCCGGGGTTTAAGCATCTGAAATTGGGGACAAAAATTGAGTTGATTGTTGGGTTAATTTTTTTTATAGCATTATTAAAAACCACAATGCCATGATGATTGTTGATTTAGTGTATAATTTCAAAACTGTTATCAAAAGTATTGTTATAATTTATAAACGATCAACCATAAGCATATTTTAAAATGTTGATTTTTCCAATTGAAACAATTGTAAACCTTCTTATGAATTTTAATAATGATTTTTGATTGAATTGGAATGATGATTCAAATCATTATATTTGCTAAATGTTATTGACAATATTAGTCAAATAGATATATTTTTAAAATCTCTTCAAAAGTAAATATGTAATTGGAGTTATATTTTTTTTCACTCATTTCTAAGACTACTGAGACATTTTCAGACTGGAGTAGTTAAGAAAAGGTCAGTGTAGAAATTTACACTAGGTATTTTTATTTTCAGGAGAAAAGTTATTTATCTAGCAGTGTAAAATTAACAAAAAGAAAAAATTAGGCTACTTTACAATTAACAGATAAAGTGTTTCACTATTCATAATAACTCAATTGGCATAATTTATAATTTATAAATAATATGTAGTATTGTAGTTACCAACTGTTGTTTGCACATAATATTTTTGTATTTAGTGAAGAGGATGAGAAGGCAATGTACATTAATTGTTATACAAATTTAATTTTTTTTTTTTTTTTTTTAATGAGAATGGTGAATTATCAGTCGCATCAAAGATAAATTCTAAACGAATAATATCCACGAAAGCTTAATATTCTTGTATTTATAGTTATATCATTATTATAATAATCGGTATATTAGAATGTTGTAAACAACATAACAAATATTTTATGTATAGAAAACAGGACTACCTACTTCTATTAAGAATAAAATAAAATTAGTTGAAGTTGAAACTGATAACATTTTTAAGAGTACATTAGGAGGTGGTGTTTATTAAAGTTAAACAGAAATCTAATTAAAGATATCACAATTTTGGCTTTTACTGATTTATCTGGGTAAATTAAAAGAAATAAACCAATCCGTTTGGTCAGATTCCAAATCATTATTGTAATTCTAGCTTTTACAAACCAGTATTGGTTTAAAATTAACAAGGTATTATGGTGAAGTAGTATTAAATTCAATTTTTTAAAACTGATCTACATATTTAATTTAAATTTTTTTGAATATATTTTTATTTTTTTTTTTATTAAAATTATGCAGTTCATGATTTATCAATGCAAAATGAAAAATAATAATAAATATTGTGTATTGTAACAATTTTTTTTTTTTAATATGTTAAGTTAGGTTCTGATAATTATTATGTTTAGACTTTGTTTATTACAATTTTCCTAGTTAAATTTATTAATTAAAAATATTATGATACACATTAAATACTGACAAAATTAAAAACATATGTAATAAAACAATGTAGTAAAATGTATCTAGTACAACGATAAAACTATATTAAACAAATCTATTATTTTATGGCATTGGTAGTAATTATTTAAATAAATGATAAATAATATGATATTTTTTTTTTTTAACATTTAAATATGTTATTAAGTTATTGATGGTATAAAATTAGAACTGTTTTCTAATACTAATTTCACATTCATTATATAATATTATGATTAAGATGTATAATATATATATATATATATTAACATAATTTGGACTTTATACTTAGAAGATAATAATTTATATTAATATTTACCATTTCTTGTTTGTAAAAGCCTGAACTACAATAAAGGTAGACCAGATTGTTACTAAAATCAATTGTTAAAAGCCAGGAGCTCAAACATTTATAGCAGTAGTAGCTTAATTCAAGTTTAAAAATATTATACAAACATAATACCTAATATATATTATAATAAATAAGAAACTTATACATTTGAGGGAGTTCAAAGTATAACATTTTTATACAGTTATATAGAATTAAATTTATTAGGAACCCCAACTTCTTTAAAATTATTATTTTTGGTGGGAACTTAAAACTCATTCAGAGTCTTAAGAGGGCCATAATATTATGCTTTGAAACTTTTAAAAATAAGTAATAATTATTATTTGCAATAACCTATTACGAAAGTCCCTCAGGGATTTTGGCAAGGCAGATTCGTTGGCTGTTATGACTTGGTGAAATGAATACTTAAGCGTGTTTGGATCACCATGGGCTTTGGCGTGTTGATACCAGCTGTATGCTCTTTTGGCCGGCGAAATTAATATGGTCACCTATAAACAAAGACAATACAAATTTGTATCAAAGTCCACACAATAAATGGTAAGTTACAATATGAGTACAAGAGGGACGAATTAAACCATTGGTAGGCCAAGACCATCTAGAGGTCCAAAATTATTGGAAAAATATCATAATTTTTAGGAGTAAAATGTAATGAACATAAAACCAAAATTGAATGTCTTTTTTTTTACTATATTATATTTTTTTTTAGTTGAGCAACTTTGATATATTTTAAATTTGTAGGCCCTAGGCATTGTGCCTTAAGCACTCTGATAATTAATTTAGCCCAAATTTTAAAACTATACGTACGAGTTTTACGTTGGGCAGTAGTGCTTGTACTCGTTTGGGCACAATGTCTGAATCAAAATAGGTGGCAGACTTTTCAAATACAATCTTGTTGTCCACAGAGTCGTTTGAAGGGAAAAATTGCATGTACCTAAAGCCAAATAAAATTATTAAAAATCATAATGTGATTAGCAGGGATTGTTTAAGATGTCACTAACCAATCCAATCCCTTGTAATAGTTGCGGCCATTGAAGAATTGGATTTCTTCAAACGTTTCTTTGCTCGGAATGTTTGCTGATATGTTTGGGTGCATTGACAAGAATGTGTACAATGCTGTGGTGCCAGTCTTCTGAGGTCCAATTACTAGAAACTTGGGAAGATGCTGGCAAGATTTTTTGTAAGACCAGATCTTAAGATGACGTTGGTCCAGGCAAGGATTCTAAAAAATCATTAAATATTGTATAATGTGTATATAATAATTTTTTTTGTTAGTTATTGTTTGTACATATCATTGTACAGATAACTTTTATGAGTTTTGTTATTTATAATTTATATAAATTATTAGTTCTAAAACTTCACATAGATTTATTGAAATGCCACTTAATAAATAAATGATAGTTATAATATAAAAGATATTTTTATTTAAAAAATCATGCCATGCTTGTACAAAAAACAAAAATGTTTTAGTAATACATTGCTCATTAAGGTGTAGGAGATTATACCCATTGGGCAATAATGCATTCTATCTGTGGACAACCACTTCATGAAAAGTATCCATTTATTGATTTTTATTTTTCAAATACATGAAATGGTTAATTTTTTTTGACGGTATAATATAAAACAGAAGATAAAAAAATTTTAGTTGAAAATAGTTTACTGTAAAAAAGTGATGAGTATGTTACAATGAGACCCGGAAAATGTGAATGTTTTAACAACAATGAAGACATTTATTACAATTTGTATTTACCATTTTATTAATTATCTATGATTGTGAATTGTATAGATGAGTACCTACAAAGACAATTTTTTAACTAGCTTCTTTAATTAGAATTAGTATTTGATTCCCATTAGAATCAAGTATAGTGAGGACTTGTACAACATACTTAATTAAGGATTGGCATAATGGAAAATCAGAAACTTTCCTGCTGGGCTGGAAAAACTCCAATAAGATATTGTTAATACTGATCCCCAACAAAAATATAACCGTGAAAAAATGCCAAGTTCCAAACTCCCTACCAAAAAAGTCGGCCTATCAAAGTAGTGAAATCTACATTGTGGCCAAGTCTGCTATTTTTTAATTCATAACCTCACTGTACTCCCATATTAAAGAGCAACACTCCTCTTTTATTTTTATTGTTTAACACTTCACCAGTTTCTGAATGAGGCATAAACTAGACTTGGCCGCAATGTAGATACCACTACTATGATTCGCTGTCTTTTTTGAGAAAAAATCTAAACCTTTAACTTTTTTTTTAATAGATTTTTCCCTTTAGTTACACTGTAAGACCTACCTTTGTGCCAAATTTCACGTTTCTACCTATACGGGAAGTGTTTTATAATTTTGATGATCAGTGAGTGAGTGAGTGAGTCAGAAACAATTTTGCAAATTTTGAAATCCTCCCATTTTGAAATAGCACAATATTAAGGGCTCATTTTTTTACAGCGTCCTAAACTACTCTATATTAATCTGTGTTTTAAATTTCAAAAGTTTATCTTAAGAGGAACAGAGATATTTATGTTAGAAAACTGGGCGAATTGTTTCTTGTAAAGATACACTGGCATTGCTGGAACTTGGCCTGGGGCACTGCCGTGCGCTCAGATAATATAAACATTTAAAATAATTCATGCATGAAAACAGTGTGTAAGAATTCTGATGTTAGTTAATTTAACGTTTTAATGAAATATAAGTTTTATAATAGTGATAAATATCAACAACAAACATTTGAAAAAAAGTATTTTCTTACATTTCTATAAGCTCAGGTAATGCTTAGTGTTTTAACTATTATTTAAATTGCTTGAGATTTGTGTACTACACTTGTATAAATATTGTAAAGCACTCTTTTTTATTATAAATGTAAGTCTATTTAAAACTTGCTTGAAAAATTCACTGAACAAAGATAAATAAAAGATTTTATGCTAACAGTTTCTAGTAAGAAAATATTAAATAGGTAATAATATAGATTCTGATAAAGTTCTCAAATTAATTGAAAATTAAAAGTAAAATGATTCACAGGGTTTCACATGCACCGTAGTAACTACAATGTATGTACATAACAAAACTATCTTTTAGTATTTTTATTATTAAAAAAATACTTCTTATTTCTTACACTCTGATTATATTTATTTATTTATTGACATGAAACGGGACAGACAATACAAATATAGATATTAATCTTAAAATGTAACAGTATAAAATACATATAAAAATACAAGACACTGTGAACATTACATAAATAACTGGTTTAGTCCCCCAATAGAAACGATAAATCCTTGTTTGCTCATCTCATAGGACTATTTCGCAAATAATTCACAGAACAAAAAAAGACAATGCGAGAATTAAAAGTTGGGATCCTAAAATTAACCTTTTTTAAACGAACTGGCGAGTCTATTAGGCCACCAATGAGTTTTCCCGAAAATTATAGGGTTTATTTGAACTCTCCAAGCAGCCAGTGTAGTCAAGCCCAGGTGGCAAAGTACTGGGTTCATGAGGTGGAGAAACAATCGATAACCGGAAAGATACACACTTCAGAAACTTGCATTGGACTCCTTCAAGTTGGTAGCTGTCATTCATAGCTGATGGGCACCAAATTACAGCTCCATACCCAAGTAGAGAATGAATAAATGAGCAAAAAAGGACTTTTAAGGAACTAGACAGCTTGAAGTCCGTGAAAATTCTGAGCAAGAATCCCAACATTTTCATGGCATTACAAGAAATTTTGTCTAAGTGTGCATTAAATCTAAGACAGCGATCAAATGTTATACCCAAATCATTTACAGATGCACCAGCAGGTTCAAGGAGGACACTAGATGTAGAATAGTTAAAATTGAAAGGGCAACTAGGAGAATCATAAATGTGCATTTAGGGATACAGAGATTTAACCCATAAGTTGCAGCCCAGGTGACCAAGGAATTGAGGTCATCTTGAAGAAGGATGCAATCCTGATGAGTACTGATACGATGGAATAACTTTATATCATCGGCAAACATGAGTATTTGGCAGTGTTTTATGACACTTTTAACGCTGTTCACAAAGAAGGAGAAGAGGACCAGAGACAAGTGGCCTCCTTGAGTGACACCTAACGTTATATTTACTGGTACAGATCGGACACTGTTAATTTTTACATATTGTATTCTATTGGAAAGGTATGATCTGAACCAAGAGATCAGTGGCTCCCTAAAGCCTACTGACTTTAGTAGTGTTATGAGTGCATGGTGATAAACACGGTCAAACGCTTTGGCAAAATCTGTGTAAATCACGTCAACTTGAGAGTGATCACGGAAAGCATCCATGACATACTCCAAGAAAAATGGCATTACATGTAGTGTATATTGACATAAACAATATTATATGGTAATAACTTAATAACACACACATAAATATATTACAATAAACTTACACCCCAAACTGGATCAATTTCTTCTGGATACATCTTAAAATATTTGTCTGCCAGTTCCAGAGGTCCTGATGATACCAATTTTAAATTGGTCCAGCACCTGATAAACTGGAATACCGACTCAAAGGTGTATAACGCTAACCGATCACTGCCGTAATTGGACATGTGGCTCATGAATACGTTGATCTAAAATACAAGGTTGTTATTATAACAATTATTATTTTTATAATTTCTTGTTGAATCTTATGGTTCACATTTAATAATTTATGAAATCTCAATAATAATAAACAAAAAATAAGGTAATACACAGACAATGACCAGATTTTCTTCAAATGTACATTGAAATAAAGTGTTAGCTACACAAAAATGTCTTTGTTGTGCAGTTGATTGTGTTTTTTACTTCACTTACGGGGTTGTACACGATGGTTTGAAACAGTTCTCCACCCATTATGGATTCATCCAATTTTTTGCGGCCTCCCGGGTATCGGTCAACGTAGATGGTGTGCGTGAACAAGCCACAAGTCTGCCTAGGCAAAACCTAAAAATACAATAGACTCTATTAGTATTATTTTTCATTTATTAACAGTAGCAAAATGTCATACAATAATATTATACATTGGCCCAACATTCGAGTAAGCATTTACAATGTTAAATTTTTCTACAAATAAAATGCTGGCATGATACAGGGTGTCAAAATTAAGGTTTTTTCGCCTTTACACAAGTGCTTAAAATACTTGAGACTTGTATATTAGGCCGCCTTATATATTAAAATATATAAATACTATAACAAGTTAAGTTAGGTAAGATCTGCTTGACACTCACCTTGATGCCTCTGTGGACAAATCCTCTCCTCAACCTGGCGGGTCTCAGGTGTGGATATTCTTCAGTCGAAGTCACTCGAATGTTCCAGACCTTTTTCCAAACAGTATATAGTAGTTCGTGTACCGGATAAACGCCAGAATGATGGGGTGCTACTGAATAGCTGGAGTTAGTCGGTATCCCATGCGCCTGTGACACAATAATTAATTATTTAACCATTTATTTTTTCTTTGATACGTAAACTTTAATATAAGTCTTACATAATATACTTATAAATAGCACCTTCAAGAATTATATGTTTTTTTAAGAATTAAGGTACTAGTTTGTTGAAATCTATAAACATTATATGAACTGCACACAATAACAGTATTGTATAGAAAAATGTAGTATAACCATTGTCTACTCACCTCAGCAAACGCTTTGTTCAGTGACATCTCGAACTCTAGATGCGTTTCATTGTTGTACAGATGTGGTTGCATGTGATTCCACATGTGACAGAACCAGTTGAACTTATCTACATTTTCTACGCATTGTAATTATTTTTAATGATATATAGTACTATAAAGAAATATTTATAAGCATCATAGTTATTGCATAAACAGCATCAAAGCTCACCCAATATTGTATCGTCTCCTTCATTTTCTTCCCATGTGCCCCGATGGAAGTATTTTCCAGAGAAACCCAAGTTGAATTTAAATCCTGGTACCAGCTGGCTAATCCGATCTTGAGTCTTAATCAAGTCCTAGAAAAACAAGTAAATTACAAAAATGGTATTGGTATAATTTGTATAATAAAATACGTATATAATGAAAATGTCGAATATTGGGTGTACCATATGGGCGCTTAATGTACCTAATGCAATAATGTGTTTACAATGATTTATATAGGGTACTTAATCATCATGACCTTATAAATTATATTATAATGTATTATGTTATTAAAAAAAATTGTATTTATTACGATTAAATTAAAATCGCAGTCTCGCGATAGCCGTCGTCGCTTCACGCGTGTTCTATGGAATTCCAAAAATAAATTAGCTCGTTAATTAATTAATTAAAATTATTACTTTTTATTTTCTATTCCTATACCAGTAGTGAAGTGAAAATGTCTGATCAACTTCCAAATCTGTGTTCTATGTGTAAAAAAAGTAAGACAGTTTTTTTTTCACCCAAATTAAGTAAGTGAATACGGTAACAAATTGTCGTTTTACATCTAACGCTTTCCAATAATTGAATAATATTTATTCTACCTATCAAAACATGCGCGACGTAACCGCATACGTCACTCTTATCTACAGCCACCAAGATAAGCCTAATTATCTCACGCTCTAAGTAAGTGAATACGGTAACAAATTGTCGTTTTACATCTAACGCTTTCCAATAATTGAATAATATTTATTCTACCTATCAAAACATGCGTGACGTAACCGCATACGTCACTCTTATCTACAGCCACCAAGATAAGCCTAATTATCTCACGCTCTATCACCCGTTCCGAGTTAAATATTCTTACTCACGCTTATTTAATATTAATTGACATTTAAATGAATATCAATAATAAACAAAGCAATCAAGACAGTCCAATTACTCAGATTAAAATCGCAAAAAAACAAAAAGAACAACAAAACTGATCCAGGCTGGTCTGTTACGAAGACCATCAACAAAATAAATCACTTCAGCTCTTCTACCTCCGAACCGTCAACTCCACCAAAATCCCAAAAACTAAATAAGAAAAAACCTAACAAATATTTTTAAGAAAGTGTGGTCTATAGCGTTTGAAGTGAACTAAAAAAATTCTCGAATTGAAATATGCTTCTGTACCTTTAAAAAGAAACAATAATACCCTAGCCAGCTCCGATACTGATAAAACCGAATTATTTATGACTCACCTAAAAAAAATGTTCAGCCTCTTAACGACATTAATTATCTTCATCACTGTAATCAAATAAATACATCCCTGAACTCTCCTCTACCTGAAAGCTATCATGAGAAATACGTTACCCTAAATTATGTAAATACACAATAAAATGTCTCCCGGTTATGACCTAGTTACAGCCAAAGTAGTATGCCTTCGAAAAAATTGTCATCTTTTTAACCTATATAATTAACGCAATCATTAGACAATCTTACTTTCCGGTTTTATGGTAATTTTCTCATATTATTATATTTCTTAAACCCGATAAACAACATGACGACCCGGCCTCATTCAGACCAATAAACCTTCTTTTTTTAAAATACTATATATTCGTATGTGAAAAGCTCATTATCAAAAGATTGACTTTTCACATAGTTCCCCAAAACATACTCTCTTATTCATAATTTGGATTTCGCTTCAAGCACAGTACAATTAACCAACTTCGTTGAGTCGTAGACGACGTCTCCTTCTCACTGAAAAAAAAGCTTTTCTGTACCCGCGTATTTATGGACATCTCTCAAGTGTTTTATGGTGTCTGGCACGTTGGCTTACTTTATAAACTTCGGAAATGTCTTCTCTCAGCTCTTTCCCTCTTAATCAAATCCTCCCTAACCGATAGCAATTTCCAAACCTATGCTGACTCAGCTATTTCAGATATTTCTTCAATCAATGCTGGAGTACTTCTAGGAGACATCCTTTCTCTCATAATAGTCAATATATTCGCTCCAGATCAACCTACTATCGGTAATAATTGAATAGCTGATTATGATGACGACAAAGGAATAATAACGATATAGAATAACCCTATAATAGATTCGGTCAATTTTCAATGCCATCTAACCCTAATATGGCAGATTGGTTCAATAAATGAAAAGTCAAAATAAATAACTTTAAATTAGCTTATACTAATTTCACATTAAGACACCAGCATTGCCCAAACGTTTTTATTAAAAATATTGTAGTCCCTACTTCCGATTCGATTAAATATCTAGGAGTCTAGGTCTCAATTTTGATAAAATACTCAGCTGGAATAAATATTTAAAAACTAAAAGATTAATTCTTTACACAAGCTCCCGTATGATAAAAACTATCTTATTTCAAACAAGTTCACCAACTTTAAAACTAAAATAATAATCTACAAATCAATTCTCAAACCTATTTGGACATACGGACTCCGACTTAGGCGGTCGGCCAAAAAATCTAGTACTAATAAAAAACAAACATTTAAAAACATCAAGCTCCGAAAAATTTGCTCCCTTTTTTATCTCTAATACCATACTATCCATAACGACCTCCATATCAAAACTATTGATGAAGAAGCCGACATTTTCTGTAGTCGATTCTTTAATAAACTCGCCTCCCAACTATAACCCGTTAACCCACTTATAAAAAATGTGCATATACCAAACCTCCCTGTCAACCCAACACCTAGGCTAAAAAAACATGGTGTAGTGACCTCCTAAATACCATACCTGAGTAACTACTAAATATACCTATAATAAGTAATTAAATCGAAATGTTAACAATGAGCGGTTTCTTCTATCAATGTTTCTTTTTTGTTTTCTTCCCACGCTAAGTATGTAATTTATCAAATATTCTTACTACGCATTTTTATATAGATGGTTTATCTCAATATATAAGTAAAAAAAAATAAAAATATGTTCGTATGACTTTATTAGATTAGGGCATCTTAGGTATAATAAGGCCACTAATTGTAAAGGCAACATATAGACGGGGGTGTCTGGGTGCTAAAGCACGGATTGAAATTTGTTTGTGGTGCATTCATTTGGATCAAGTTTAATAATTAATAATTTTTTTCGAATAAAAATATATTCATTCAAAAAAAAAATGATGTAGGCTGTCTTGTCGACAAAATAAACTAATCTATACGTCATGATGTATCAAAAATATCTAACCCTACTACCTCGTACTACCATACATATTGAGTAAGCGAATAAATAAAAAGAGCATTCTATCTTGTTACGCTATCCATACACGCATTGCTTGTATAGTAGTATAAGGTCATACTTATAGTTTTTAACACGTAAGAGGGTAAATACAAAAAATCTAACGTGCACGTCTTCCTTCCACATCCGGATGCCGCTCTCGCCGACGAATATATCATCGATATCCACGAGCACCTGTCGCTCAAGAGATATGCTCAGCAGTCCCTTACTGAGGTATGACAGCGAGTCAAGGAACAAAAGCCGGTGCAGCCAGAAGTTGAGGCCATTCCCGAACAGCACTCTCGATATCCCGTCGAACATTCCATGGTCCTGCATGACCGTGGCAAGCGGGACATATTCTGCAGCCCGTTCACCGCTACTGTTGCTGCCCCAAGCCACCGGTTCGTACGTCGTGTGATTGGCGGTGAACACGGACCAATCGTCACCCGGAAGCGGCCCTTGGTACACACCACCAGCTCGGGCAACCCTTAACACCGGCGACGCCGAGTTTAGCATGGCGTCCTATAAACATACGAAACATAATATATTATTTGGATTTTGTATCTTATTTTAAGAAAAGTAAACATTTCATAGGGTGTAACAGAAAGACCAAACAAATACAAATATAAATTGATACTAACTAAACGTATGACGAAATTTATAGACGGTCTATTTACTAAATCTATATTTACCTACTTTTAAAGTAGGTATCTAAGACAATAATGAAAAATACATTTTTCATACAATTTGAGTAAATGACCATTTTTATTTAAAAACAGGCCAAAATGCAAAACTCTCTCAACGTGACGTAAAATTCAGAAATAACACTAAATAATGTAAAAAATTGCAAAAAATGTATAAAAAATATGCAAAATTAGGTACATTTTTAATTTTAGTTCTCTGAATCATGAAACAAATTTTAAAACTTATTCTGCTATTTCTTAAGCATTTTATAAGAAAAATACAAATGGTATAAAATCCCAATCTCCTTTATACCTCATAGTATAATATATTAATATAATATGTATTATTTACCCATAATGTATATAAAGTAATAGGATTTTTATGTTTTAAGTAATAAATGCTGAATAATTTGTATTGCTTTATTTTTTAAAGCAGTCATTGGGTTTGAGGGGAGAATCGATACACCCTTAGGCCTTAGCCTCTCCTCTCTAATTAGTAGGTATGCCAATGGTTTATAGCCAGAGTGGTTTTCACCCACACAAAACTTGGTATTCAACAAACAATTTATAGACGAGTGTCATCATCTTTATAAGAAAAATGTAAAAAATATATTATAATAATTCGATAATATTACAAAGGATTTTTTTTATAGGTATATACAAACCCTGAGAGACAATTTCGTGTGCAAGTACAACGGAAATCCTTTGACCTTGACGTCAGTCATGTGGCGGTTGGCTGGCGGGAAAAATCCCAATATGCCGACCCCGTATTCCCTACAGTACTTGTCCAACAGCTCTCTGTTCCATTTGTCCATGTTCAGATACCGGTGGTAATTCTCGAATACGATGACGGAATATCGGCCTTTGTCCAAATTCGTCAGCGCCGGTAACGATTTGCCAGCCACTTCCATTTTATATCTGCAGCAGTGGTACATAACATATTATAATACACGTGTGAACGTAATAGGATTAAGGCAGGTATATTATATTATATATTATTGTATACAAATTATATATGAAATGCCTACTCAAATTAAATAGATCGTAAAAGGGCCGCCGTCGCGTATTATAGGTACTCATGCAGCACTTTGTCGGTGTCATATACCGACCAGTCATTCCCGCGCAACCATTATACATATTATATACAATACACGACCCATTATATCGTACATAATGTGTCTATGTATGATATATTATTATTTGTATATATGGTCGATGGTATAAAATTAACAAGTGTGTAATGTGTACAATAATAGCAGGTAATAAGTATATATATAATATTATTATATTGAAGAATCAGAAGAAGAATGTGTACTAATGCACTATATACATACGTGTATAATATAATGTTTACGAGCAAGTCAAGTTTTACCGCCCACGCGTGTGAGTGAGAGAAAAAAGTCGTATAGGCTGCAGGTGAGAGATGTGTGCGTGTGATGCGAGAGATTGACTAAGAGAGAGAGAGAGAGAGAGAGAGAGAGAGAGGAGGATGAGAGAGAAAGAAAGACACCGCCGGGCGCCAAACGCATTAAATATTATTATATTATTGCGTTACAAGTCTTGCGCAGCTCTCCTCGATAGAAATTGTTGTGGTAGTTATTATTATTATTTTTATTTTTATTTTGTCGTCTCTGTCCAAAATAAATCTCCGATTCTTTATGGTACAATTATTTCGGCACACGCGTTCAACAAAACACCAGCACTGCCGCCGACAAAGAAAGAACCGCATATTATACAATAAAGGGTCTTACATTTCACGCACACCATCACGTTTTTCTAAATCACTTACATGCCCTTAATGGACAGTTGTAAATCCCACCGATATGTAGGTACCTCCCAAAACGCCACCAGTTATATGAGATTCGAAAAAACCATCACGTAAACTCTATATAGGTACCGGCGGCCTATTGATGTTATCAAATTGTGCAAATAATTTTTATTAGTTTTCATTTAAAGATTTTAAATAATATACCTTCTAGAGAATATAAAGATGTGACGAAATATTTATATCGAATATCATAATGGTTAAAAAAAAAACTATATTACGATCTAAACTTTAGAAATTAAATTGAAATTACCATATTATATTTACTTAATATTTTTGTGACACGACAAAGAGCAAATCTTCATTCCCCAATTCCCCATATCGCTACATATGATAACTGTATCCTACAGCGGCTATCATAATTGGCACTCTCGTATCAAAACATAACTTCTGTAGAACAGCGGGGTTTTCATAACTCTCGACAACTGTACGCAAATCGTCATTATCGAACAAAAACGGCGGCGACGAAGACGGATTTTTTTATTAAAGTTGTCATACTGCAGCACACGGTATGTATAACCTTTACGGCGACCACGGCAAAATTTACAGTTTTAGATATCGTTTCGTCTCCGATTAAATAACATTACTTCCGACGGAAATCTAATACGATGCGACGTGATATACGATATCCCGACCACGTTATTTGCCGCGGACCAGATTTAATGAAATAAGTTTTCGCGACACCGTATATACAACATTATTACATGATGTATATACGATATGTGTAGTCGAAGACAATCGCAAGTGCCAAGGTTAAGTCCAGGCGACGTGTATTCGAGTGAAAAAGAAAAAAACGTTAATATATAATATTTTACGCATATAATACGTGCCGTCATATTAATAAAATAAACGCTTTGGTAAATACCTATAATGCCCAACATATACACAATAGATATTATACATAATATATAAAGTTCGAACGAGTATCTAGTTTTTAGTTATTAAAGTGTTTATATTATAGTTTTAAAAAAATTTTACAATAATATAAGTAGAGTATCTACCCAATATGTATTATACTTCAACCATTTTTACAAATTATTAAAATATTGAAATCAACATCATAGCTCCCGCATATATTCCAAACCCATTGTCATGGGCCTAATAGTGCACTTAGTTAAATAACTCAAGGTTGGTAGGTGTTTTTTACACCTATGCTCGCCGCTTAACATGACAAAATACGCAATTACGCAAGCAGAAATTTACGTCTGATCTAGATTCTAGAGCACTACTTATTAGGAACTAAAAAAAAATTTCAACAATATTCAGGGAGTTCTGATTGTCTCGTGGCTCGCCAAGTCACGCGCCGTGGAAATGATACAGACATTGTAGGTTCGTGTTAAGCCGAGCATAGTATTATATAGGCTCGGTACAACAAGCATGCCGCTCCAAGTTCACCGAGCCACGCGCCGTGGGAACCCACCCTAAGTTGAATAAAATCTACTTCGAAGATCTCAATCATCGGCAACATACTCGGCCAATACACTCTGCGCAAACGAAATTCACTCTGATCATGCAGAACATATCTGCACGACACTTATTTATACTACGATTATATGAATATTATTATTGTCTATAATATAATGATAATATGAATATAATGGCTGCTCGATGATCATTGTAAATCATGATAGTATATAATATATATACCTATATATATTAATATACAAAGTACTATAAATATTGTTGTAGCGGCCTGCATGTACACACGAATGATAACATGACGACTTGAAAATGATATAGGAAGGTACCAACTTTATAATTGCATACGATTACAATTTTAATGAGTACCTAGGTATATTATATACCTAATACAAATCATTTATAGTCGAGAATGTACATGCAACTATACGGTTCAAAAAATACCGAAATCGTCATTAAACATTTACAAAAATATAAACAAATAAAAGCCAAATATAAATAATATCATGGATTTTTAAATCCAATATCATTGTTAACATAATATACCTAATAGGTTACAATAATAATCGAAACTTAATTTATGTCATAGGTAATATTTGACATATTATATAATATATATTGTATATGAAAAACTTGCACGCAAGTATAATAAGCCTATAGTATTATTTCACTTAATGCTTGTCCTGACCCACTGTGTCTGTTTGTGAATAGTATTAATATATAGGTATATTATATAATAAATATATATTATTGTCTTTGTATATGATTTCGAAATTGCTTCCGTCGTGCAACATTTCGTAGAGTTCATAAATAAACACTGACTTTGAACAATATTTCTGGACAAAACATTTTTTTTTTGTTTTGAACTATTATCATCTATATTATTGGAGCATAAACGACAAAAAATAATTATACATGTGTACATTTCCGGGGAGGGAACAGTGTTTGCGATTTCAATGGATCCAAAATAAATATCAATTGTATACCTAATATATAGGCAATAGGTATAATTTATAGTATATCCAGGCATGAAAAATCCGTATCTCGGACAATAGCAACATATTACCAGGTAGGTGGTAAAAACAATTTTATTGTAGGTTCTAACCCTATGGCGTCACCTTTATGAAATATTCAACAGAACAATCGGATTAAAACCACGGGACTTATTTGTTTCATAAAAAGTGACACATGCCCATTACATTGAAATGCGATTATACGAACATCCAATAATATTTATATTAAAAATAATAATCCGATCTCGATAGAGTGGTCAACTATTGAAGGTTTGTCGCATAAAACAACCGGTGTTATTGTATAATTGTTGTCAAATTAAGACATACATTTATATTTTTGATAAGTACTTACTTGTTTTTATAAAAAAAAAAATTAATTTTCATAAACATACCAAAAAATATATACCAATAACAAATTTTTTATGTATGAACTGTGTGTTTATATATTAAATCTAATATGACTTATTCCCCTACTAAAGAGTATAAATATATAAAAAATATGTTAATCTTAATTTAAAAGTAATGTTAGATCGGTGGCAGCACAACTAGATAAAATGATAACGTCAGTGCCGACGCCCGTTACCAATAACATAAAAGGAAAACAAAAATAAAAATAAAATTTTAAGTTGTAAAACCAGAATCACAGATATTGTACTAAACAAAGACAACATTTATAGAGCGTAGCTAAAAACGAAACGAGTGAAAATTAAAAAATTATAAAATGTAAAAAGTGATAATTAATAATACACTATTGACCTGGTTTTAGCTAATATAGTTCGAGAAAAATATTCCGGACATGTAGCCCTACGCATATGAAAGCTAAACAGATGGTAAGAATTCATGAATTGAATAACTTCAAAGCTTCAAATGAGTATAATTGCATTTCAATGAACAACGGTGTCCGCTATTTAGAGGTTTTAAGCTCAACCAAATAATTTGGTGATTCACATATATATAACTCATTTCAGTCTGCAATTTTAAATCAGGAGATCTCCAGCGAACAAATCTCATCGCTAATATACAAAAGTTAAAACCATTTACGAGAACAAGAAAAAAAAAAAAAAAACTTTGGATAGATATTTGCATCTTATTGGTTATATACGCAACCACCATCACGTCTACTGTCATAATGGACAAAACACATACGGTAAGACTAAACTTTCAACAGTTTGACATAAAAAAATTCAACGCCCAATTCAAAGTTAAAACAACGTTTAGACACATGTGACCCTGCCTCCTATGTATCCGGGTCTTGCTTTGATCATTTGGCGAGGACGGAGTGTACGCAAAACGTAAGATGTTTGGTCGACGTTTTGATGGATCATGGATGTCCCAAAAATGATTATCAATATAGCTACAATAGTGCACCTATATAATATAATATTATACTATAATATAGCTGCTAAGGCCATGTTTTTTCGATTCCACGTCCTTCGACGGTTTATTAAATATTTCCATCTAATTATTATTGTATTATTATTAAAATACGGGCGCGCGAGAGACGTACCGAAAAAAACGCTCAGCAAAGTCGATTATTCATTACATTACCCTGCAAAGGATTAATCTGACACCACAATCAGGATAACATCATGTCATCACTCACTCACGTACAGATACTACACTTTATTATAATAATTATACGCATCTGATAAATAGTATTCCATCATTGTTCGGCGATCGAATATATATATTGATTTATAATTACCGTACTTGTTTGTGTTGTTCAAAAATATTATACACTAAGTCTGTATGTAGATACAATGGGTTTACAATGTATTCGATATTTGTCGTTTCATTTTAAATCAGCTGTATCTAGCGTTAATTCCAAAAGACGTCAGTGAATATAATATTAGTGTTTCACAACGAAAACATTAAAATCCCCTATCTACTATAAATATTTATTATGAAATTAATTTTTATAAATACAACGGCTATTTAAAATCTTAAGACCAAAACAAAATTTACTGCAAAGCGAATTTCAGAACGATATACTTAACTTCTTAGTTTAAAAGAACTATAATTATGATTATATTATGAATTTTTGGTAGTTTTCTAAAATGTATAGATATCGTAAATTATAACAGCTGCCTTTAATGAAAATTTGTAGCAACTTATTAAAAGCGATGGAATATAACTTACAATAAGAACAATTTTAGTTGAGAAAACTCTAATTATGACTAACACTCAGCTGGAGGGTCTAAATTATTAAAATTACAATGTCATCAAGTCAACATAAATATAGCACATTCAATTATACGAGGCGTTTCTTTTGCAATAATAATGGCTATGAGAATACTCAGTTACAATACACGTAAGTTAAATTTTGGATTTATAAATGGTTAATAATTTTGATTCATAAATTCTTTAATAATATTCATAACATATTTACGAGCATATTTATATTGTTTATATTATAATAACAAATGCCAAATAGTGAAAGAAAAATAAAGATCAAAATGAAATAAAGTTTCGAATACGTTTTATACATATTATACGTATTCCAAGTAAAAGGAAAATAAAATTTTTTTCAGATTTGCACTTTTAACATAGTATATTTTCCAGAAAATCCGGAAACTAATAACTAAACGAAACAAAAATAGTGGATTTCTAGACAGTTCAAATACATCGAAACAATTCAAACAAAATTATGTCCAACATGTGATAAAATATTAAGTACAAACTTTCGATTTAGTTACAAAATATTTCTTCTGAAATCGTATAAAAAAAATGAAGTTGAAGGTATTTTAATAAAACAAAGTGAAATATTGAATTGAATATATCTATACAGTTTGAGTTATTCTAATTCACAATACGTATAGGTACCAAAATAAATATTATAAATTCCAAACAAGTTACAAAAATGTTAGGTATTTAAAAACTTTCACATATTTTTGAAATTTACAAAAATGTATACTTCGTATAAATGTACAGGTACATCAAAATGTTCATATATATTTTTTAATTGCGATCAAAGTGGATTTAAAATTTACCACGTTTCCGAACTCGATATGTGTCTCGCGTTAATTGTAGACATATTATTATTCAATGATTGTATTATCAGATTTTCAATTGAAAACTTTTCAGATTCGAGATTGTTCAAGACATAAAAATATACCTATTTGAATGTGGGGGGGGGGGTTAGTATTATCCAAAATAAAGTGACAGCTTATAGTTGGAAAAAACATAATTATTTACTTAAGAGTCTTAAAACTGAACTCAAAAATTATGACTGCTTGTCTATATAAAATTATACTTATTACTTATTATTAAATATTAGTCTATTTTATTAACAACGGACTGCATGATATAAGAATTCATCAGGTGCACAATATTTTAAGTGGCTATAAGAACTTAAAAGGTAGGTATATTATTTATGGAAACTATATATTACTAAATAAACATACTAAAAATCAAAAATCTATAATTTATTTATTAACTTAACGGGACATTACATAAGATAGTTCATGTACTGCAGTACATATAAAATTAATGTTCAACAAAAACTATAGGTTTATTAATTAAAGAGAGAAAGAATGATCGGTAATGAAAATTCACATGAGAAGGGTAATTTGAGAGTAAATAGAAAGTAATTTGACGGAGAGAATAATATTATATTATTAATAAAAAATAATATAAATATTATTTCCGATTGCAGGGTGCGCGCTATCGGAAAGTTCTGTTTTCTTACCTCAGTCTATTATGGACGAGTGTCTCGGCCAGTTCCCTGCCGAGTCTCGGGTATGCAGTCTCAACGAGTAATAACAACTTAGGGTCGGTCCTAGGACGGCCATCGCCTGATCCTTGGTGCGGCGGTCTGTGATCCGTTGGCGGTGTGGATTGGAAGTGGGGGCACATGCCATACGGTCGCATCCGAACCATTTTGCGTTCCCGTCGCATCAGCAAGCTTAAAAATAAATCAAAAATATTTTGTTTAAGTATAAAAAAATTGGTTATGAAAATTCCTAAATATGTTGTATATATACCATATAATTATATTCATCCACCTAATACAAATATAGTTCACTTTTGTCAATTCTGTAATAATTACAATTGTTGGAAAACAACTTTTTAAACAAAAATTCATCTTTTGAATCTTCAGCCGGGAAAAATTAGCGATTCCATTAAAAAAAAAATAGTAAAATTTACGCATACACATTTACGCCTACCATAGGGTTACAAATTTAAAATTTTCTCAAAATGTATATTTTGTCATTACCTTTTACGTCCAGAAAACTTAATTTCAACCTCAGGTTATCGGGCTGAAATATTTAGTGATACTTTTTAAGAGGACGCCCCACCCGCATGTGTTGTCTCCGTCTTACACACGTATGACATACCAAATTTCCGTTTGCTAGTTTCAATAAGGTGCTGTCAGTTTTTATACTAGAGTGAATTGACCTGTTATCAAATTTTGAAGTAATAACATTATCTGTGTTCTCTCGTTGGTCTTTTACGATATTTAAATTTTTAAGTGAGGTATGGGTATGGAAAGTATTAATATTTTAAAATGCTCATAATTTACGTAAAAATTAAAATATCGTAAAAAACCAACAAGAGATTAAGAGAACACATAAAATGGTGTTACCTATAAGTTTAATAATAAGGTAAATTCACTCTAATATAAAAACTGATAATACCTTATTGAATCTAGCGAATGAAAATTTGCTGTCATACGTGTATAAGACGGAAACAACACATGCGGGTGCGACGTCCTCTTAAGTGTGTTCAGTGCAATATGTATATAATGTATACCTATAATGTATATTGTATATATGTAGAAATATGTAACGCTTTTAAAATGTCTACCATAATAGGTAATACATTATTTATATATACCTAAAGTTGTAAAAATAATTGTGGTATTCAAGTGATTAAAATAGATTAGCAAGAATAATTGGTAACGTTTTAGAAATAAACTATATAAATTATAAATTTAAGAGGACACCACACCCGCATATGTGTTGTCTCCGTCTTACAAACGCGTAACATATTTACGCTCAGCAGTTTACGTTTTATTCCGTTCGCTTAAAAATTAGAGTGAATTACGAAACTTGATTGTACGAACATTAACAGTGTTTTGTTGGGAGTTTTTTTTACAATAATTCGGGTTTTAAGTGAGTTATGTGTGTATAATAAATGTAAATTAAAACTGCTCATAACTCACTTAAAAACTGAATTATCGTAAAAAAAACTTCCAACAAAACACAGATAATGTGATTACCATCGAGTTTTATAATAAGTCGATTCACTTTAATTTTTAAGCTAACGGAATAAAACGTGAACTGCTGAGCGTAAATATGCTATGTTACGCGTTTGTAAGACGGAGACCACACATGCGGGTGTCCTCTTAAGCATTTTAATAATTACCATGAAAAAAAGAACACTGTTTAAATACGGTCACTATAGTCACTACTAATCTCTTTCTTGTTATTATAATCCGACCAGATAAAGTAAAAAAAACCATGATAAATTAAAACACAATTAAAATGAGCTGTCCTATAACACATATTCTGATACAAATATTGAACAATCTATAGAGTTCTAATCGACCATTTTATTTATTATAACTGAATCAACGCTCAGAAATATGAAAAATATTGATTGTAATTATGAATGGTGATTCGGGATTCCATAACAAAAGTAAATATTACTTTTATTATAAAATTAATAAATTAACCGCTTGTATATTTTATCTATACATTATATATGACAGATTATAATTTAGAAATAGCTAGCAGGGATATAGCAATAATTAGAGATCTTTTTGAGTTTTATTATTTTCCGTATATATATATATACTACCTATATCGTATATCTATAAACGATTTTCTGAAACTATAAGCTCATAAGGAGTAATTAAAAAGCTGACAAACGAACTAAAAAATTAAAAATTAAGGACTAAATGATATTATTTAATAAAATTTAAAACAAAAGTAATAAACGAATGATATTAAGTAATTGTCTAACAAAACCTTATGAACCACAAACGGTTCAAAGTACTTATTCAGTTATATCGAATTACTTTATGCGTACAAACTCTTTACAAATATATTACCAACTGCAGGCAATTATACAAACGGATACAATTTGAGAATTTGAAGTTCTCGGGAAAACAAATTGTGTATGTCTTAGTTTTACCGTGTTACACGTTATTATTTTAGTTATATATTCAAGCACCTATTGCCAAGACAACATATTGATTATAAAGCGTATTACAAAAATTACAAAATAATAATAATAATAAATAAAAGATATAACATAATTTAACAAATTTTAGCCACATCGACTACTATTTCAAAAATATTGAGAAAATATTTTTTTAACATTAATATTTTATAGATCCTATACAGGTTACAGTAGAACAGTACCTACCTAATTAAAGTTGTTTAATATTATATGAGAATGCAAAATGAAACGATATAGTAATTTTAAATTATATCAACATCTAAAAGTTTAATGAACTAAAAACAAAGTATTCTTTTTATAATAATGGAAAATTTCTAATTGTATTGTATGTCAAGTGTATAATGTTTATTATAAACTCAAGTTGAATTATGTTATATGTTGCTCTTATAAGCCGGTCGAAATAAAAAGTCTACAAAGTAGTGATTAAAAATTAATAATATTTCCTTCTCCAAGGTTTAGAAAATTAACCAATGACACATGAGTATAATAAATTAATTTAGTGAATAAAAAAACTTATTTTTTCAAGTGTCTATTTAAAAATGATCAACATTTGTTTGTTTAAAGAAACAATTTAACCAAATTAACTCAAATAATGTTCGGTTATAAGAAATAAAGTATTATAACGATATATTAGCCCTGTAGTTTTAAATCAACTTTGTGCATTATTTATATCATACCACATTTATTTTAATTATTTAGTTTCAAGTTACGACTGTTAATAGTTATTGAAATCTACTGTATTATCAATAATATCAGTAGAAATGTATAGATATACCAGATACCTATAATACTTTACAGGTACAACGATGTTATTAAACAACATAAAGTTTTGGTACACAATGATGCGAAACACTCGAACACTTATTCTTTTTATTTATGATGACAATTATTGTCATCAGTCTTTAATTCATAATAATAGCATATTTCTATACTTATTAGTTATTAAATAGGTGCCTAAATTATTATATTTGATGACGGTATAGCTAAGAGCTAGACATGTACGCATAAATAATTTATCGTGAATAAAATTCAATAACAGGCGTCAGGCAAGTGTAGTATAGCGGGACTCTATATTACAGATAAATTGGAACGGCAAAGTTTAACGTTCTCAATAGGATGAAATTTGTTTATTGTGTTTCTTGAATAATTTATTTTGAATTAAGTTCCATTTCATCGGCAGCCGTTGGCCAAGTAGTTGGTAGAAATAACTTTTTTTTCGTATAACATAATAATAATACATGTAAATTGATAGCAACGGCGTTCTCAGAATATCAATTCAATAATAAAAGTTGATTGCGGAATACTAGCAAAATATTCTAATATAATATTAACACAGAATAGATTAAATCTATTCTGTGATATTAACGTGTTATTTTGAGTTTTCGTTCGCAATAATACGCGCGGGTATAGGTTAGACGTTAAAGATTTGATAATATTATGTTGATCATTAAATATTATCAGTATATTATATTCATATTATAGTATAATAGGTAGTATTATTACTGTCATTTATTGGGTATTATAATATGATATCGTGGAAATCAAGGCTGTAACTGGTAAACAATTTCGGGGGTTCAACATTTTTTAAATATAGATACTAAACACTTGTCATTTTTACGTTAAAAATATAAAATTTGATTATTATCATTAAAAATATAAGTCGTCATTATATAATATTTAATTTACATAATATTCATTATTTATATACATATAGAATTATTCACATTATTTAAAAGTACCTACAAATAAAAAATATTAAATTTGCAAAGTAATTATTAATTTATAGTCTATAAGCATACAATATGTTGACTATTTTATATTAGTAAAATAACTCTATCTTTTTGAAGAGCAAATGTATTTTGGACGTCTTCTGGATCCACTTTAATATGTCTATGAACACTTAATAATGGTAAGCCATTTAATCGGTTTTGTCCAATAACGTTTCGCAAAAATGTTTTCATCCGTTTCAGCGTTGAGAACGTTCTCTCGGGCGTTACTGGTAATATAGCTAAAACTTTTAACTTATAAAAAGTAAGTATATGTACGGAAATAAATCAGAATTACAATTATTTAATATTTCAACGGCTGTAATAGGACGATCGTTTTGAGAATGTGAGATCCATTTCCTATTCCAGTTTAATTTCTGTGGGTAATAAATCAATATATCTATATAGTCAGAATGTCAGAACATAAATTAAAATCTGTAGCTGATATTGCAGCTTTATGACAAGCTTTTATGAAAATCTTTTTTAGAATGTTCACTAAATACTTTAAATGCATGTTTCCAATTATTAAAAATTTTGAATACTAATAAGAGGAAAGTTTTTGATTATTGCCTTTGCCTCCAAATTCCTTACCAAATATTACACAGTGTTTACATAGGGCACCACCATTATCAATTGTTGAGTAAACAAGCCATGGAAAACGTTCAAACCAGCTAAATTGAAATTTTAGTGTTTTTTTTTTTTTGAAGTTGTGAATGTTGAAAATACATAATTTTTATCTGGCATCCAAGGAGAAATTAAAAATTTTAATTTTAGTTCATCGCACACATTTTTATTTAAACAGTATAACTAATATCGTTGTCTTCAACCTCAATTGTTTCGTTATCGTTTGAATTTAACCCATTATTTTGTTTTGTTTCTGATTCTAAATTTTTAGTTTGCACAATACTAGAACTTTCCTGAACATATGGTAAGTTAATATCTACTTGTGTTTGGACAGTAGGGACATCATATCAGTCTAAAATAAATAAAGTAGTATTTCATTACTTTTATATTGATCTATTGTATGGTGATTAATAATTATTTATCCATATAATAAATTTGTATTAAAACCATTTTATATAATAATAATCAGTAATGTTGTAACATACTTGTTGACGCTTTGTAAAATAATTTTGAATTTGGTTTCTTTTACTCGTTTTATAAAGTTGACGTGAGCACGAACAGCAGTAAAATGAATGTTTTACAATACACACAATATTATTATATTCTTAATCTTAAATAATTTGGATTTTCAGCGATCGACTTTCATATATAAGTTTATATTATCTGTGACAATCACCTTCTATTGTATATTTTTTTTTCTGTTTGAACCGACGGCACCGCGGGATCTGCTTTCGCATTCTTCCGCGGCGCCGCTATAATTTGTATCTAGTACCTAACCAGCTATCTAACCTTATACCTATTAATCCTAATCTTTATAACGACGTTGAAATAAAATAAAATGATACATTTTATCTTATTTTAAATTACTGCTTTAACGAAAATATACAATTGTTCTTTAATACAAATTATAGTTAATAAATTGTATTCATCGCTAAAATGTTTCTACTTTTAAAAATTTCGGAGGGGTCCGGACCCCTTCCCCCAGTTATGGCTTTGGTGAAAATTATTAAGTCTTGACCAAAGATATCTAGATACTAAATAACCGTGGTTTCAACAGTTGCTGATGTTTGCTGAATATAATATTGATATAATGTATGATTATAATAAAAAAAATCGTTATTAATTGCATTGAGTAATATAACATAATATAATATCTCGCGTAGTTATATTATATAGAAAATATTCAAAATTTTAATTATTTTTTAATAGGTATGCAGACATTAGATAAAAATACTATAGATGGGACTTCTCTATTACAATTTTTCACGATTTCGTATAGTTAATTTAATAATTTACAAGCTTAAAATATTTTTGAACAAATTCCTACAACACCTACAACGATTTCTACCTATATTATATTTTATACGTTACTACGCAAGATTTAAACAACAGCTTGTTGAAAAATATGACAGATTCTGTAAAAAAATATCTATTTCACAGTTCAATAAGCTGCATGATAATAGCCACGAAAATTGTCATACATTTTGTTATTTTAATATGTTATCAACATTTAAACTTAAAACGTGGTGTTCGTGTATAATAGTAGAGTAAGTTACACTGGGCTGTCGATGATATTTTTTTTTAGCGCTGCAGTATTATTATAACACATTTTATACAGAGTTTGTATGAAAATCGGCAGTAGTGATAATGAATTCAAATGATAAATATATTTAAATTAGTTTTCAGGGTATTAAATGATCTGATTTTTTGGTCAATGTAAATTACACATATAATATTGAGTTACAGTATAATTTATTATATTTATTTACACAAAAACCTCTCTCAAAAACACATTATATATTCCAAATCTGTTTTTAGAGTACATAAACAGGAATTTTTCTAAAGCTCGTAACGTTATCCCGTTTAGGTCCTTGTGACCACTTTTTTTCAACACTCTTCGGTTTTGATTTATGAAACGTATTGCATATGACGTAAAAAACCTTATGCAAAGCTTTTGAGTTCATATAATAACACAACGACGCCACCGCGAAATATTAACTTCACCGATCGGTGGTATATAAAAAAATCAGTCCTTTGAAAATGTGAAGGACTTTTATGTTTTCAATGGGTCACACAGACATCCGGCGAAAGTACAAAATAACTTGTGAACGAGTGACCACCGTCATAAAAAGAGGAAACTGAAGTTTAATTTGTTTAAATGTATTTTCATTGTTGAATATCAACTAAATAGGATTATGGTTTTATAAGATTTAAACGCGATATATACATATATAACCTCGACACGTTTTAATAAAATGATCGAGGATAAATTATTTATTTATACTTCAAGTAGGTAGAAAATATAATTAAAACATGGTCATAAGTAAGTAAGTTTATACATTTTAAAGTTAAAAGTATAATGTAATAGATAATACGTATATGATTACTTCTGTAGGTATTAATACTGAATATCTAGTCATTGAACTGTATAGTATGTCCGCTCCTCTTTATATATACGTTCTAAATTTAATGTAAAAAGTAACACCCTAAAAGACTGCCATATTGAGTCTGCAAATGTTCCTTTCCATGATTATTCATATTTTTTATATCTTCTACCAAATGCCAGTGATATGTCAATGGTATCCAAGGTTATTATATCTTAACCGATGGTAGTATCTTCGCTTTTTATGATAACAAACATTATCACATATCGCGCAGATAAGTTTTTATCGTTTAATCTATAAGAAGACTCAAAATGGCAGCCTATTATAGGGTGGTACGGTTTTTATACCCAATTCGCGTTTCATATTATACAGTTCAGTGTACCTAGTAGTACATAATTTATATATTTATTTGCTATATTATATTGAGTATCTATTACATAACAAATATTGTATAATTTTCTACAATAATATCACAGAAATTATTTATAATTAATCTTTATATTTATACCTACACAATGTATAAAATAAAATCAGTATTTAATATAATAAAATATAATTTTTAGCTTGAGAAAAACTATAAACAAAGAAATATAAATATATAAATATTATATCACAGTATATACTCTATGAGGTAATACTCAATAAATTATTCATTTAAGTCCTTCGTATTATTATTTTATAAAAAAAAAAACGGTGATAGATAATATCTGGTATATACGTTATAAATTATAATATAACTATATTATACAACTAGTGTTACGGCGTAACATCAACACATTAAACGCATTTCTTAATTCCAACACATCATTGACCAACAAAAGACGATATGATAACAGAATCGGGCATGCCAGCAACACGAACACAAGACGTATAGTTTTACACCGAAGAAGAACAGCAGTAAGACAAGGTAAAACGACATGGTCCGTAAGAACTGTGTTTGGATACCTCGTTATACTGTTAACAATGGCCCAATCAACGACACAACTACTGGGGCAAACGGGTCTACACATCGGTGCGTTTGTTATGATTCTATTAATCATCAATCGATTTTCGACGTTATCATCATCTCAAAGTGACGTCTAAATTATCAACACATCATAGATCATACGTAAGAACCAATATTTTATTTATTTCCGCTCCGGCCACGAGGCAAGTGCACCTGAAGGAACACACCACCGAGTCACACGCTCTCAGGCATTCTACACCTTAATTTAAACATTATGACTCATAAGAGGAAAAAGAAATCAAAAACCAATTCGTCAGTCCCATAATTTAAAAGGGGTCCTCGGCGGACTCGATCAAAATCACCAACCCCCTCTAAGGAATCTTTCAACTCCGAAGATAGCTGGCCTAGCTCTCACTCACGTAGTCAACCTGAAACCAAACCAAACAACATTAATACTAATGTAACCAAATCGCTTCGTATACCATCCATTTGCGTCCAAACATGCACAGAATACTCATGGCGAAATATGTCAAAGGCCTTGTATACAATGCAAGGATGTCGACCAAATGATCGCGAAAACAACATCTATCCCACTGCAAATTCAAATAAATTGCCCCAAAGAAACTTCGTTCAGACTCGTCAAACAGTTCATAACCATCAACAAAATCATCTTCCACACATATACACTACCCGTAGAAAAATCTCTAAAAATCGCAAGTAAAGGTATCCGACTATTGACATCACCGATGAAGAACTTATGAAAGAGCTCCATGAAATAGATCTCAAACCAGACCTGGTTAGAGCCTTTGAGAAAAATACCAAAATACTTCCGATCCTCATGGTTAACCTTAAAACGTACGGTAAATATCAAAGAAATATTTGAAACTACCTACTTATTCTACGTCCGAGTAAAAATAGAACCATATAAATCAACAGGTCCCATCCAATGTTTTTCTAGCTTTGGTTATTCGTCACTCCAATATGGATACCCATCAAGATGTGTAAAATGTGGAGAAAATCATCCGAACAAAGAATGCAAAAACCAAAAGAGGGCACTCTAACCTGTTGTAACTATAGGGGCTGTCCCATGTTGTCACAACGGACCCTTCATAATAGCAGGGGAATTTAACTCCTAACACCCCAGCTGGAACAGCTTTTCAGCAAATATTACAGGCAGGAAGTTACTCAGACACTCGGAGGAAAACAATTACACAATTGTTGCCCCTGACTCTTCGAAACATTATCCATACACCGCAGCGCATCGGCCAGACGTCTTTGATATTAAATTATTGGCTCTACCATCAAGTCAATATACAATAATTAATCATAACGATCTCTCATTGTACTAAAGTCCAATCCAAATCAACATAAACGCATCTCCAATTTCTAAAAATCCACCAAAAATACTTAGAAAAACTAACTGGCTGAAATTTAAAAACATAACTCTCCCAAATAAAAATCATCAGCATCCAAACACCGGAAGAAATCAACAACAGAATTTATCAATTAACAGCTATCATTCAAACTGCACTAGAAAACTCCTCTTACACTGACAAACCAAAACAGAACAAGCCTCGCAGCTTCCTGACAAAATAGTATTGGAGATAGAAACCAAACGTCAACACAGAAAAACGCAGCAATCTACCAGAGACCCGAGAACAAAGAGGTTTGTTCGGTTTGCACAAGGAACAGTAAAATTGCCTTTTTCAGGGACACCACAATATAATCCTCTCGAACGCACCTGTTACGACCACGCTGCCCAGATGGTACTTACGAACAGACGCCACTTGTTTAAGCAGGTAGATAACGTACTCCAACCGTCTATGAAATCGACATATTCCCAAAATTGTAAGCCAAATCCCGCCCATCGAACGAAAGTCTTGGATATTTCGGGAGCCTCATTTCCAATCTCATAATTTGTAAAATATACTTTATATGATAGAAATAAACATAAAATGTATGTAACAAAACATCAGCAGAGTTAAAATCATTAAGAGACGGTATCTCACCCTACAGTTGAGTACCGTTTCAACTGGCACCTAACGTGGGGCTCAATCCACGACCCCGAGATTAAGAGCCTCGTGCTCGTTTTCCCTTGTTTTACTGATGTTCTTCTCCTCTAGTGTAAAACCATACGTCTCATATTCATGTTGCTAAATTGGCATACCCGTTTCTGTTATCATATCGTCTTTTGTTGGTCAATGATGTGTTGGCTTTGAGGAAATCCTTTTAATGTGGTGATGTGACACAGTAACAGTGTAGGTACTTATAATTAATAATTTTACTATTTTTTTTTTCAAATAAAACTAATAGAAAACGTTGTATTCTTGGCTTACAGTTTATTTTGAAACCACTATAGCTAAACAGCTACCTTTGTTTTGTTATTTTCTTCTAATGCTATGAATAATTCACATTTGTTTCCCAAATTGTAGCATTAAATCAATCGAGAAAATAAAAATATAAAATGAAAATTACCAATGATCTATAATCTAACGATTTAACTATTACTTTAAATAATTGTATATACGAACTATTATAATAGAAAAATGAAGTATACATAGTTATCTCATATTAACCACTAACAAATAAATAAATAAATAATGCTTAGTCAGATATTTCTAACACGCTATTATAGATTTATTAAACAATATACTATTGGCAATATTTTATTATTATTGTTATATAGATGAACAATTAAAAACGTGGTCAGTTAATTTTGAAGACTGTAGTCAAAACATAACTTGGGCGATTCGAGAAAATTATTTATTACATTGAAATAATCCTCTGCCTAAGTTTAGTTGTTGTACGTAGTAAACATAATCCCATGTCTTAAACGTACCAATTACAGTTCTAGCGTTTGGTCACGCCACGGCCAATAATTCACTTGGCAAATCGAAAACATAATTTCTTTAGACTATTTCTAGCTATAGTTAACATAATATTATACTGCAGTACAAAATCAAGACAGTTTTAACAAGTCTACAATATATTTGTTATTAATTAAGCATTTTATAAATAGTGACGCTGTTTTAAGATTTCATAATTTCGAAAAGTTAAATATCGACAATGTCTCCGATTGCATATATTATGAATGTATATTGTATATAATATGTATCTGGATTATTGAATAATATTTGTATTCCAAAATCACATTGAAGTTTGTAATATTTTATAAATAGGTATACGTCCTGTATACCATAGTATATCACGACTGGTACATTTGCATGTATTTAAATTCTTTCAAACGTATTACCTATTAATTATTATTATTATTATTAATTCACTCAGACATGATTAAATCAGCCAGGATAGTGTATAATTTATAGAAATTTGACCAAATGAAACATCCCCGAAAATCTTGATCATTGTCCATAATATGGATGTAGCGAAAGCTGCAGAATGAATGTCATGAATTATTTATACATGTTGGGTATAAGAATTGGACACTGATGATATTTCGTACCGTATATTATATAAAATTGGGTTTATATATATTAATTTTAGATCAAAACTTGAGTGAAGTGTGCGTTAATGATACCTACGCACACTCATACGTGGTCATAGCAATTTCCGAAATAAACTTAACGTATGATTGTACACTGTTTATATATAAATAATAATGCACCGTCTGACACGTAATTTGAAATAACTCTGCCTGGACACCTACGGGAAACCTTACAAAGGCAATAATAATGTACGCGCTCATAAAAGTGGATACAAATTCGTTTGTAGGTATTGCATGATGTACAAATAACGGCTAACTAGCGGAACGTTTAATTAGGATAACGAGAAAAAATTAGCTTTATAAAAGGTAACCTATAGGTATATTATATTGGACCACAAAACCTTCAAATAGAAAAACATTTATCACTTTAATATTTTATTATAATATGTTTGTGTTAAATAGAATTCGACATTATACGGCAATAAAACTCAACCGCACAATACCTATCACGGATGTGTGAATTAAATTATAATCAAATATTCAAATACGTTGTTCTGAATCACATTTTTTTTTTTTTTTGAATACGGTAACTTTAAAATAAAAGAAATTATTGCCTCATTTCTCAGTGTACCGTGAAATTATACTGTTGTAATATTTGGAATAATAATGTTATGCTGCACTGAAAAAAACTAAATTTTAAAGAAACAAATAACTACCTACTATTGGTAGAATATTATAGTGACTTAAGAAATTGAACCACCACTTTATACCAATTATATTTTATAAGTAACTACTTATTATAACTGATCGTATTATAGTAACGATAACCAATAAACGTAAGTGTAATGTACACAAATAAAAATAAATTCCAGAGACTCCTTCTAATTGGTCGTGTCCGAGTACCTACAATAACAATAACCACTAGGCCAAACGATTGCATATACTTGCAACTATATAATATATTTTATAATCCTATATGATTTACTCAAAATAGACAATGTCCCTAATGGGTGGCTTCTTTCCTCAAAAGATTCACATGTTATTACTCTTTCTCACATTGTCTTTTGTTCTAATCAAGAATAGATTGAAAATTTCTTACAAAAAAAAAATAAAAAAATATATGATAAAATCAAAATTATTATTTTTTAGATTTTGAGCGGAACAACGAATTGTGTTGGTTTTACAATAATGTGTGTTTTATTTTTGTGTTATTGTGTCTGACATCATCTTTTGGAGCAGTAAAAGCTTGGTACTTTTTAAGTTCATACATTTTAGAAATTATTTTGAATTTAAAAATGTAACATTTTTAATTTGAACACTAAGCTATCAAAGGTTTTAAATGCAATAAAATATTTACCTCGTAAGTCTTATTATTTACTGGAATATTAAAAAAAATTAGCGTAAAACCATAATAATATATTTTTTATGGGCGACTGAAATTAAAATTTTAACGATATCGGATAGTAACAATTTATTCTCAAAAGTTTTTGTAATTTTATTATTATTTAAAATATATAGATCATAAAAAATTGATACATTCCAGAATATTTGTAATTACCTATGTCCTATGTCCTGTCGAGGAACTATATAACAAGACCAGATATCATGCTCATGCAATGGTTTGTACAGTGCGAGCAGCATGAGTATTATCAACTAGGTAATGCAAGTATAATATGTACAGCTAGAGTGTATATCACAAACATTTGAAGTCTTTACATATTATGTATCAACGTAGTAGGTAAAAATAAATCAAATGTACCTACTTCTATCATAATATATTTAACAGATTTATAATGTAAATAAATTTAAAGCAGACGAACAAAATAAATAGTCTCATTTCTTGGCAAAAGCTTATAGATCACGTGAATACATAAAATGTATATAAGTACCTAATTTTAGGTGAAAAATATAATTTAAAACATTTATGCAAATACAAATAATGAAATAACTATAATCAATTTTATAAACAGTACATTTATTTATACCACGAAGGGCATCTTTTATAGTTAATAGTTATAATTAGACATATAATTATAAGAATTATTATTATAAAATTATTTAATTTAAGTACTTATAACAATAGGTATAGGTAATCAATATTAAAAAAGCAATTATAGTCACTGAAGTTAATTTATTTATAAAGTACACTTGAGCTTAAGCCACATGCTTTGTACAAGTACAAAGCAAATTTAATTATATAATTTCGCAAAGTTTAATCGTTTTATTCTAATTTAATATTGCTATAAGATCATTAAAGTGTACCTATTTATCAAATTAAAATATAAAAATATAATTATTTTAAATATAATTCATTCAAAAATAATATGACAGACAAAATATATTGAAGCTGTTCCAATAAGAAATACAAAACGAATTCTATTAATTCACCACCCGCCTTTGTTTATTAATACTGGAGTTAAAAAAAAAGTTAAAATGGTAAGTTATTTAAGATTCAGAATACACCAGAATAACTTTCACATTTAACACAAACAGGCCTAATTATTTACTCCTAAAACTTTAATACGCCCGGCTATTTATATTTTATACATTGTTTATCACCTAAAAACATTACTTTATTATGCACGTTTTTATTGTACAAGTACACAACGAAAATTATTTAAAATGAATGAGTGCACGATTTTTTTTTTAGAAAATATTTGTTTTACGAAAATTTATTTTTGAACAAAAAACAAATAAAACTAACTAAAGCCCATGAACAGTTATGGTATAGGTATGAACTACTTTTTTTTTATTACCTATAGCGTATTTATTTTAATATATTATACCTAAATTCGTACGCTCCCTCACAACAATAATATATTTTAATTTATATCCTTGACGACCTCAGAGGAATTCTGGTCGGGTTAGTATAACGCAGTTAAATATTATTTTAGTTCACTACAAAAATATGTCCGTCACGATGGCACAGCTATGACCGAATAGCTCGTGAATGGTACATTTAAAACAGTGATACGAATTTGCTACATTATTTGCTTTAAGTACCATATAAACCGTATATAACTATACTTCCTAACCGAACACTTGCTTGTCAGGTCGTCTGTCGGCCTGTATCGTGTACCTATACTGTATATAGTAAACTGGTAAGGTTCGATAAGTATAACTGACGATTGATTGATATTTTACTAACAACATAGGTACTCGTATACGAGTAAGAGAGAAAGGTAAATATTATATATAATACATTCAAAATTGTATAAAAGACCAGGTTAAGCCGAATAAGCCTAAGGCGTATTTATTTTTCTTAGCCCTTATATCTGAAAATGAATTATTTGCAGAAACATTAAATACAAATAAAAAAATTTAATAGTCCACTGAACACACTAAAAAGTTAAAAAAATAATACTAAAAACTTAACAGACGTTGCAAGTCTTATTTATTAAAAAAACTTCGAAACACAATACAGTAAAACCTCCTTATAACGGATCCTCTATAAGACAGAATTCTTCTTATAACGGAAAATAACAATTGTCCCAAATAACCTATATATCCTGTATATTTTAGTCTCCTTACAACCATGGGCGCCCATAGGTAACATTTTAGGGGGGGGGGTCAAAATAAAAAAATTTTCGAATGTAAGATAATAAAGATTTAATGTTATTTTTTACATATAAATGTATACATGTACGTTATATAAGATTATAAAAAATATAAATTAAAAAATATAATTCAGTATATTATTCGGTATCAGTAAATAAAAACTGTAAATTTCTTCGTTTTATTCCAAACATATTAATGACATCCTGAATGAAATTATCCTTGTTTGCGTTAACTCTTTCACGATGAAGGCTCATCATACACAACCCATTTAAACGATCTTTTCCTGTAGTCGAGCGAAGCCACGTTTTTACTCGTCTTAATGTACTGAACGATCTTTCTATCGTGCACGTTGTCGGAGGCAGTGATATAAAAATATTAAGTATTTGAAAAATAGCAGGATAATATTCGCAATGAGCCAATAAATCAACAAACGAAATTTCATCACACTGGGAGTCAATCAAATTTTTATGAATCCAATACTGATACCAAATATTAGATTCCTCTATCATATTTTCAATTTCATAATGATCACTAATCAGCTTAATTTTTTCTTTGAAATCATTAATGGTATACTTTTTAATATTTGTAGGATGCAGTAGACTTTATTGAGAATGCTATTTTATTTGTACTTGAAAATCGTCGTGAAAGAGATGATATTAGTGAATCTAAGTACGGAATAAAAATAGAAAGTCTGTAATAGTGTTCAGCAGAATCAGTTTCGTAATTTGATCTATTTTTTTGTTTGGATGTAATACGTGGAATTTTAATTTCTGCGCCAATTTTTTCTGCCATAAATATGGAGTGATTTCAACAAATAATTTTCCTCGGTAATAAGGTATAATATATAATATAATATTGTGGTAATATTTATTGAGCTACAAGTTCATAAAATTTTTTTCCAGGGGGGGCAAGTGCCCTGTCTTGCCCCCCCCTCAATGGGCGCCCATGCCTACAACGGAAACTCCTTTAACGAAAAAAAACAGTTGACACCGTGCGATTCTGTTATAAGGAGGTTTTATTTATTTGAAAATAAAATATCAATTTTATTTGGAGATCACAACAACGCAAAATAAAATGAAAAATCAGATCACAAATCCAAAAAACTAATAGAATAAACAATTTTTTTATTTTTTATAAATATTTAAATCCATGCAAAGACAAAAAATTTTAATTTAACAACAAACCCTACACAGTGCATATGTTCAAAACAAAATTCAAAACCCAGAGAAATAAAAAACGCTTTCATCAAATGTCAAAAACTTGCAAATTTAAAAGGAAAGAAAAAACTATAATGAACATTGAGTAGACATTGTAATGTCACACAAGAATATATTATATATTATGTACCTACAAAATGGACTAATAACCTAATGGCAAAATGACTAACTAATTATACAGTAAGACACATTACCTATTTGAAATGTATAATTGTGTATTTTAGAAAAAAATGCTACTAAAATAACTAAGGAAAATTTTACATATAGATGATAGGTAGTTAATAATGTACATCGGTATCTATAACTATATAATATAATACCTTAGCTATAGTAATGTAGGATAGTAAATAATCATGAATAGAGATTTGAAACAAATAATAATATATTTCACATATAACATATTTTTATCACCTACGTCTACCTATTTTTTTTATATCGTGATATTATGAATTACGATATAAGTTTTAACGTGATCAAATTTTGGCTGAAATAAAAAGTTTTTATTATTTATTTTGTCTCTGCAGAAAACTTACATTTGGTGACTAAAATAATGACCCTATCAAAAGTTTAGCCAAGGCACGTGATGTCTACCTCGCTTATGAACAGGTCCTGATTGCAAGTACACACATACCTATTATATATAATATGGATATATACATTATACTCGACGAGCTTATATAAAATTAAAATCAAAAATTACATCTGGTTTTCGTTGGTATTAAGGATGACATCATCAAACGGTGTGGTATTTAATATTAATTTTAGGTATGGTATCTATATTTTATAGTAGGTACCTATATCATACAGGAATGTTTACAAACGTCTATACACGTACAAGGTAAAAAAAATAAGAATATTGAATGTTTTTTTTTACAAATATTTGGTCCCACGAATATTATTGGAATTCTGTAATACAAATCTTATAGGACGAATGTTGACTGTGAAAAATATATTATGTGTCGCAAAGTTGATCTATAAGTGACCAATTGTTATTACAGGGGCATAGTTTCTTGTTTATATACTTACCTTAGGTAATATACCTATCTAGGTATTTGATATATTTTATTATGTTAATGTTATGTATATTATGCTACATTATGTTCGGTAGCGACAGAATATAAATATTCAAAATGATTTATCATGAAAATATCATACATACGACATACCTGAATAATAACACAACCTACCTAATTAGAATATTATAGTTAAGCCATAAACATTAATGTAGGTACCTACTTAATTAGTTTCATAAACAAAATAGATACAGATATCATAAGTATGTACGACTAAAACCACTCAAATAATGTTGTATGAATTTTTTTTTTTACAAATTGAATTATTTTATTATACGATTTTTAGTTTCATTTGTGGGTGGCTAAAATAAAAAATATTATGTTCACTGAATAGGAAATTTCGGAATTATGTATGCTGTATCGTTAAATGCCTACGATTTTGTTTACACATAACACTGAGCAGTCGTGGCCGAGCGGTTAAGGCGTCTGACTAGAAATCAGATTCCCTCTGGGAGCGTAGGTTCGAATCCTACCGACTGCGAAATTTTTTTTATTTTTAAACGCTGTACTAATGTAATTTTTTTCTTACGTGCCTACATAATGCTTGTAAATATATTATACGTAATTGTAATCATAAAAGTTGAAATATTAGTTCGTAAATGATTATAATATAATTTTGCTATTAAAAAAATCCTAAAAATATCAACAATATTTTTCATATTTGTGATTTTTTGCTTACAATAGCAATATGCATTATTTTAGTAAGAAATTAAATAATACCAATATAACAAACGTCAATGGCCTATGATTAAAAGATGAAACGTATTATGTTTTATTATGGATATAAGTTAATAACTATCAAATAAAATTATCGACAGTATAATGTCGTTCCCAAGTTATAAAAACGGTGTATTAATTTTTTTTTCACTTAATTTTTATTTATGCCGGAATATTTAAGAGGATGTCAGCGTAATATTTATTTTCTCTGAGACCCACGCGCTACTAAGATAAAAAAAAAATTATAAAAACTCATTCATGTAAAATCTTTTTTATGACTTTTGGGTAATCTAAGAGTAAAATACTAAAATTACCTACCTACTACTTACAAGAATTATAGAAGATAATATTTTTTTAGGGTTCGACACAACATTTAAATGGATATTAATTATTAAACAAATTGCTATGTCCTATTCTCAAAAATATTATGCACTATAATTTTTGTAAAGATAATTCGTACGAGTAATTAAGATACCTAAAAAAAAAAAAATGATTTTGCGTGAATGCGGTATGTCTATATATATTATGTAGACGATTTTTGTCTTGAAATTAAATCAAAACAACAATAAGCTGTTATTGTCAACACTCAACAGTATTTTTCTAAACTCACTCAATAGACAAAATACTACTAATAGCAATATGTGTTTATACGAATATGCATGCGTAGTTGTTAGATAGGTATGTTGTTGTACATATAGGTATTAATAAGGAATTATTCAATAATTAATCTTTTATTAACCATTAGTATAATAGTGTAATATTTACCTAATCTATTACACTACATGTGCCGATATCAATTCAATGATATTTGAAGTTGAAATATTGTATTCTTATTTCTAGGTGTACCTACTTGAGATTTAAGTTTCCTGGGTATGTAAAAATCGTGCTAATAATGTAATATTATAAATATATATTAACAAAAGTAAAAATGTATTAAACGTTACCGCAAGGCCCAAAATATTTATTAATGTTACTAAGCTTCGGCCACGTGATAAAAATAATAATATTAAATATATAATACACATTATATTACATATATTAATATATTATAGTATCGGGTAATAGGTTCCTAGTGTTCCTACACAATAACTTGGAAATCTTTAACGGCCACACACGCGTTGTGTCCGGGTGGTAGTAGTTAAAAAGAATATGTATTAAAAAAATCGTCTGTTATACGCATTACATTGGCGTCTATTGTATTATTATTATTATGAGAAGACGAGAGAGAGCTGCAACGTGTAACGCACGCGTTGTGTTTCTCAACCTTATTCATGTTTATTATTTTAGTTCCTGCACCCTTCCAAATATTTAATTCTTGTTTTTCGCGGCCCATTGTAAAATTTGCTTTTGTTGTCAATAAACGCTTATGGAATAAATATATATTTATGCAAAAAAAAAAATAATAATAAAACTATTTTCTTTTGTCCACCCCTCAAAGGTTTAAATTCGCGTGGAAATAAAGAGCTAGGTAGTACTGAAAATGTTACTCAATCACGCTAGTCACAACCCGTTTGAACAAGCGTTTTTCTGCGCTTTGTATTTATTTATTGGACTAGGATAGTAGGATGGCGGATTTGGTATGGTTACATTTTTGAAATCATTCATAAATATATTCATGAAACTATCATAATATTATACGAACTTATAATTTACGGCAGATAATATAACTCAGATTTTCAACAACGTCTCCTCTCGGCTAAAACCTATATAATAATCTTATATATAGGTAGTAGTCTGAAGCAGTGCATTTAATTCATAATGTTTTAAAGAGGTGGTTCAATTTTCACTAAATTATCATTTTTACACCTTCACTCACATCATCTTAGGTGGTAAAAATGAATTGCCTCAAATGCGTATTCACCAACTGTACTGGCTAATAAATAGTAACTTTTTTAAAAAGCATATTATAGCTGTGTGGTGTCACGCGGAAAGTTTAAAATTGAAATCCTTAATATGATGCAGTCGTTCATACAGTTCATACTAAAAAATGTACTAACAACGTATGCAGACATGAAGGTATTTAATTATAATAACAAAAATATGCGTTTAAAAATCATGAAATATGCACTTAATTATTCTCGGATTTGCGTGTTTTTGAATGGGAAACTATATAGGTAGAGGCCTAGATAGTAAGTTTATTTTAAATTTAAATACCTATACATTTTAGTATTAATATTTTCTACTCATCGCCTCTATATGATCTAATTTATTAATCATGTTAAAAATTGTATTCATAATATACCATTTGCAATATAAAATATATCGTTAAATCTGCAGGAAATATTATGCCATTAAAGTTTAGAATAATAATTTAAAAAAATATCTCTAAATGTGCTAAAACACACACCAAAAGCTTTTGATATTTCGTTCTTAGCGAAAAACGGATTTATGGTTTTCCGCAGAAAATACCCGCGGGTAATAATCAACGTATAATATATAAGCCTAACAAAAAATCAAAAAAATCAACAAACGTGTTTTTAATTATTACACGCAAATGCGACAAAGCCCGAGCCCTATTATATATTCAACTATAATTAGGTACGTATATTTCAAGACGTGCAGGTAAACATTTTTCAATACATTTATTAGTAAAATTCACTAAATTGGTAAATTCTTTCAATCATACACCTACCTAACCTATTCCTGAAATTGTTTTTTTTTTTAAATCAAATTAATTAATATATAAATGCGGTGATAATGGTTATAATGGTTAAGAGACTATAATACATAGTATGTCTAATAGTAATATATTATGTCTATGCAGAAAAGACTATCGAAGTAGTACATTAGTACAGATACCTAGAATTATAGTTGTTATACGCTTGTTAAAAATTTAAAATTAGGGGGTCTGTTGTTAAAATCGACTATTTTAACAACAGTGACAAATATCTCTATAAAATACTCGTGAATTCGCTCTTCCCCATAGATAATATATACATGGATAGGACATTAGGTGGTTGGTATGTGCTCGAAGTGAATATATGTTACCACAATGGTTATGTCTGGTTAACACTTGTGGTATCCTCAATAGTCTACTTTGATAAGTGATTACGCCACAATTTAAAAAGTAAAAATAAATTAATTTTATAATATTTTATATTAGTAAAATTATATTAAGTATAAATAAAATAAATATTATAGTTATGAATTACATATTTCATAAGTCATCGAGAAAAACATTAATATAATTTGTCATTACTGGTTTTTAAAAAGAATTAGTTTAGTAAATTTTGACCTAATTTTTAATTGTTCGTTTTTTTTTTGATTTCGTGGAACATTCTTATATCTAAATATTTATAAATTATTAAATTAGCTAATTGATCACGGTGAGTATCTAAAATAGAAACATTTTCTTTACAGCCATCAGCACTAAACATAATTTTATATTTATAAATATCATTTTTTATTTTATTCCAGAGGAATGTGCAATGTTTTTTGTAATTGAAATCTATAGGGTAGCTTCTAAACACTCTTTCAGCGTTTAAGCAAATTTTTCGAACCGTGTCACTTGAAGCAGTCCATTTTCCTCGATTTTTTTGATCGAAAAGCTGTGAGTATGTTGTATTATTGGTTTTATCTGCAATGAGCATATTACGACAGTTTTCACACTCAATTGTTTTTGCTATTGCCCGAGCTACAAATCCAGCTATGTAAAAACTGACATTTTCATTAATGTTACCAACATTGACTATATCAAAATAATCATGATCCATCGTGTGTTCATTATTTTGTACTGTGTTGGTTTCTGTTGTAGATGTTTAATTTAAATTACAATTTACAAGTTATAATAAACTTATAATTTTTTTTAATTATTGATAAGTGAAGTATTATCTATGTTTATACTCTGTGTTGATAACATAGTTTTATCATAAAACTAATGTAACCACAAGTAACCAGTGTGGTAACAAATATTCTCTTCGGTCACATTATACCGTGTGTATTAAGTATAGGGATGTCCTATCAATGTATATATTATCTATGCTCTTCCCCGTGAAATTTACAGAGATCACAACCTGTGATAAGCTAACCTAACCTAACCTGGTATAATATAAGTATAACTCATAATATATATACGTATAATGACGATATAAGTGTTTCAATCTATACCTGGCGATCGGTGAACTCAGGTAGTGCGTGTAATAGAATATGGACAGAAAACCGAGCACCATGAGCGCCGCCACGCAGCGTTTCACGGAAAACGGACGGCCGGCCATCATCCGTCGGTTCTTCAGCACTGTCATTTCGGCGGTCGACGGCGGCCGGTGATGCGTCGCTTAAGCGACGGCGGCGGCGGCGGCAGACCAAAAACGTCGGATGGTCGGCTGCTGCGGATGATGTCGCCGAGGCGCCGGCGGCCGGGAAGGTGACGGTCGTCGTGAACGACGCTGCAAAGTCTTTGTCGTCTTCGTCGTCGTCGTTGGGAGGACAGCGATAACGATGGCGGTGGTCGTCGGGGGCGGCGGATGTGGCAAAAAACAACAACGCACCCGGCGACAGCTCCGGCATGGCGTTACGCTGGCGGCGCGCGCCGTGTGCATGTCCGCCGCACGTCCGTACCGCGGCGGACGGCTGTTATTGCAGCCGCTGCCCGCTGCTCTTCTGCAATCGACAGTGCAACGGTGACGTGTCGTCCGTACCGCGGTGGAAACTGCAGGAATTCCGTGGTTGCGGCGACCTTGGTCAACTGACGAGGATTGCTAGTGTCCTGCAAGACACACAATAATTATGTATTATTATTAGGCATTTATCATACACGGATTGATACAATGGCGCAGCCTGGGTAGTTTTAGGTGTTACTAACTGGACAACAGCCGAATTTATATACAAAATATGTATTTGATAAAATGTCTATACACTTTAGATATTTAAGAAGTATGGTGTCATATTATGTGGTTCTACTTAATACTATTAACTAATATTACTATTACGAAGATTAATATTACTACAACGGAGGGTACAGATCGAGCGAACAACCCAATAGTGATATCTAAATATAAAATACCTCATAAGAAAACCTTGGCTATGGTGAAGGGTAGGTATAATACGAGCACGAAAAATATGTACATTATACAGTATGCTATATAATATGCGATACACTACATACTCTCATATTTATAACCCCGACAAATACTAAGAAAAATGTGTAAAGCACTGCAGCCAAGCTTGTATTATACTAAATTGCTTATTAATTAAAAACTATTAGTTCAATAACATGGACATATTTTCATCGTAGAAACGTACAAGATAGCCGTTTACTTAGAGCAATGAAAATACAAAAATAGTTTGCGATATAAAAATCAAAATATGATGATAGGAGGATATTCATCAACAAACATAATAATATAAGGATGCACGATTTAAGGCAATATATGCAGTATTAGAATTGCATTCGCATGGTTAATTATTCTATGTATTGATGATATATTTTATAAACATATTTAATGTAAACTGAAAATATATGAAAACCAATTATTTATAAGATATTATGACGTGCATTATTATGAAGTGCGTGGTCCTCTAGAATTCAGGGTGCTAAGTACAACTCTTGTAAGCGCATTTTCGATTTGCTATTCTATATGACTAGTGACTACTCAGCATTGAGCACCCCTTAAATATTTAATATTGTAAACGTTTGTTAGTAACAAAGAAATAATTCGTTCCGAAATTTGGGTTCCTTCAATATTCGATAAATCCTTTTGTATATTATAATCGTTAGCTCTAATAAATAATAATATAATAACATTATCGGTACATTTCATTTTTTTTAATATTTAAAAAAAAACTAAACCCCTGTACCAACATATAATTTTAACAACGCCGTATATTATAACATAATATATTGTTATTGTTGTACGCCGTTTAGGTATGGGTTTATTGTTAAAACGTATAATGCGAATTACATTCCAACAGCAACGTCAAGCCTGCGCTTACCGGAATCTATTGTTATATACCACCTACATAAGCGATTCCTCCCACGGCTTATTATATGCCGTTTTTACGAAGAAGAGCTTCTATCTGGTTCGTCACAGATTTGCACGCATTCCGCAGCCCGATTCCGAGTAAACCAGGTGCATACATATTGTAGGTACACAATATTAAAAACGTGGTAGTACCCTGCGGTATCCAAAAACTGGTAAGCGATTAAGCCCAATACACAAACTGTTTTGTAAAATACAAATGAAATCCATAAAACTATATTGGAGTAATAGCTGATGAGTAATAAATGTTTTATATTTTTTGTTTTCATTTTATCTAATTTGCTTATTGTATTACTATAAATAAATCTTCTTTTATAATAGTGAAAAAGACAAAAAAATATAATAAATGCACGAAATAGTAAATTATCTATATTAATAAAAATCAAATCTTATCGTATAATGCTCGATATAGCCTTCATTTCAAAGATCAAATATGACGCAGTGAATTGCAGTTGTGGGTAATGGGGTTTTTTTTTATCCATTTAACAATCGAGTGAAAGTGATAAGAGTATTATTTTATCGCTATTTTACTATTTTGTCATCACATACACGACGGACGGTGTCATCGACACTAATCGCTTGTATTCAAACATGCACACGACTGTATTTTACGTATAATGGAGAGTTTACACAACATAATAATATGCTTTATGAATAGGTACTGCAGTTTAGACTGTTTTGGAAATATACCAACTGGCCACTATATACGTCTATACATATATCACATTGATTTTGATTTTTTTTGTATAATTTCATTAATGCCCAATAATTTGTGATTATATATTTGTATAGGTATATAATTGTTAAGCTTACAAATATGAAAAAATATTTTACAACTCTATTCCTTCCCCACTAATATGACTAAAACTTGTTATAATTTAATCATCATTAGTCTTTACTCTTTAGTGTTCATAGGCATTACATATTTACATAATATGATACAATATATGATACGTCGAGAGGGATATAATTTCGTCTAATTTTATTAGTCAAGCAACCACAGTTTTAAACAGCAAAACTATGTATGCTAAAAAGCTCAAGTGTAATCTTACTTTTAAATCGTATAGAGATTATAGAGTCTATATGAATAAACTTTGTTCATAAGAAAATACTTATTGAACTTTCTCGCCTCTTGAGTCCCTGAATCTTATATACGGATAATATATAAAGGAAATCATTTTTATCGTTTCCGTGTATTACATTTATAGTATAATTATCGTATAATCCCCAAATTCCCTTTTACACGGGTCATGTGTTATAACGTTATGCGTTTGTCGGCAGTGTGGAGGTCAAGTCCATAATATAGTGGTGGGCGAAACAAAACCGGTATTTTATAATGTGTTTTTTAACACGTATAGTTCCAGACAAAATATTCAATGATTTAGGTCAACGGTGTCGTTATGCATTCTTTGTACACAATAAGGTGAGTAAATTATTACAAAAAGCAAAAATTGTACAACCAAAGTGTGTCGGAAAAGTAAAGTAGCAATAGGTATCGCAAAATAGTAATAAAATAACGTCTAATAAAAGGGTAAAATATATACGAGTTTATGTATACATACACACAATGCATATTATATATAAATATAGGATAGTAAATTATTTAAAAATATGTGTCATAAAAATTCAAGTAAAAAATCACACAAATATTATGTCATTATATTGAACTAAGTACATTATTTATTCTATAATCTAATATGTAATAATGGTATAAACTATTTTTTTTAAATACTTACCCAAATCCGCTTACTAAGTAGATAGGCATCGAGGATAATTTTATTTATTTTGAATATTTATACATAGATATACTATTACTATATGGAAACGTTGGTAGATACCAGCCATGTTAAGTTACAATCTAAAAAAGTGATGTTAGTATTCATGTTTGAATATTTTATTGATAAAATTGTTTAAGAAAAATAAAATAACTTAATAATCAGATGTTTCAATTCTCATGTAATCAATGATAACCCTATATAGTAAAGACACACGTTAAAGTGATTTGCAAAAAAACGTATAGAGGGAAAATATTATTAATTAAATAAAGTACAAAATCAAAACTAAGATGCTTAATATGTATATGCACAAAAATGTGAAAAAAAACCATTTTACAAGCGAGTACAAGTTGAAATTTCTAAAACTTTAAAAGGGGTTTTATTTTACATGTTAAAATTAAGTTTAACTACCATAAAAGGATATGAATTAAATTACATTACAATATTATGTAATACAACGGTAGATAAAAAAATTAATAGGTAATTATGTATTATATTAAAAATTAAAATTAGTTTATTGTTATTCTTATCTAACAATAATTACATTTTACTATGTAATAACCAAGTATTTATTAAATTAAAACTGTATCATAAAAGATTATAAAAATAAAAATGTACTACCTATTAATTTCCTTATATTATTTAAAATTGAAAAAAATACATTATTAAAAAATTATTTCACAATTCTATTTCAAACTAAACTATAATAATATAATACGTATCCATTATAATATTATGCGCCCCTGACTACTATACTCCATTATTTTTTAGCGAAGTAGCTATATAGTAACCTCGAAGTAAATAGTCATAGAGATATAATAACATATGTTGGTCAAAGAATTATTTAATGGTAACACTCACGCACCAACCAAACAACGATATGTCTGTCATCAATTAGTACATTATTCAAAAAAGCCTATTTTTCCTTAATACATACAAATTTGGAGGCTCAGCCACAGCACGCACATAAACCAATAATATTATACCACCCCTTTTAGTATTTCTGTTTGGTACCAAATAATATAATTAGTGGATTTCAGCACCTTTCTTACTATTTCACGCAAAGTCTAAGTTTAACGAGAGTAAAATGCACACATATTAAATGTATTTAAATTAAAGCATAGCTTGGACATAAATCAGCTGTTTCCTACACCCTCCCTTCATGACTGCATTCATTGCACAGGAAAATATATAGGTACGCGTGTAGGTCTATTATTCGGAGGAAGTGCTTTATTCCTTTGAGGGTTTTTGATTACTTCATGTAAACATTATTATACATAACATATAGTTATCCGAACCGTTAACTTATTTTTTAGCCGTCATAAATTACAAGGGTTTCCCCGCCTATTAGCGCTCCGACATTTTATTAAAATGTGCAATCTTATATCATACACACCGTGTCCCTGTGTAGTTATTGTTGCACACGACTAATTAACGAACTTTTCAGTCGTGAGTCTTGTGCGTGCAGATGGCTTTTGGCTGAGTTCTTGAGGTTTTTAAAGGTCAAAACGCAACAGCACGTGCAAATTTGCATCGATAACAATACATTTAACGTACCCAAGACTATAAATTCATATAGCAAAACGCAAGAGCCAGTTTAATACTATAATTTACGTAATCGCACTCCTTATCAACCAAATACATAGTTAATTTAACGTTTTAAGTATTTTTACATAGGTATAAAATATAAATGCATATTATATACAATAACCCTGCACTTGCGGTATTGGTCATTCATTAGAGTTCTTGACGTTCTTGCAGTGAATATAATATATTATAGCAATGCAATGGAGAAATAGTATATGTTTTTTACGAAACATTAATTAGGTACGATACTAAGTACAAAATATAAATTCATAAAAATATGTTTATTTTTAGAAAATATATATTTATATTTTTTGTGTTTTTCAATGGGAATACCTACATAAATACAAAATATAAATTAAAAAAATATTTATTTAGAATTTTCTATACTCGACCAAAATATTTGTATATAGACTATAATATAGTATTATATTTTCCAGAAAAGGTAAATATTTTCACTTGTATAATATAGACCGTAAATACTAAATATGTCATCGAGCAGTTCTATATATATAGCGTATCTACTACAATATAATAATGATCTATATTATAATAGATTATACACAACGGGATGGAGGATAGAAAATAATGGGGAGTATAAGATGTTCAATTAGGGGAGGACTGAGTACTATATGCTCGAAGTGTTCGAATATCTTTTGATCAGTGCTATATCTACATTATAGCATAGACGTACCTAATACCGTACTTTTGAAGTCGTGCGCCCAGAAATTTCCGGCCGACAAATAGTCCGGATGTAAGGGTTCTTAGTTCTTACTCCCTTTCTACACAACTTCCGGCCTCCCACACATTGATATAATTGGCATGTTTCGGTCGGATACAATCGCGTTCCACGTCTGTTTTGCGCAATATACGCTATAGAAACCGGATGTATATAGAAACGCTCACGTTGTAGATATCGAACGGTAAAGGTGGAAAGAGCTGAAAGACTATGCGATGTACCTATATAAGACATGCAGGGTGAAATGGAACAGAAATCAATTCATAAATATTTGAAATGTTTTCAACACGCATTTATTACAAGTAACCACAAATACGATAAAGACATATATAGGTATCTACGTATGCATAATAATAACTTATTTTTTGTGTTTTTATAGAGAAGAAAATTATTATTTTTTAAACAAATAATTATAGTAACAATTTATTTATGGTAATAAATCGTAATGATTATAACTTTATTGTAACCTGCAAGATGATACATCGGAGGAACTTGAACTAAAATGTACAAGAAAATCAAAAAAACATTGATACGATTAAGTAGGTAACTTTATCGACTATTATTTAGATAAATTTAGATAAATAATACTTATTCTCAAACCGAGATTAATCGTAATAATAACTTTAACTATAATAGCCTAAACTTCACCAGATGAATAATAAAAACACAATTAAAATGTTATACTTATATAGGTACTTAAATATATATATTATATATATATTAGTACATACATATAATACATAAAGGTACCTCCTGAATTTAAACGTGAATCGTGATTTTGTTAAAATTATTATCTAAATTCACAAATGTCAATTTTGTTTAGTAAATAATTTATTTCAAATCATTATGGTGTAATAGTACTTGTACTTACTTAGTATAGACTATAGATTAATAACTTTTACTCAATGCACAAAATAATAAGTAATTCAAATATAAATTCTTATGTAAATTAAGAACGCAGCAGTGCAGCAGAACTTTTTTGTTTCGACGTTATAGTTTTAAATTTGACACTGTAGGTTACACGCATGATTTTCCAATACCCATATCTTATAATATATTAAATAAAATAAGTCGAATACGTTTTCAAAGGTCATGGTTAACTTTAAAAATTCCTCAAACATAGCATTCCAGAATGAAAAATAATGTATTTCTAACATAATATATTATAGTCGTATTAGTAAGCTATATGTGTAATACCTACGTATTATAAATGTATAAAAAACATCAAATTATTAGGTAATAAAAATGAATTTTACTCTTTCACAAACATATAATTTATAAACGGAGTTTCTACGAAAATTTGTTCAAATAATACATTTATACAATCAGCTATACGCGTGTATAGTAATAACTCCAATATAATATGGTCGCTCTGTGTTTAAATTACACTCATATACGTGTCATGATGTTCACCACCCAAGATGTTCCCACCTACCAAAAATAAATTAATATGAAAAGAAGAATAGAGTTTTTATAATACACTTAAAGTCTTGAGGCATTCATTATAGAACAATAATCATTAAACATATTCGAGTGCTTTTTCAATTGGAGTTATAAAATTATATTTATTAGGTGCCTAAATAATATTATGTATGTATAATTATTATGATATTTTGTACATTGATTTGTTTTTATTAATAAGTACTATTTTGTATTTAATCGAAAATGTTTAATAAAAATATTAGACTCGATGTATTTTATTAAATGTATAAATGTATAGGACAAATAAAGATTGTACATGCGGATGTAAAAAATATAAGAATGTACATTAATATATATTGATTTGGATGTAATTGATAGAGAAGTATGGATTGTGAGGTGATATAAGAGAAGGTATAAGAGGCTTAACAAAGACTGAGAAGAGTTTTTATACAACGTATGAAAGTTAATAATAGTAATAAATGTTTTTGTATGTATCTCGAAATGCATATTTAACAAGCGGATGTGTTTTATAAATTCATCAATTACAAATGATTATTTTAAGATAAATGTAACTAAACAGATGACAAGGGCGTAGAGGTACGATACAAATACAAATATGCATTCAACTAAATTTAATTGTAATAAATCGATATCCAGAACGATAATTTAGAATAGAAAACATGAATATAATATATTTGAAAACTATAAATTGAACTATAGATTATTCAATACAATCAAATGTACAACGGTTGACTATTAGAACAAGTGTCACAAATCATGCGGTAAATACTCGGGTAAAGTTTCGGACCGCACATCACGCATATAATCCCTCCAGAATTTGTGTACCTCTATTGAAATGACCGTGTTGTGTTTTATGAAATTAGATGATGAATGGAAATGTGGGTACACAAGTAATCCATATCACATCAATCATTTCTCAAATAAACTACACGAACTGTCATTGAAACCCAAGTTCCAAAATAGCATTAATCACATATTATTAATACTATAATAATGTTATTACTTATTAATATCAACACCATTTTAGAAATTGTTTAACGGTACAACAAGATTATGCGAATAAACATATCATATAAATCATATAAATGACAAATTAATAGAAAATAATATTATATCACTATGTCAGTAAAGTTATAATACTGATGCCTATACGTAGACTAATTTTTCTCACTCATTATTATGTTTTACAGCATCTTTTATTTTTCGTTTTGGAATATAACCAACAGACGACAATGTCATCTAATTTCCGTCTGAAAAAATCTCAGGTGCCAATAAATACACAGCGCTGTTTACACGTTATAGTTTGGCATATTCTCAGAAAGATAAGTAGCAATGCCAGTATATAATATGTATATATTATATTATATATCCTGTGAGTTGCAGCAACCAGGTCATCAAAACAATATTGGTATTATGATATCATGATGTAAAAACAGTAGTCGTTCTGAGTATTAAACTAAATGACCAATAACCCTAAGTAGACAGTTATAATAATCTTGTTATACCTTATTTCCTCATTGTCCTGAATAGGTATATAGGATACATTTAATTAGCAAATTATGGGCAAACAATTTAATTTTAATTTTTTTTTTGGATTCCTAAGAACATAAGTAGAAGGAATAACACTTAGAAAAAAGACAATTTTAAAATAATTTTAACCTTGGGCATGTATGGGTTACACTTATTAAGTTATAAGTTATAAGAAAACACGTTCTCGATCACATTATAAAATATATTTTTACTGAGAACACCGTGAATTTATATCTTATTTACATAAAAATATAACTATGGACTAAGTAAGTACAGTAAGTCAAATAAATAAATGTATACAATGTATTTCTGAAACGATAATAAACCAAGTTAATATATTACTTTAATTTGTTTAGTATATCATTTATATTGAGACAAATTAGGTATTCTTTTGAACCCTATAAAGTAAGTATAAATTATAAATACCTACTCAATTCTTTTAAATGCAATTTTTGTAACCATATTTTGAAGAATATTATTCAAAATCACTATTACGAGTATAAATGGAAATAAATATGATGGATATATAATATAGTTAAGAAAAAAGACTTAGGTACACTATGTACTAATTATTGTACAAGAACATGGTTGATTAAACCACTTAATTATTTGCACAAATCAGCAACTATTATTATAGTTTACCTACATCATCACATGATATTTTATATTTAATTATTATACTTGACATGTTGTAGTTAATTACTTTAAAGAATATTAAATTAGTCATAACTCATAAGAATAAGAATAAGAACATTGTTACGTTGTATTACACTATTAAGTTGTTATTATACGATCGTTTATAAACTTAATATTTTTGAATGAAAATGGGTCTCACAAAATGAAAGTCATGACCCTTATTATTTGATGATTTTTCTTTTTTACTATTTTAGTGAAGGCAGTTACAGAGAACGTATTTATTGATCCTTGGGGAATAGACGTGACGCTTAGATGTAATCCTGTTGTTTCTGTTGTTTATAGTTATACTAAGTCAGTAGGAAATTATTAATTTCGAAACTTAGATGACTAATTAGATTTTTTTTAAATAAATAATTACCTAATATGCATATTTTACGATTTACACATAAATTAAAATCAATTAAACTAAAACAGTTAATTATTCCAAAACTAAAAATTATACACCTAACTAATTGCATGGGTAATTTATCAATTTAATTTTTTATTTATATGGTAGGTATAGTAACTAAATCAAACAATTAAAAAAAAGTTAAACAAAAAAGGTGGTATGCAAACAAACATATTTTAGATTCTGAGCGGAGCGATGAATGTATTGATTTTATAATGATGTGTGTTTTCTACTTTTTATTTTTATTTTTTTTTGTGCCTGTCATCACCTTTTAGGACAGTAAAAATGCTTCAATTTTCTTCAATAGTACTTTTTCTGATAGGAAAGTGAATCTGGTTGGTACTTTGGGGGGGTCAAAAGTTAAAATTTCTCAGTAGTTTTCAAAAGCGCCGTGAAAAACAAATGAAAAATTAAGAAAAAAACGGAAATTTTTACAGAAAACCAATTTTCGACAAAATCCATTTTGGTTTTTTAAATTAAATAATTATAAAATGGTCAGTTTTTATAACTAAGGATTGAAAATTTAAAGCAAAGATTCTAGTAAATAGTACATACTGTAATCAAAAAATCTAAAAAATATATAAACACTGTTATTTTTTACAGACATTTTAAGTTCAAATTTGGACGAAATTACATATTAAAATCAATTTTAACGAGTAAAAGTATATGTTATAATATTTTTCTAGCATCACTGATAATTTTAGGCTAATAATTAAATAATATGAATAATATTAATTCAACTTAGCAGCTACCGTAAAATAACAATGTCAATATAATTTAAAATAGGTATCGTAGACTGACATAATAGTACCGTCTCCGCTCAGAATCGTTTTTCGTATACAATGATATTATATCATTGAATTCAAATTTAATACCATCCATTATACAGTGATCTACTTGTAACCTTTTGTACAGCAGAGCGACATCCACTTGACCCCCTTTTTTTAAATTGTATTTTCAGCGATTTTTATGAATATAACATTAATATACCTATTATAAACAAATGCCTACCTACTTCTCGAATTTCTTTCAATAAATTATGAAAATTTTAATTCTAAGGAGGTTGTAGGCAGTTAAAAACATTTGCCGAGAATATTCAACACATCAACGCGTTACGCAATAGTTATTACCGCAGAGGAGGGTTCACATAATAAAACTAATAATATGGACCTTATTATGTCTTTATTGGGTCGGCAATTACAATTTATTGATTCGTAGAAGAAAACATTTCCATCCCTGTTCATTTAAAGTTTCAAACATCGTAATAGAAATTTGAGTATTTGACCCATGTCATTACATGCGACAGTAAACGACTAAGTATTGTAAATGGCAACATTAATATTTCATCGACCCTTTCATGACCTTGACAATAATTACACAACTATATAGGCGGAAACCGACTGTAATATAAACTGGACGGGGCATGCAATAGCTGTTTTCTGGAAACCTAACACAATATATGATAAGTGATAAGTGATAACTAATATATGGCACAATAATCTACATGTCATCCCCTAAATATATTTTAGAAAATTGTTTGAATCAGATCTCAGATTGCAACCACATAATATTATATATATATATTATATGAACAATATTTTAATAATATATACCTACTACAAATAATCAATAAATATAATTTATCAATTGTAGGTACCTATAGCTAGTCTATACAGTATACGCTATATTCAACTAGGTAACTTTGATTTTTCAATTAATTTTTTAATTGAAAGTACAAACAACCTAAGTATGAATATTATAGTACCTAATCTATACTATGTTTGTAACGGGAAATAATTTTTTTCATTAATTCAGCAAAACATATTATACGTACCTACACAACACATATACACATTACATATAATACATTCTATATTATATTATAATGTATAATATATAAAATTTATTCTAATATAATCGAATATAGATAATTTATAAAATAATAATCCTTTTAAAGGATAATATATAAAATATAGGTACTTATAAAACTTTTAAGTCCGGAGTAATGATGGGTAAATTCATGGTAAATATAATTTCGGCGGAGGTTTCAGTTTTATTTGAAAAAATCAACATTTTTGAAAAATCCTACTAAAAATATCCCATATTAAATTGTTTTTAATTTCGTTCTTTGTTAACATTATGGTTCGCGATGGCACCAATCTTATACATAAGTTGAAAATATAAAATATGATTTCATTTATAATATATTTTGTCATAACATGCAATTCGTTTAACACGGTTTAAGAAACTATTGTTAAGGTAATGGTATTTAAAAAGCAACGGCGCCATCCCTGAAGTCTAGTCATCAACTATAGCCATTTTTGACCATTTTCAATACTTAACAACAAATTCCGCAAGATGTCCTTTTTAAAGTAGTTTTCTCTTTTGGGTTTACAATGGAATTTGCCAAAAAAAGAAAGAAAACCAAAATCGTTTATACTCCATTTAAGTAATATCCGAGGTAATATCTATATAGTATATTGTCGTTCCTGGACATACAGGCTAATAACTTTTCTATATACCTGACGAATAACAACCGTCTACTACAATATAGGGCGATCCATTCACATAATATAATATATATACACATTACACATAATATAGGTAGGTACCTAACAAAGGGGCGCCCAGACATATTAAGTCTACTAGGTATTACAACTCTATAAGCTTCGGCAATGTTCTAATTCGACATACACCATTTTAACATACTATAATAACAAACATATAAAACGTCTTTTGATATAAAAATATTTATGTGTACCTACCTATATATTTATAAATATATTATACCTACTACTTCAGTCACAAAATTACTAAGCCCCATTTTGCTTATGAATACGGAACTAATGTAGGATTTAAATACATATAGGTACAACTGAAAGACAAACAACTATACATACGAATCAACTACAGGGTGCTTTATTGTTGTTAAACCCTTTTCAATTATATTATAATATCCTCGATGGTGCAGCGACCATTTGAATAATTATGTTTTGAATTTTTAGTGCACTTTAATCGAATATAATATAATATTATACTATACCTAACAATAAAAAAAATATGTTACTTACTGCAGTTAATATTTTTTAGTGTAATAATATGTAAAGGTACAATTAACTTGAAATAATATTTACATTTTATATTAATATTGTATTTTAGGTAATTATGAGGCTAATTATTTCCGTGAACCTATTGTGGTGTATCGTATTACACATTATTTATGAAACAAAATAATAGATAGGTAGTAAAATTATAAATACAAAATGTGAGTTGCGAAGTATATAAAAAATTTTTATCACAAATAATTACTTATAATTTTAATATTATATGTAAGTACATAATTGTACCCATATTCAATGTTCTTTCAAGTTATAGGTACAATTAGCAAGCATTACATCATATAATATTATACACCAACAAATTATACTGGTATCAAAAACATTTCAATTAGCTATAAGTTATAAATTCTTAGTATTATAATTTAGGTATTAGTGTAGAATAATATTTACCAAAATATTTGCAATCGAGTATACTATATTATTCGGTATACATATTAAAAATTAATAACTTAAAAATGATTGTATGTGATGTGTTTGATATATATAAATAAATATAATATACAGATTCACTATCTACATGCAAACGGGCTGCCACATCTATCTTCAGATTATTTAAAGTACGTATTGTAATTAATACGGCTGCAGTGTCTATTATTTTTTAGTACGATACATGCTGCACTATCGCACAATATAAATGAGGGAAAAAAAGTAGTGTTCTGCGGACTTGTTTACGGGCCCCTTTACAAAAGAATAAAGAGCCTTTTTCAAGTACAGTGTTCATTTCCCTATACACAGAATGTGAATGAAAAGAAGTATAAACACAAGTGGCAAAATCAATGAATACCAATGTTGTTTCCATATCACATAATAAAAAGGGAAGAAATTTAAAAAAAAATTCTAATGAAAAGAAATATGAAATATTTTTTTCAAATCGATAATTTATCAATGTGCACGCAGTATATAACATCAAAGTCACATAAAACGATGTACGAGTATTATCACTATTTATCAGCTTAATGGCACATAATTATTTTGAAGGAATAGGTACTACGCATTTTCAAGTGTAACAAAACAACTATTTAACTTTTTATTAAAGTGTAAAATTAATGCCTATACATTATTATTTTGAAATGTTGTAACCACCCGTGTAGCAGTAATAATTTTAATCGTTGTGGATTAAAACTTGCAAAAAAGAGTGATAGAAACACTATTGTTATAACATTTATTATAGTACTGCACCATTTAATTGTTGATGTCATAATTGTCTTCTAATTAAAGAGAAATATGTATTTTATTTTAACGATAACGGAATAGTTGAGGTCAGGGGGTTAACCTATTAGATGGGAATTACTAATTATACTATATCAGACACGCTACCGTTGTTGCTGCTATATACATTAAAAACTTTAGTCAGATGTCATAAGTAAATAAATGCAAATGAAAATATACATGATATAAATAAAAAAAAACGTTTACAATTTATTTACCAGACTATGTAAGTTCTATTGTACTAATAGTAATAATGATATATATAATAATTATATTCATTGAATATGTCAATACAATTATATTTTAGATTAACAAAAATAAAATAAACGAGAAATTTTAGTACCTATTATAAGTTCATCATTTTTAATATTCAAAAAACTTAATACAATAGGATATAAGTTTTTCTGACAAGAATTATATGTTTGACGCAATTAGATATTCACGTGTAAATTAAAGATTTCCCATTAAACAATTTTAGTATTTTTGTTGTAACTCAAACAATATTAATCGTAAAATAAACTTTAAATATTTCACTGTTCCTTATAATTTTCGATAGTTTGAAAATATTTAGACTCATTTTAAGCTTTTTATATGCATTTGAAATGCTCGATTTTTTTTGTACGTGTTGATAAAACAATAACATTTATGAGAATTTTTAATTTTAAGAGGACGCCACAGCCGCATGTGTTGTCTCTGTCTTACAAAAGTACAACATATCAAAAATGTTTTGCACGGGACAACTTTTATCTTACTGTGTTTATAGTAGTGGCTCCAAAATGTCTGAACATATAGGGTAGACAATAATCTATGCAACAGCGTGGCTATATTTTATATAACATAAATACAATAAAAGTTATTTAGGTACCTACTTATAAACATTTCATTTTTTTTTATTTGCTTGTATAACATAGTTGGATAGTGCTATTAAAAAAAAGCACGCTGTTGCGCAGGTAAAATTCTTCTTAATGTGTTGTGAAAATTTGGTAATTCTAGTAATTCTACAACAAATAAGATGCGAGAAAATTTGTCCCGCGCAAAACGGTTTTTGCTATGTTGTACATTTGTAAGACGGAGACAACACATGCGGGTGTGGCGTCCTCTTTAAGCTAAATAGTTTCTATTGAAGTGTTGTAACGTAAATTAAGGTTAAAAACATCATAATTCATAAATCAAAGAACCAAAGCGTAGAACCTAAAGGAAATAATATTTTTAAAAAAATTAGAATTTTAGCCGAAATGGTTTTATGTGTAAGTCACAAGACTTATTAGTTCCACAGACGGTCATAATTTGTATAAGCTTATTATTTCACACGTATACCTACGGTGGTAGGTACTTTGAAGGATACATAATATTATGTAATATTATTACATAGGTATTATTATATATTTACATCTGCGTATAATCCAAGAGTCAGAAAAAAACTGTAGGGCTTCGCCTAAATCGTCGACCCTTTAAATTAGACCCAAAATAACATACAGAAAATATATTTAATAAAATTAAGATACATATGTATTCTATAAGCGTCGATGTATATGGCTTATTTACGTTAAACAGAAACTTGTATTACCTATGCATATTATGATTTAGTTGAATCGAAGCGGCGAGAAACTTTACCGCGTGCATACATAATAATATATTACATGATATCGCGCTTTCAAATCAAAATAATAATATAATGTGCACTTAGAAATACTAACTCGTGCGCGCGACCGGATTCATGTACTTACTTATGTGAAGAACGAAAACACATATTATATAGTACATATATTACCAATTGTATAAATGTATAATCACACAATAATATATTATAATAGACGGTCGACGGCCAAGTGTGGTCACGCCTTCTTCCATTGGTTTTAGCCGCGTTCGCCTATCTATATACATATTACATACATATGTATATGTGTATATATATATAATATATGTGTGTGTGTATTCGGTGCGTAATATTACAACACTGACATATTATATTCGTACGATTTCAAAGATAACACCTGCGCGCGATGAGGCCCGACATGAAAAAAAGCGGGCACACAAAGGGTGCATCTGGGTTGTAATCTCGGAAATCGTAAGTTCCCTCCGCCACCACCATCATTCCAACCTATACTGGCATACGACATAGATTACAAAGGAAAAGACCGCCGCGCGTACTAAACGCAATAATATATTATCTCGAACCGTAAAAATTACTACCGAAATAAAAATGTTTTTGAGCCGCGAGTAATCGTTGAATGGTTATGGCTAAGGACGGCGATGCAGCAGAACATCGTACTCATATATAACATACTATAGGCCACCCCCGCGCACGTTAAGATATTATATTACACACACGAATACCTTACATATTACCACCCCTTAGTGTTCATCAACGATATTTGTTTTGTTATAGAAATACAGTTGGAACCGATGGCAGTATTATCAACGTTTGCGTTGGGGGGTGACCAATCGATAATTTCCCCGAAACCTTATATCCTGTACAAACCTAAATATATGTAGGTACGACACGGAAGAATTCGAGTGAAAAGGGTAAGATATTTTAACGTGTCTATCGCGTGATTTTCACCAGAATTATTATTATTATTTCTGATGTCCATTATTGTTTAAAATTCTATAAGAAGATGCTACACTAGCAGCCAATCGGTATGTTATCTATAACCAAACCTCTTTCACACACGCAGTGACAATGTGACATGCGAAAGATAGATGTATAGATAGATATAATTAATTCGATTTTTAAAATGACATGCCATACATTTTATTAGACGGCCACCGGTGTATTTAGACGAAGGCTTACGATTAGTACCATAATATGCTGGTACCTATATTAAAAACGTTTTTACGGGTATTTAAAATTTATTTATTTTTATAAATAAAGCAAAAAAAATAGTCACTTTCAATTTATGCCTACGCCGCAAGAATTTTATTATACTTACCTTCAAATTACAATTAACTAAAACTGATTTTATCATCGCCAACGATTTTACATGGATTACTCATATTACTTAACTTTTAAAACTATAATACAATTATATAGTATAGAATAATAATTGTAGATGCCTTTATACTGCCCGATACTGCCGTTTCACGCCGTTTACTACTTTTAGCACAAGTTAGCTATACAATTTATTAAATGCATACATTTATGTGACCATAAATATTTGTAATATGGTTTTAGAAATTTGATGTAGGTATAACGACCAACCAATAACATTTTTTTATAACTTTATTATTTTAACACCAAATATAAGTAGGTACCTACATTTTTAGATAAAATATTTACATTTTTTATTTTTTTATTTAAATTGCAATTAGATATTAAGCAATGTTCCGAAAAAATGCGTTATGGTACTATAAAGTATAAATACTATAAAAAATATTTTTTTATAACATTGGAAGTGATTTCGTTGACTTTTTTTGATACATGATAGACTATTAAACAATACATAGAGTACAATGATGAGTGTCGCATATACGATATATCACACGCAAACGTTATTTCTCTATTATCATTTATCAGCAGCAATGAACATTGTAAATATTTTACATATAATAGCAATAATCGTGTGTATACACAATTCAAGTACGTACAATCGATATCGGCTGCACTATACACATTAAAATGTAAGTCGTTTAGTAGTATAATGCGCAATAGGAGTTATCGGGCTTATTGACGTGCGCACATTTTAGTATAGATCAATTATTAGAACAGCCTAAAAAACACGCATCAATAGCTTTTTTGGACGGCCGCCCAATTGTGTGCCAAGTGTCTCAAAAACAAAATCTAAAAATCTGAACATAATAATAATATTATAGTGAATATAGAAATATTATAACATAATATTTTTTCGTCATCTCGTCATCTTTCCTGTACGTAATCTTACATAGGTAGATAAAAACAGATACGTTCAACGCTTCGGTGAACGTTTTCACAAATACAGAAACATACTTGTTTCTACCTACAACCCATAAATAAATAAATCCACTAAATCTACTTTGAACTACGCCGTAATACCGTATAAGAAATCGCTCACATTTTGATATACTCCTCCTCCACACATTGCCTACACCTTAACACATTTTAATTTTGTTCAACTGCCACAGTCAACACAAACGATGATAATTGACTCGATCTTAGAAAATATTATGATTTTGTCACTGAATTGTTTATTTTTATATTTTGTATCGATAGAACCGTATAATATTCCATTAACGTAATATTTTTGATAACAAAAAATTAACTTGAAGAGCACCTAGGTAAAGATCGAGGTAAATAGATGCTAGTAAACAAGTCCTCTATTATTCAGCGGAATATAATAACGCCACATATATTATTAATTAAATGAAAATTTAACATAATAAAATGTGTTTATGTAGGTATATAAACTATAGACTATATAATATATAGCCTATAGTTTCGAACACATTGTGTACAGTGGCCAACTTTAATCGAACATTGTAAAATTAAATTAAACACTTATTCTAAAAATATTATGGTTATAATAGGTGTTTATGTTTTTACAGCAATAAATGTTAAAACCTTATAAGTTCATTCACGTTTACTTTTATATGATAACAAAAATTGTATAACTTCTTTGCACGAGTTATAAACTTGTAATTAATATTTATAGTAAATAATAACTATGTATTAATGTTAATAATTTTTAATTTACCAAAAACACAAATAAAGTTAAATTATACGAACTATTTGTCAATATTATTTAGTTTTTTGTCTACAATTTAGGTAATTCATTATTTTTAAAATGAATCTAGGCAATTTTTATTTATTACAAGGTGTATACCTACTATTGTTTATAATATTAAGTTAATGTACTTTATTTTTATAGGTAGAAAATTATATAAATATATTATTCTGAAATCGATTTACATGCAATAACATGTATAGGTAGATAGGTACTCTGTTAAGATTAATTTAATTGAATATTAAAAGTATTTTTGTGAATAATATAATAATTATTTACAATCGCTATTTATGATTAAAAAAAATACTGCAGTTTTAAAACACTTAATATGTTATATTATTATTTATCAATAAAAACTCATGGTTACAACATTTAAATTGTCCATTATAGTCACAAAAAAATGTCTAGTGGATATTCTATTAAGTTCAAGATAGGTACCTACTAAATTACAGATTAAATCAATTTTAAAATACTGTTTCAACGTTCATATTATTATTTATTAGGTAAGTACATATTATTGTTGGTTATTTATTGATACACTCGAGAAATTCCTACGTTCTATACGAGGTTCTGTATATATATATATATATACACACTGTATATATATATTTCTGTATATATTTTAATTATTATAATTAAATATGAGAAATAAAAACACAATTTAAAATAATACACAAAAACAATTTTAGTTAGTTAGTGCGAATACAATAGGTCCATTTTTTATTCCATAAAATATTCAAGTTATTACCTATTTAGAATGTATGTTAAGTTATTTTATTGTGTAGGCACTAATACAAATGTTAAAACTTTAAAAACCGTTTAAATGACTAATAATTCTGAAAAATGTGAATGTCATGACTTGATTCTTTTTTAAAACATTATAAATTTGTTCAAATATTGACTCAATAACGTTTTGATAAAATTAAAGTTCATACCTAATATATTTTCAACAGCACAAGATTTAACTTCGCAGAAAATAGAAGTCTAGTAGGTTGAATTGAAAGGTTTATACCGTAAACCAAAAATCTCGTTGTTATCGTGTTACTCGTTTCGACAGTGTAATAGCTTATGGAATCTCAGGTTCCATACGGCATCCGTTACTGCATATTGGACCAAATAGATACCACTGTATTCTCTCCCATTAATATAACTATCCCCTCGGTACGTAATTTATATCAAGAAACTACCTATGTCCGATGGTAAAGTACTTTTACCGCGAAGGGTTAATCCATCCGTAAATTATTTCTCTACTTACAAGACCAAAATCGATCTTTCAATTCCACAAATTTTAGCTTTTCACGCCATATACGTGATAGAGCTAAATTACTGTTTTGATTCAAAATACTATACACAATAAATATGCTAAAGTAACAGTAGGATAATAATGATATCAATAATTAGTAGATTAGGTTAGGTATTTGTGATATATATAGGTAGATATGTATAGTATGTAGGTAGGTACCTACAAATTATTACAATTTAATATATTTAATGCTTTATAATATTATGTACTTATACCTACGATTATGCGACCTGCAGTGTATAACTATAAAAATTAAGTTCGAGAATGAACCACATTATATTTAAGCAGTAACATCACTCATTTAAGAGGGAGTGTCGAATAATCGAGAATTATTCAATGGGTCTAATGTCGTGTACATTAAATCCGTGAAAGACGTTCAGAATCAAAATATATGTAACAATTAGTAAATTTTAAATATAACAGTCTAATTTACTATAAATATTAGGTGTATCAAGGAAATTATTATATTATTTCGTAACCAATGACATATACCTACCATAACAATTGAACTAGTCGCTATTATACCTAATATTATGTAATACGCCAATTTATTTATCATGAAAAGAAATTGCGTTTAATTAAAAGTACATTTCTTAGTTATGTTATCTCAGGAAATTTATTTTACTTTAATTAGGTAGGTACCTAATACAGTTTTAACGAGTAAACTGAGTATAGATCAATGAATTATGGGATTAAAATATGTATCATTATTCATTTGCTTCATTAGACCCTACATAAATTGTAAATAAACTAGGTTATAACTCATCTCTGGCATCCATGTTACATTTTTTTAAACATCATTATGGTTCGTGAAATTGAAAAATTTTTATTAGTTATACCCAAAATTATACCTGTATACAAACGAATTAAGTACTTTATAACAATCTCATATTAAAATTTTAAGATCTTAACAACATTTCTTAGTCTTATAAAAATAAACCGGGAATGAGATAAAACTTTAAATGTAGGTAACCTTATCTTTCTAACCTTACCTAGTTACCTTATATTAAAGTTTGTTAATTTTAAGACAACCTATACCTACCTACGTATTGGTCAAAATGTAGTAAGCGGGTATCTAAGAATATTATTTTTTTAGATTGCACCTAAATTACAATATAATAGGTATACATTATAGGTACTTTGAAATTGAAATGCTTACGTACGTAAAAAATCAAAAACAATTTCCAATTTAAATTGTGGATCTTAAAAAATTAATGGATATCTTGTGTTTGGTGGGTAAATGGTTGCATCATGATAACAGGCATTTGAAACTTACCACCTACTACAATAATATATTTAGAGTAGTTCGTCAGCATATAATTTATTATTAGTGATTGGACAGATAACATTGTAACATAATATTTGAAATGCATGTTTCGTAAAACACTTTAAAACAACTTTTGATATCAGAACAATAAAATCATATTTGTTAATGGTCGATAATCATTTACTGCCTAGAACGGACATAATACGGACATAAAAAACTGTTGCAAAGCGAAATAAAAAACGTCTCGAGTCTAACTATTGGACTTTTTAAAATATTTCGCATGTTTTGCGACTAATTTCAAACGGCCTTATTGCCTTAAGGATAAATAATGTTTATTATCCGCCACAACTACAAAAAGGAGAGGTGGAAAAATACCAAGAAATCCTCGTACTTTTACTCGAACAACACGATAGGTATCTCAACAAATCGGTTAAGGTACCTATTATTATACATTATAATAATGTACGTTATTCACCTTGAACACGTGCGTGCGGCAGCCAGATATGTGACACTTCATCGCAATTCGCAGAACTAAAATCTATCTATCGATACACACTACAGATTTATCGTTTGTTACATCCTCGTGACCCCGTTAAAGAATAATAATAACATTAAATCTGTCGCGAACATCTACAAAATTCGAATAATTTGCATTGGTTTCAGAAAAGGTAAGCAGGTAAGCTATGGTAGAGTACCTACTCGCGACGTACAGCATCTGTGTTGTGATCTATACCAAACGCGGAGAAGAGAACGCGATCCATTATTAAACCAGTCATCGGATATATTATACTGTAAGCAACCGGACAAAAATAACACGTTAGACCGTTTCGAAATTAAACGCGGCTGCGGGGCCTCGAGCGCTTGAAAATCCGCTAACTGTTTTATACTTTTATCTAGAGCCTGTGGGTAGGTAACCACTAACCGCGGTCACACGACTAGATGTCTAGACCTACATAATATTAGATTAGATGCATTATAGATCCCGGACAACCGCATACGATAACACGTCTTCGGGACGCGATTTCTAGCAATAATCGTATACAATTTAATAATTTTGGAAACGTAAAATATTATATTAAGTGCAGTAGAGCTGCAGTCGAGTTACTCACGATTTCCGGTGTGGCCAGGGCAGGTCAGATAGAGTCGATCGATGTGGATCGCACAGCACGAAACATTCGGCGTTATCGGCGCGCACGTGAGAGCGACCAAAACGCGAAAACTATTGATAACGGAACGGCGGCGACGGAGGTAGCGAGACGCGCGCGTGTGTCGCCGAGGAGCCACCAACAATACACTGCATTCCGATCGGACGGGAACTGAAGCGGTGGCGGCGGCAACGGCAAGCACGACGACTGACAACCGGGAAGTGGGTAGGCGGGAGGCGGCGGCGGTGGCGGTGGCGGCGGCGGTAAGCACGCACGGAAAACGCGGGCGCAGCGGTGCGCGCGCACATACGAACGCAGTCGACGGCGCGAGGGGACCGGTGACGAGTGGTCGCGGCGGGGAAGTGCGTGTGTTGGGTGGACGGGGCGGGCGGCGGTCACCGGCGGAGCGGCTAATGTGGCGGGCGCGCGCGACACACGCTCGGTCGGCCGGCAGGCTGGCGGGCGACGGAATCGGTGTTGCCAACGGCTCGCTGCCAAAACACCGGGCACCCCGCCGGCGTTCGACCGACGGACAGCCTCTCGTCATATTATTATTATTATTACTATTATAGGTATTCGTGTCCTCGGCGCCCCGTCGCCCGATTGACGGACGGACCGCAATTTTGTTCACCCCCTCACCAAAACGCGCGCATTTCTTAGATACCTACTTTTATTCCTACCCGTCGACGAACGACTATCGGCTACCACCCCCCCCCCCGCCCGCCATTACTTCACACCCACTGCCGTGTACCGTATAGCGCCGTAAATTAATATCGCACTGACGCCAGACAACGCGCGTGGCTACTATAATATACAACTATAGTTATTACTTCTTAACTATACAGCACCATTGCACCAATATACAGTATACACTCATATAGGCCATATGGCCAATTGCCATATTAGGAATAATATAATAATATCATGTAGGCACATAGTCGTCATACTTCGAACACTGACAACTCTATATAATATATTGTGGAATATAGCAATATAGGTAGATACTTATAATATATAATATATAATACACTTAAACATATAATGCATAACAAATTACAAACACATTGTATATTTATATATATTACTGTTTGTTTATAGATTTAACAACAATCTTAACTCAACTTACTCAAAAATGTATTAAACTATATTTATATAAGTTTTAATTTAAAAATTAGTTCGTCAATAATTTTTCAACTTTTAGGGTTAACATTTTTTGACTTAATTAACCTAAGTATATGAAAAAAATACCCGTCTATAAAGACCGTAAATGTATAAAGCATACTATATTATATTATATTATAATTTATAATAGCTAGTACCTACCTATAAAAGTGAAATACACACGCACACGTTTACAAAGGAAAAAATTACAAGATGAGATGTTGAAAAAACTAAAAAAAAAACTAACAAAATAATTTGCGAATACCTAATTATTTTTTTATATATTATTTGAACTTATATTCTAGCAAATGTAAATTATAGTTATTACTTATTATAATATTATTAAATATAAGTAAATAATAGTCATATATATATATATATATTATACGTCATAATTAAATGTTGGAATAATTCATATCGAATAGAATTTGAATATAAATAATTTAATCATAACATCATATAGAATTTCATATTTGTATTCAAGAATATTTTTCATTGTTCTTGTTTTAGTTAAGTATTATGCTGGCTAGTGATTAGTGAATATTCACTGAACTCTGGTAATTGGCTGTGTTATATATAGACAATGTAAAATAAGCAATAAGCTAATAAGTAATAACCATTCATTTCAAAGAAGTGGAAAACAACATTATTATAATTTATATTGAATTTAGCGTTTTGAGAAAAATACTACTCAATAAAAAAATCGAAACAAAATGTTCGAGTACTCACTAGAATATTATTTATATATATATATATAGATACGTATTTTTTTTACGTAAATATAGAGTATAGACATATATATGTAGTTAATTATGAAAAAGTATGTTGTTAATTTTAAATTGTTCTATAAAATTAAATAATTATAATAGCTAATTTAGGTAACTTAGTACTATTAATATAGTATGGCAATGGCCTACCCATGATAATATAATATACGAGTATAGTAAGTATACTTACGTATTTTATATATTAAGTATAAGTAGTATATACAGTAGGTACCTAATAGGTATACCAACTCAATAATATATTTATATAATATGTACCTACATTGTACATACTAACTAGGTATATATATACGGCTCTAATATGATACAAGTTTGAACTAAATAGCAATACAAATAAATATAGTTATCATAATAAAGTTATAGATATAGGTACCTACTTGTTTGAATTTCGAATAAATTTCTATATTTTACTATGTGTACTTATATTTTTATACTTATACTATACTATCTATATATACTATTGTGTATGTAATTAAGTTTAAACAATTTTTATATTTTTATTTCAAAAACAAAATGTACCTAGTAACAATAGTTCCACAAAATTTAATTTGCTAAGTAAGTTGCTATAGCTATAGGTACACAAAACTCTAATTTTAAAAACGTTTTACGAGAAAACCAAATACACACAGCTACCTATTTCAAATTGTACAAGAAATTTGAAATAACATATCTACTAAAAAGATGTACCTATCATACATTCATACATTAATATACCTATACCTACCTATTTAAATATTCTTGTGTGAACTTTAAATTAGTTAAATTGGTCTTGTTCGTATTTTTAAAATCGTTGATTATATAAATTATAAAGTATTGTACCTATTATAATAAGTATATGTAACAAATATTCTTGAAAATCTGTTTTTGAACCCAATTTTAAACACATCTTTGCAGTTGTATATAAAACATGTCAAAATTACGAATTATTATAATACTATCTATTAGAAATTAAATAATATTAAATATAATATTACAGTCTTGACAGTGTTGTTTCTGTTTATAGTAAAATATATTAGTAAACATAATATTAAAAAATTTATGTGGGTATGATTCATTGTGAATTGGTATTTATTTTTAAAATGTGATAAAATATTAAAACATATACGTCACTTTCATGTCGGATCCTATAGATTCAAATGCTATAATATTGCAGTCTATTGGGTCCCGTGTAAAAAATCATATTGCACTATATTTACAAACATTTTCCTCTCCATTAAAACTAACATTATGAGTTTGTACTGTCTGTAAGTTATCATCTAGTTATTGCAACAGGTACCTATATTTGAAAATTTTTTTTTCTGATTTGCATATTTTTTCTTAAATTCAATTATTTAATGTTTAATATTATATTATAATGTTCGTGACTTACCATCGTTCGTCAGCGGGTTGAATATTTACAAAACCATTTATTAATATTATAATATTGATGTTAATAGTTGTATTGAAATGTATAACAATAAATTAACAAAGGATAGTAAGTACCTATAAGGAAAGTTTGGAACCCATAAATTATAGTAGGTAGGTACATCATATTATTACGATAAGATAAATAATTTTATACAGACTCAATTCCATCACATTATTTTATACGCCTGGACCCAATTTATATACACAATTTAGAACGGTAATTATTTTTGGACCTAAGGTAATGTATGGAATAGAGCCAATGTATATAATAGGAACAATATAAATATGTAATAAATATTGTATTGATAAAGAATGCGATCTGGCACGGGCACAAGGGGGATATATAGAGGCTGAAGTCTTATAGGTACTTAAAATATTTCAAAGATTACCTTAATTTTCAATTTATCAATTATATAGTAAATAGGTTGTTTAGAGAAACAATACTACTGACCACTCTAAAAACACTAAGCTATTAAAATATATTATATTATATTATTGCTAATTGACATTTTAGGAGTGATTACTAATCGATTTCATCTAACCCCTAATTTTTTTCATTTCAAAATTCGCGCTTGAATACGATTGATTGAAATATTAATGTTTATAATAGATAATGAATAATACTAGATACACGTATTAATAATATTACTATGTATATAATAACTCATTACTCATTATAGTATCATTGGTATCGACTATCGACACTATATAAAAGGTGAATGAAGAATATAATTTTCTGTAAATTTATTACTCACCTTTTTTTCACATATACCTTTATGTTTTCAACATACCTAATGAGTACCTATACCAACTTTTTTTAAGTATCTATGCACCTATATTTCTCGTTTTGGTTTCTACTAGCTAGGTTATATTCTAATACTATATAATATATTTGTATACCTTGGATTCCCCCCCCCCAAAAAAAAACACCTTGCTTTTAATTAATTTAGCATTTTAAATTTTTTTATTTTCACTTTTTCTATATTTATTTAATAAATACTTCACACAGAAATTACTTTTCTACTAATGAACCAACAAAATATTATCCTATATTAATAATTCAGTTTTTCATAGGCATATAATATTATAATATGGTTACTATATACATATACGTCATATATACTTCAATAATACATATGTAGTTATTTAAAGTAATAATTTTACAATTTTACGAATATCTAGTGACTAGTGGCTTTTTACTGTATAGGCATTCTCCTATAAGACTGTATTAAAAAAGTAAACCATCCACTATTATTGGTTAGGTACACTAAGAAAATGATTAGTTTTAATAAAATAAAAAAAAACAATATTAATTTCTTATATAATATTATGTATTACAAAAAATATAATAGATTTCATTAACTCATTATACATATTTTATTCTAAATACTAAATACATAATAATAAAACTAAACATAATGATTTTTATTCATTGAATGAAATTGTATTGTTTTTAAGTCAATATAATATAGTACACGCAAACACATACACACATGAGCGTGCACATACGTACAATGTACATAAATACATAAATACATACATACAACATACATACATACATGATACATACATACATAGTAAATACATACATACGCCTATATATCAAACAATTTCAATTTCATGTTCTGACTTGGTAATTCAATAGCGATAAAAAAAGAAGAAAAAATGCTGACCTACCAAAGTGTCTTCTGCAGAAATGCCATTTTATCCACTTTCCATTTGACTGTAGCAAATAGCAATATATATATACAATATACATATTATATATATAAATTGGCCTGCATAGTTTATATTCTAAGATTATATATTATAGTGTGTAAGACTCATATCTGTATTATGTACATCATATATTCAAGTAAGAATTATAATATAATGCGATAATTTTATTATAATAAATACGATTTACAAATATTCTTGTTAATATATTTTGATGATTTACTCATCCTTTCTATGGTAAAATAAAATAAAAACTAACCAAACAATAGTTATATCATAACATATATATACATACTGTACAGATTTCCAAGAGCAAGTAAATAATTCTTAATAGTTACATAGCACCTAGCTATGTCTTATATATTAATGTTATTAGTTGATAATTTGTTATTTTGAAGGTGTATCTATTATTCTATTATTAAATTAACTTTCAATGAAACTATTTCTCAATGTCACCTACTTATTTTTATTCTAAGGGCAGATATTTATCAGCGCCGATAATGTACTCGGTAAGTAAATTAATTTCTGTCTAATTTTGTTCAATAATTTTGTCATCTTGAAATAAACTTTAAATGCTTTAACAAAGTAGCTTTAATGAATATATATCTACTAGTTAATTAGCTGTTTCCATATTTTAAGTTCTGCAAAAAAATGTCTATTTATCTTATCTATTTTTACCTAAAATGCACACTTGTCTTTTTATAAAAGTTTTTCCTATTAACTTTTCTTCAAACTATTTTAAAATGTATTTTATTTACATTTTAATTATCACACTATAAAATATTAACCCTTATGTTTTTGTAAAGTCCCCAGTACCCACAATGGGTTCCATGAATCTCTTGTAAAAAGGTATTGTTATAAACATTAGGTATATCTAAATCTTAGAAATAACTAATTTTAGATTTACCTATATCTAATTATAAGAGTGTGTTATTGTTTATTTGTATTATTTAGCTTTACATTTAACTATGGCGTTATTTCATAAAGTATACAAAAATTATGCTTAAAAAAAATAGTTTTTAAAATATGTAAGATAGCATCTATCTATATAACATCTTGATTGTAGGTAGGTATGCATAGGTGAGTACACCTAAATATTAAATTGGTATAGTTAGGTAACGTTTTTAGAAAGCCATAGTTGTATCCTTGTTTTTAGATTTAATACCGTTCACCTGAATAGCACATAACTCTTTATTCTTTTTTATCCTAAACTGACTAAGCTACCAACTATTTTTATATAAACTAATATTATAAACTATTATTACCCATACACATGGGACATGGGTAATAATAAAAAACGTTTGCAAAAATGTAGCTTACCGGGGCTGTAAACTTTATGCGGTTTCATTCGTTCAATCGCTTTGAAGTCCTTCCACCGCAAAATTCAAAAACAAGTTAAATACGTATGAAAATAACCAGCAATAGGTATTGGAAGCACTTAAGTTAAAAAAAAATGTACTGACAACGTCTAGATCCAGTTAATGGTCAAGCCCAATTTGGAAGGTCGAAACTTGTATGACGCACCTTTCCCTTTAAAATCTAAGTATAATATAAACAGCACTTTAAAAACGTTTCTTTATCTCTATGACTCTATCCTATATAAAAAAAAAAAACATTTTCAAAATTTTTGTTTTTTTACAAAAATGAAGCTTACCGAATCACTAATTACCTAGAACCTAACTATTGTGAATTGAAAAATAATAATACTAAAAAGTATGCATATATTTCTAATGCGGGTATTAACTATTAAGACTATATTATAGAAAAACAATATCGTAGTCGCAAATAGCATTTAGGATTTGATTGGGCTAAAGTCCTATTTTGATAATACTGAAATCGTCAAGATTAAAACAAAATGTAGGAAATGTTGGGGGAGGGCTATAGGTATTTTTTTGGGGGCTTATCCCCTAAAGCCCCAACTATTTGCGTTTATATACTCAATAATAATAATAGTCTATTTGCATAGACTATTATGCAAATTAGGAGTAAAATTAATTTTATTTATTTTGATTTCTTTAAATACGGTAATAGGTACATGTACATAGGCGCAAATAAAAGAGGGGGTTTTTAGGGGCTAAGTCCCCCCCAAAAAATGTCGTACAAAACACGTACACAGAACGTTTCCTGTATGAATATCTAGTGTGGACTGTTGTTATTAAAGTTTTAATTTTTATACGTTTCTATATAAACTATTAATTTCTATAAACTATACCTATAAACACTATTAAGCTATACCTAGTAGTCATGTAAATGCATTTATCTTTTATCTATGTGACTATGTGAATTATATACAATTTTTTTCATTATTAATAATACCCACTTTCAACAGTATAAAGAATCTAGAACTGTACAAAATCTATATTCAATTTCATAATACTTATTAGTAATTATTATATTAACAATTTGTACTAGATTATAATATTATTTTTATGATAGGTATAATCATTGATTATAAATACTCTTTATACTATATTTTATAATCAATGGTAAAATATAATATTATGTACCTACTGATAAATGATAAATCAAAATATTTACACTGCAACATAATAAATTATTATAACCATTTCACATTTTCCCCTTTATAAGAAATGGTTTATTTTTATAAGTTATTATCAGTAAACAATTATTATTATTAGATTCTGAGCGGAGCGATTTTTATTTTATTTTTTATTTTTGTGTCTGTCATCACGTTTTAGAACAGTAAAAATACTTCGATTTTTTTCAATAGTACCTTTTCTGATAGGAAAGTGAATCTAGTTGGTACCTTGGGGGGTCAAAAGTTCCCAGTAGTTTTCATGAGCGCCTGGAAAAACAAATGAAAAATTAAGGGAAAAACGGGAATTTTTACGGAAAACCAATTTTCGACAAAATCGATTTTGGTTTTTGGTATAACTCTAAAAGAAATGACCGTAGAGACATGAAATTTTGACCGAATGTTTATATAAGCATTTTCTACACACCATAGCATTTTCAAAATATTCTGACTTATTTTGAGCTGTTAACGGACATTTTCAGTTTCCAATTTTTTTAGTTTTTTTTTCTATAAATGTCAATAAAATTTTATTTGTTGGGTAAAAAATCTTGAAAATTTAATAGTAGGCTTCTAATATATAGTTTCAAAGGCAGATGAAAAATATTAAAAATCTGTAGTCACAATTTTTTTTATAGGTAATCAAAGTTCAAATTTGTACAAAATACGTAAAAATGACGAAAATGTGCAATTTATTTTGAGTTAGAAATTCATAAAAATTTTTCTTTTTATATCTAAGGTTTGAAAATGTAATAAAAGATTCCTCATAAGTTTGTCTAATTTTTTCAATAAAAAAATGTTTATAAGTAAGTCAAAATAAATTTTTATGACCATTTTAAGTTCAAATTTTTAAAAGATTAGATATTCACTCGATTTCTCATGTAACGATTCTTTTATTTTGTTGTAAATCAAAAACGAATTACTGTAGATGCATGAAAATTTCACTGAATGTGTATATTAGCATTTTCTATATACCATCAAATTTTGAATATATTTTGACTGTTTTTGAGCTTTTTATAGACGATTTAAATTTTCAAATTTTAGATTCTGAGCGGAGCGATGAATGTATTGGTTTTACAATGATGTGTGTTTTTTTTTTATTTTTTTATTTTTTTTTTATTTTTTGTGTCTGTCATCACGTTTTGGGACAGTAAAAGTGCTTAGATTTTCTTCAATAGTACCTTTTCTGATAGGAAAGTGAATCTAGTTGGTACTTTGGGGGGTAAAAAGTAAACATTTACCAGTAGTTTTCAAAAGTACCGTGAAAAACAAATGGAAAATTAAGGAAAAAACGGGAATTTTTACGCAACATTGATTTTCGATAAAATCGATTTTGGTTTTTAGTGTAAGTCTAAAAAAAATGACGGTAAATACATGAAATTTTTACTGAATTTTTATATAAGCAGTTTCTATATACCATACCGTTTTCAAAATATTTTGACTTATTTTGAGCTGTTTACAGACATTTTAAATTTCCAATCTTTTTTGGTTTTTTTTTTTTTAAAAATCAATAACATTTTATTTATTCGTTAAAAATTCTTGAAAATGTAATAGAATGCTCCTAATATATTGTTTCAAAGGCACATGAAAAATAATAAAAATCTGTAGTCACAATTTTTTTTTCTAAGCATTTAAAGTTGAAATTTTGACAAAATACGTAAAAATGACGAAAATTTGCAAATTATTTAGAGTTAGAAATTCATAAAAATTTTTCTTTTTAAATCTAAGGTTTTAAATTTTACACAAGATTTAACGTAAGTTTTTCTACTTTTATCAAAAATAAAATATCTAAAAGCAATTAAAAATAATTTTTTATGAGTGTTTTAAGTTCATAATTTTACAACATAGGATATTCACTCGATTTCT